>QLSR01000225.1:1214772-1245516 GCA_031780015.1 Citrullus colocynthis
GGGAGGGGGGTGGTTCCATTAAGAAGCATGGATATGGATACGAGACGCAGATATGACATGGCAACACGTCATTTTTTAAAAATTAAGACATAGTAACAGTGAAGATACGTTTATTAAAACATACATTTTTTAAAATATATATCGTTTTTAAACCAGAATGAAATTCAATGTTAATGAGTTTATTCATTTCTATGCTTAAAAAATTAGTTTCGTGTATTCCACTCTCAAATTTTGTTATTCTTGTGATGTATGTGTTGACTTAGTATATGTAAAAAGTGTTTGATGCATGTCTACCGAATGTTTGTCCTATTTTGACTTTGTACAACTATTGTCTAACACATCTATTGCACTAACAAGTGTCTGATACATGTCCAACAAAGTGTTGGAGTGTTCAAGTGTCTGACACATGTCGGACACAGATGCACTATTCAAACTAAAGTGTCCGTGCTTCTTATTCCGACAAGCAATGAGGATGAAATCCCCTTGCTATGTTTAAAGAAAAGCCAAAACAGGAGCATACAACTTACCATGTCTCTTGTAATTTCCCAAGGTGCACCGATGATCACCTCATCAACATACCGGCAACCCAGGACACTGAGACTGCGTTCATGTAAATGCATAATTGGAAATTGTTTCCCTCTGAGTTTACTGCAGGAGAAAATGAGTTATTAACTTCTACTTTTCCAACTCATTAACATCTAAGGCAAAAGTCTCCATCCATAATCTCAGGAAAGGTATTCAAAACATCTGGAAGAGAGAAACCCGCCAGAAACTCAACAGAAAAGGCACAAATAGATCAAATCTTTAGAAGGAAAATAAGGTACCTCACAGTCTGATCATGATGTATGCCAACTAGTAAAAAGTCTCCAAGCTGCCTAGCAATCTTGAGAATCTGAAAAGAGAAAAGATGATAAGATCACAAAATGGTATTCCTGAGAAATATTCTGTTATTACTAATTAGCATGTAAAGCACAAATCAAATTCATGCATAATTAAATCGAAATTGGGAAAAAGAATGCAGAGAATATTCAACTGCCACAGTCCACTATAAAAGAAAGGAAATGTTGCAAATGTTTTAGCATGAGGTCATTAATAAATGATACAAGCTCCATAATGAAATCTGCAGCTGTCAAATTAAACACACTAAGCGTGATGGATCTCAAGCAAATACTGCCTTCACAAATGAGACTAAGACAGTCGTTTTTATTCCTGCTGTCCTTTTAATCATTGTCAGACTCACACCACACGTGTAACATAGCTACTACCCTCTGCAATGTTTATGAGTTCATCATGAAGGCTTTTCTTTTGCAAACAAAAAAAGTTGACCTCTTTCAGTCATAGCCAAACTATTCAAGATTTGAACAATTCTGACAGCAGCATCCTAGTGACATAATCTTTCCAGGAAAAATCCTAAAGTTTAAAATTATGGAGTATTGAAATACTTACAAGGCATGTCATGTGCAATATTAAACGAACACAAGAATACGATTCAAAATGGCAAGTTCCCATAACACAAATCATTTGGGAACTGAAAATTCAAAGCAACAAATTGTTACACACACACACAACAATCAGCTTGAAATATCAAAAACTGAACCAAGGTTAAGTTAAAACATGAAAGCAGTATGGAGTGAGGGATGAATGGAGAAGCGATTGTAGAATTTGGAAAGCATCATACCTCAATATGCCCTGCATGAAAAAGATCAAAAGCCCCATCAATGTACACAATACGAGCATTTGGTCCAGGCCCCTATCATTGGATATGATAATTTGTTAGCATTAATGGATTGGCTGCAAAACAGAATTTACTATAAAGCAGAGGTGAGAAAACCACCCTAGCTAGAAAATTCCAAAGAGAGGAAAGAATATCATTTTTGCTCACGGGACATGGACATAGGTTAATACAGAGGCCAAACACAAACAGAAGCCGGAAAAATGAATGCTTAGAGGTAAAGGAACAAAATCATCCTAGCTTAATCTTTTGGAAATCCAAAATTTTACATAAGAGATAAACTAACATAAGGACTAGAGTTTGGCATGCAAAATTATTAAAAATGGTTTCTCGAAACAGTTTTATATTGCATATGTTTTTTTTAGTATTAGCAAGCATTTCTAAACGTTCATGTACTTGAAACATTGCATGTACTCCCTCACTTCCATTGTACTCTAGTAAGACGTGATTTATTTGTTAAAACATTATGTAAACAACATTTTAGGGATTTTGGTGTTCTCCACTGTCCACAAACCTTCCCTACAAAGAATTGACCTTTCATGTCATCCAGTTTATCAAATTCTTGATATATGAATAGATAAAATATAAGAGATAGATTTCAAACATTGGATTATAATTAGAAAACTGATGTTATTAACAAATAAATAAATAGATATTAGACCCACATCATGCAAACTAAAAGATAGGAATCTCCTAGATTTCAGATTATTAACACAAGTACAGCTTGCGTGATTTTTAAAGAGCTCCCCCCTAGTCTCCCTAACAACCAGACTACCACAACCTAAGTAAAAGTATAAATTCTCCCTTCACAAGAGAATACTAGATTACCACCCCCATCAGTTACTAACTCAATCAAGGGCTTGCCATTTTTTGTCACAACAAACACCAAATTTACCAAATATGAGAATTAGAATCCATCGGAAAGCAATCCTCCGGTGTAAGGCTTCAAAAATATTTAGGTCACTAGAGAATCATACCCTTCCATTTGAAAACTGTACAATACGGTGTGATGTTGGTAGAAAGTGAGAAAGGGCACCACGGGGTTGACTTCCGTTCCTAGAATCTCCATTCAGGAATGTTGCATTATGATCTTCAAAATTTGTAGCATCATTCATGGAAGAGAGTATCCTTCCTACATCAAGAAAGTAATGATAGGTTAAAAAATTTTATTTTAAAATCTTGAAAAATGAAGTATAAGAAAATGCAAAACCAAGATGCATTCAAGAACTCAATAAGAAAGCAAATTTAATATATGCTTCTTGTGACAATTACCTACATATGTACGAGGGAGATGAATGGAGAAAGCAAGAGAGAGAGAATGGCAAAAAGGCACCAACCAAAAACTGCTTAGAGAAGATTGAGAAGCACAGTACCTACGATATCGGTGCTGGAGACTCCTTCAGTACGCTTGATCTGCTTGTACCGGCCAGCTTTCTTAGCTAAGGCATAAGCATCAGTTCCATCTGGAAGTAGGCATGGATCATCTCCGTGAATAATATAGTCAATCTTATGCTCATTAAAGAGTCTGTTCATGAATTGCTCAGTAATTGCATATGGGGCATTGGCAATAACTTCATCCACCCACTTCAAACCACTAACAAGAGCCAGCCTAAAACGAGCCTTCGGTTAGAAGAAACTGAGCAAACTTTTGAGGAAAATTTTTTAGTTCTGTACACATTCTAAATTTTGTGACTTCAGTAGTGTGGGTAGCACAAGGAAACTAATGAAAAGTTAAAAATAATTCCAACAACAGAAAACAAAAATAAAATAAAACCCATTCTCAAATATTCTCAGTAAAGGGTCATATGTGCCAAAGATTTAAGTAGAATAAGGCAACCTACAAATTCATGACATGTTTTCTTTTGATCATCTAGTATCTTGCCCATGACTACAGTGGCGGGAAAGAGCACAATCTTTTATATGGTTTGCAAGAATTTGTGAAGATGGGTGGAACAAAATAAATAAGAATTTGACAGATACCTTTCTTCCATTGGTAACACTGGAGGGCCCTTATTCGCTATGATTTCTTCATCACTTACAACACCCACCACCAGTTCATCACCCAGAGCCTTAGCTTGCCTCAACGCATTGGCATGACCAAAATGCATGAGATCAAAACAACCATCCATGTAAACCCGAATGCGCTTTTTTTCACTCTTTCTTTTCTGAAAAATCCCAAAATCAGACCAGAAAAATGGCAAAGATGGTACTCCAATCCCACTGAAATAACTCGTGGAAAATCCAAGCAAGGCCGCTGTGAGCATTAACCCACCAAACAAATGTGGGTAGTAGCATACACCATCCCATATCCAACTGTGGCTTTCGTAATCCATTGGTCCCATATGCTTCTAAATTCTATAGACTCTTTTTTTTTTTTTTTTTTAAATCTTTGAAGAGGAGACACAAAAACTGCAACCTGTCAACAAGCAAATCAACTTCATCAACAACTAATTCTAATAAGGGAGATATCGCATATAGATTAATTTTCAGCAAAACCAAATTAGCATAACAAAAAACAATGAACAAAAACCATTGTCGCCAAAATTGAAAGTCGAATTCGAAATTCGATACCAACCAAACCATAGGGAATATGGAAATAAAACGTAACATTCTGATGACATGATGATGCAGATTCGTCCGAATGTCAGCCAAGTAAGCTCAGAAATTAAAGAAATAGCGCGTAAAAATAAAACCAAAAGAAGTTGTGAAGTAAAACCCCCAGAATTTCCAGATTAATTAAACCCCAAATCTGAACAAATTACAAACACAAATGTGGAACAAAAATTGATCCAAATCATTGGGATCTATCAAAATTTAAACACTGAAGAAGTAAAAACAACGACAACAAAACCTGTAACGAAGGAAAAGTGAAATAACAAAGTCTATGGAGGGAAATGGAAGTTCATAGTTTCAGATGCGTCAGAGAATCAGCAGAAAAAGCAGATCAAGAAATTAAAAAACGAAGAAAGAAGAAAAGAGAATCAACAAAAAGAGAAATGCATTTAAAAGAAGAAAATAGAAATAATCGATTACCTCTTTTCTGTGTCTCCCCTTGGTTGATGGCTGGAGCTGTGGGCTCAGAATAGAATAACGAAAAGGGGCTCTCCGTTCGTTCGTTCGTTCGTTCGTTCGTTCGTTCTCTCTTTCTCGCTCGCTATTCCCAAGATGGACAACGCCCAAAAATATCCGGCTGTTGTCACCTGTCCGAACGGGATATGAGATCTGACGGTGAGCTCCCAAAAAATATATATACACACTTTTATTTATTTATTTATAAACCCAACAATATTTAAAATGAAAATAAAATGAAAACAAATTATTAAATCAAATTCCAAATCGTGCCACTTGAAACCCCATTCTATTCTTACACTGGCAGGAAAGATCACGATCTTTCATATGCTTCGCTAGAATTTGTGAGGATGGGTAACTTTATTAAATTGTTAAAAGTAATATAAACTTGGTGAGCCACCGGGGAACTTACTTTATCGATAATTAATCATTCGTTTAGATTAAAAAAAAAAGAAAATTTGATTTTTAACGCTTGTAATTTTAAATTCGACAAATAATTTTAAATTAATTACTTTGATTCAACCATAAATATTTGAAATAAATGTATTTAAAATTTTGTATTTAGATGATAATTGAGAAGGAAAAGAAAGTTAAAAATTTACTAATATAGACTTTTAATGATGATGTGTCAATTGAAGATTAGAATATGACAATGTCAATTAAGTGATTTATTTTTAAATCTTATGAATTCTTGAAAAATCTGAGCATTCTAATTCGAAAAGTTTTTAAGTAAAAAGAAGATTTGAAATCAATTCAAATTTTAAAATCATTGTATTTCTTGTGGTAACAAATAACAAAATTCATTTGAAATCCATTATGAATTGAAATCTCTAGAGATCGGAGGTTCAATTTCCCACACCAAAAATTGTTGTACTAAAAAAATATATTAGAGAAAAATGTTGAAATCAAATAAATATTAGTAATTTGTCATTAATATGAGCAATTTTTTCATCTCAATACCATTTTGGTTCATATATTCTAGAGTTTGTTTAATTTTAATGTTTATATTCTGGTTTTAGTGTATGTACATGTACTTTTAATAAATTTTAAATTTAGCACTTTATCGAAATTAGTTAAATAATAATAATAATTTTATTTTAAGAAAATATAATATGTAGATATATTTCCAACATTTGCAGTAAAAATACTTATTGACAATAAAATGAACTTTGAAAAAATCAACGATAAAATAATAATGTTAACTAAATTTTCCAAAATGAGCCTACCTTAACTAATATAATGTTGTATTATCAATTCCGATGTTAGAGATTCGATCCTTCATCTCGCATATTATGTATTGACTAAATTAAAAGTTTATTAAAAATATAGAAATAAAGATTAAAAAATCTAAAAATAATCAAAATAATATTTTACTATAAATAGAAAGTTTAGAGTATTTTGTCCTAAAATTAAGTAAATAAAAATACGAGTAAATTACAAAAACCACTCATAAAGTATAGTGGTAGTTGCAATTATACTCTTAAACTTTCAATTTAAAAATTTTAAAATCATTATATTTCTTGTGGTAACAAATAACAAAATTCATTTGAAATCCATTATGAATTGAAATCTCTAGAGATCGGAAGTTCAATTTCTCACATCAAAAATTGTTGTACTAAAAAAATATATTAGAGAAAAATGTTGAAATCAAATAAATGTTAGATATTTGTCATTAATATGAGCGATTTTTTCATCCTCAATACCATTTTGGTTCATATATTCTAGAGTTTGTTTAATTTTAATGTTTATATTCTGGTTTTAGTGTATGTACATGTACTTTTAATAAATTTTAAATTTAACACTTTATCGAAATTAGTTAAATAATAATAATAATTTTATTTCAAGAAAATATAATATGTAGATATATTTCCAACATTTGCAGTAAAAACATTGACAATAAAATGAATTTTGAAAAAATCAACGATAAAATAATAATGTTAATTTTCCAGAATGAGCCTGCCTTAACTAATATAATGTTGTATTATCAATTCCGATGTTAGAGATTCGATCCTTCATCTCGCATATTATGTACTGACTAAATTAAAAGGTTATTAAAAATATAGAGATTAAGATTAAAAAATCTAAAAGTAATCAAAATAATATTTTACTATAAATAGAAAGTTTAGAAGACAAAATATATTTTGTCCTAAAATTAAGTAAATAAAAATAAGAGTAAATTACAAAAATCACTTGTAAAGTATAATGGTAGTTGTAATTATACTCTTAAACTTTCAATTTAAAAAGTTGAGCACTCAAACTTTTGCAAATGTTAAAATCGAGTCAAATTGAACCTTCAAACTTATATAATTATATAAATGATAATATTTGCATTTTTAAGAGTTTAATTTTTATCATTTGTGGGATTAGTTTCTATAATTATTGTAAGCTTTAGAAGTTTAGAGATCCGATTTTTAATATTACACTAAAAATAATTATGAATTAGCAATCTTCAAATTATATATAAATATAAATATTAGAAAATTTGCAATTGGAGGAATTTTCACGTGATTTCTCCAAGCACCGCGTTTGCTTTAGGCAGTTGGGGTTGGGGCATCTACTGTCGCGTAAGACAAATACTAATATTAATTTATTAATTTATATTTCATAAATGTTTTTCTTTTTTTCTTTTTTACATTTCGAGTTAGTCCACGTGTCGCCACCTTATTTAACACGATTTATGTGGATGCATCTCGCATTATTTGATATTTCCACTTGGTGATGTCGACTTTGCTTAACGGTTAAGCCAAGTGATTTTGTTGTGTCATTGTGTGTTTGTGTGGTCGTGTTTTTCTCGCTCCACGTATTATTTTTAAGAATAAAAAATTTTAAAAAAACTATTTTTCAGTTTTTTACTTTTTGAAATTTATATTTTTTTCCATCTATATAAAAAAAAAGAGAACACTTAATTCATAGTCAATTTTGATCTAAAAAGAAAAAAAAATAACATTTTGAGAATGGTTTGCTCCCTTTAGTAACTATTTAATTTGTGGCTTTTGAAAATGGAAAGGACAACACGTATATAGTTTTTAAAAATCTATTTTTGTTTTTAAAATTTTGCTAAGAATTAAACTCTTTTACTTCAAAAACATGAAAAAAATTGTAAGAAAAAAAAAGACAAACAATCACAATTTTCAAAGCACAAAAAATCGGTAACATAATAGTTACTAAATGGGACCTTAATTTTCAAAACTTGACTTACTTTTTAAAAACACAATTATCAAGTCTATAACAAAATATAGAAACTTATGGATGAAACCAATGATAACAAGCTTAAATTTTTTAAACTAAATTGCTATCAATTAGGAATCAAGAAGTTGTGTTAAGTTCCATATTTTACTTAAATTTGAAAACTAGTCTTCTTTTTTTTGCTATATTGTTGTGTCAAAATTATTTTTAAATAAAACATTAGGGCTCATCAATATTAAGAAAAAAATAGTGAAAAAGCAACTTAATTTCTCTACCAGAATTATATCAAACTAATAATAGTATCAATTTAAACCACTAAATAATTATAAGTGAAATTAATGTAAAACTACCTACACTAAAATATGTATAATTTTCCATTATTTATAAATAATAATAAAAAAAGGTGTGTACCACTCTAAGATAAAACTAAACATGATCAATTAATTAAACACACCTATTATTAAAAATTTAAGGACTACGAAAAGAAACATTTCAAATTCTTATCATAAGTCAACGGTCAAAGCGATAGCGTGCACCTGTCCTTTAAAAAAGAAAAGGAAAAGGAGAGTAAAATTATAATTTATTTAGAAAAAGCTTTTTAATGTAAAAAATTTTCTCCACGATAATTTTCATTTTCTTCATAATTATTATTATATTGTAAAATAATAGTTTGTTCTTTTACACGTCATTGTTATCATATTTTTGTTTTATTACTTTTTTGACAATAAGATGAGAGCATAATGATTTTGACAATTGCCACGTCAAAGTTAAAGTCCAAAGAAATAGAGGCATATAGGAAATAGAGATGTATCGTAATTGATATGGCTAATGGCTTGTTTTCAAATAAATAATAATTTTATTTGCTTGATTATATATTAGTCTTTATATACACTCTTATAAACATAATAGTATTGTCTCTAAGGTTCGTCTTAGTTCGTGTTGTTTAATTTTTATATTTTTAATTAGTCAACATAATTTAGTATTTAAGTTTTTTCAGTTGCTTACTTGACTTACAAGTACGTAAAAAAATATGTGTAGTTTAACTAGCATGAAATATGTATTATCAACTTCGATCTTAGAAGTTTGAATCTCTCACTCCACGTTAAATTAAACAAAACTTTAAAATACAAGTTTAAGTGACACTACGTAAAATTTATGCGAAAAACGTTGTACAAAATTAACAAAGTTGACTAGAATATATTTTTATGCGAAGAAAGTGAAATTTTAGACCCATAAATAATGTTAATTGATGCACTGATAACTATGCACATATTGGCTTAGTTTAATAATTTAAACCAATGTATTTTTTATTTTTATTTTATCATATGCTATTTGTTACTTAAATCGTCAATTTGATCTCTAAACTTGTAAGGTCGTGAAATAGTACGTCTATAAACTCTTGATTTTATTTATAATTAATATCTGACGAGTCATTAATTTTAAAAACGTCTAATGTGATTTAGGCATTCAATCTTTGATCAATATGTAAATATAACCACACTTGAATACAATTCAACAAAAAAAAAAAAAAATCTTTTTTTTAAGCATTAAAAAATAAGTAAACTATTGTTATTGTTCTTTATTTTAGAAAAATTTTCTACTTCTACGGCAAGAATAAGCAAAAAAAAAAAAAAATTAAAAAAAAAAAAAAAAAAATCTTTTTTTTAAGCATTAAAAAATAAGTAAACTATTGTTATTGTTCTTTATTTTAGAAAAATTTTCTACTTCTACGGCAAGAATAAGCAAAAAAAAAAAAAAATTAAAAAAAAAAAAAAAAAAATCTTTTTTTTAAGCATTAAAAAATAAGTAAACTATTGTTATTGTTCTTTATTTTAGAAAAATTTTCTACTTCTACGGCAAGAATAAGCAAAAAAAAAAAAAAAATTAAAAAGAAAGCAATAAAACTAGAAACACAAGAATTTACGTGAAAAAACTCAAAACTGGAGAAAAAACCAGAAACCAGAAAAATTTCACTATGTGAAAAATTATTAAATAAATCTCTCTCCCAATCTCAATTACAAAATCACTCTCTCAAATCTTTTGATTGCTCACACCATTTTTTTCACTCTCAAAGTGTAGAATGCAAATGGGAATTTAACTAGAATTAGCACACCTAAATTTAAAATGTTAGGATTAGGACAACTTGAAACTAGATGCATACTCCTTTTATAGTGGTAGGAGCCGTCACTTTTTTTAATTTTTCCAATGTGGAACAAACTGATAAAGTTCGTAATTAAAATAATAAAGTATCAAATTAAATTATCGAAGATAGACATAATGTTAAATAATATATATATATATATATAAAAGGAAATAAATAACAATTCCCATCGTTGCTTCCTTTGGTCGATGAGCAAACTTTGACTCCGGACCCTATGGAGTCATTTGTAATTACACCATTTATCTGTAGTACAATACACCATCGTTCAACGCATCATTCCACCCACCATTGCATTAAATCAACCCAATTCAAACACAGTTGTTGTCACAAGTCCTTGTGTTCAACCTTGGGCTCTCTAGAAATTCTATCAAGGCTTGCACTTGGGTCTTATAGGAAAAACTCGCATTTAAACTTCAAATCTTTGAATTACTTTCCATAGGCTACTACAAATATTAATGTAACAAATTTTTGAAAAAAAAAATTAACTCAACGTGAGGGCATTATCCTATAACGAGAAGTGGAGGGTTGAGTTTTCTAATAAACTATTAATAAAATTTGTAGCTTTTATGAGTGGGGGGTGCTATGTTATAGGAGCATCATTGACAAATTTTACCTATATGAATATGGGAGTGAGATCACTTTCTATGAGAATATGAGGCTTATTCTCAAATATACTCACGAAATACTAGGATCAACACAAGGCCTTAAAATGCTAACTAATAAAGCTCATGTTAATACCAGAATAATTATGTGTGGAAAATAAATTTTCTATTTCCCTTTTAGCATTATAATTCAAGTCAGAGATGACTACTAATGTTGGAATAAAGATTATTAATTCACTAGTAAAGATTCAATGCAGAGTTACACCTTTGCATAATTATCTTTCTTTTGGTCAATTCTATTTTGATGTTTATTTTTTAATATTATAAACAAGTGGATAAATGTTGTAACATTTCTAATATTTAATAGTTTTTTAAATGTTAAATGTTGAGTTAAAGGTTTGAGTGTTTCTTCATTAAAAGATGAAAAACGTAATTTCAAGAAATGTTAAAATACTATATATTTATTACTACGTTTCGAATTAAATATTTAAAATTCAAGGTTCACTATAAACACTTCACTTACCATTCTCTCAAGACACCTCAACAATACTCAATATATCTTTCTCTCTTACTTTTTTTTTTTTTTTTTTTTTTAGCTCTTTTAAAAACAATTGGTCAAAAGAAGGATATTTTAGTTGTGGAGTTTTAAGCTCAAGCTTTCAATGTAGAGTGGCTTGAGTTGGGTTGTTGCATCCTAGAAGGGACAGACCAGAGAATATATGTTGTAATGGTGGTTGATATAAAGAAATTTAATACACACGGCAGAGAGCTTGAATCTCCTTAAAGAGAGCTATATATTTGCACCTCAACGTAATTGTTTATGCGTTTGTTTCTCAATAGTTACTCTATTTCCCTTTATTGTTTGTAATTCTCCCATCATATTTCAATAATTAATAAAAATAGATCACTAATGCTTCTATAAGACTTCTATCAACAATAGAAGCTATATATCGTCAAAAACATATTAGAGTTATTCACAATTTTGTTTCGTTTCAATAATTAATATAAATTGATCACCAATGCTTCTATTAGTGATAGACTTTTATAATCGACAAACTTCTATCAAGGATAGAAACATATCGTTGAAAACATATTAAAATGATTTACGATTTTTGTTTAGCTTCTATCGTGGATAAAAAAAATCAATTTGTATATATAATCATAAGGTTTTTTAGAAAACAACTGAGTATTTTATTTTGTAAAATATTGTGTTTTTTTTTATATAGATTTTGTAAAATATTTAGGGGGTGTTTGGTGTGAGGACATGAGACGACTTAGATATGAACTTAACTTATCATTTACGATACCAACTTCGTATGTCACCAATATAGGAAACTAAAACCACAAAAACAATTTTTTTTTTTTTTAACTATCTCAAATTTTAACCTAATAAAATTTTAATTTATTGTAAAAATTGACAACTAAACAAAGTCTAGCTCAATATTTAACAACCTAGTCAACAGTCAACAATATGTTAAATTAACTTTAAAAAAAAAAGTATTTTTGCCCTAAAAGCTATGAGTTTTTAGAAATATTTTTAAAAATCCAGCTAAATTTTAAAAATTGAAAAAAAGAATCTTTATAATGTGTCCTAGATTACTAAACTGACCAATCACTTCCTAATATTCGGGAAAATTGCACAAAATGACCCACTCCCAAAAACTTTATCATTAGTGACCTTTTGGCCACGTGAAATACCAACTTTAAAAGCGATGGCTTATCATTTGTATGCTATTGCATATCATTTGTATGTGATCAGTATCAATAGAAAAAAAACAATCTGAAGGAATAAAATCTAACCTGGCATAGACGCTCGATAAACTTCTTCATGTCGTCTATCTGCTGGCTCAAATGGTCATGCTACTCACGAACCATTGTCGTCAAGTTTGCCAAGTCGGTGCGAACTGCAGATATCTCCTTCGACAGCACTTTATACGACTTTGAGGGCTTGTGCCTCCTGGAGGTGGGATGCCTCTCAGACGTCTCGACGCGCATTTTCTTCCCCCTCTGACCACTAGACTGCCTTAAGAGAGGACTCCGGTTGGTCTCCGTAACCGGCTGCTTGACTTGCTCTTGTGGCAGAGGGGGTTCAACTTGAATTTCAGTTGGCTACTCGAGCTGGTCTTCTTCGTTAGAGGTCTCGGGTTGGTCTGCCTCAGTGTCAGCCGACGGCTGATCTCTTGACACAGGGTTGACACATGACATCAATTCAATCCCCCTGACTCTATCCTCCTTGTAGCTCAGTTCATCCAGCGAGGGCACAAGTCTCACTCGGACAATCGTCTGTAATGCAAACAACAAATCAATAATAAAATGGTTAGTAAACTAATGTAAAACGATCGTCTAGATAATCTAAACGATCGCTTATATCATACTAAGCGATCGCATCCTTATACTAGGCGATTGCATAAACTATACGGTCACTTATTATAAACTCATCGATCGTTTAGCTAATTTATACGATCGTTGATATCTATCTACAATCGTGTAGGCGTATATCAACAATCGTTTAGATTATCTAAGCTATCGCTTAGAATTGCTAACCGATGAGTTACCTTTTTGGGTTGGAAGACACTCCTCTCCAACGACTTGTACGATTGAGGTTGAGAACATGTCCACCTCAGAATTCGTGGAATGACAGTTTTGCTTGATTTGGTAGCCACGAACTTGTTAGAGGTGGACAATATCTCGTATGCCCACACCAATAACACAACATAAACGGATCAGACTATGGATTACGCTAAAAAAGTAAGTATAATTAAAGTATAAATCAGACTAAATCGTACCTGGAAAGCAAGGACATATCCTTTGATGCAATAGTATGTGGTGTGCTTAAGGTTGTCTGCCTTCTTGATATCATGCCCTCTTTCTTTCCGCTCATGATAGTCTTCATACTAGTCAACAACCGATTGAAGAAAACAGACGACCAGTCGTAGTTGGCAAAGACTTCGGAGTCATCCACAATCCCAAGAGTTTTCATGTCGAATTGTGTCTTCTTTTCTTTGCCCATTATAACCGTTTCGATGTACAGGGCGAGGCTACCTTCACGGCATCTTGATCGTTCGTAAATCTTATCTTATCGAAGGCAACCTCGACATCCTTGACCAGCTTTTCTTTCTTATCATTCGGGTCCCTAGGTCCAAGGATGAGACATCGTAGTCTCTCGTCACATGTATCTCGATCAACTGTTTCTTCCGTCAGCCATAGACCAGTTATGAGATTGAAGTCATCTTGGGTAAAGGTAACCTTCTTCCCCAAAATATTGAAGCTTATTGAGTCAGCACTATCCTCCCTCACCTCCCATAGCAAGAAGTGATGGAATAGTGTCTGTTGAACACTAGGTCCACGTCCAGGAGTGGACCAAATAAGGTCTTCCTGAACATCTCCATCTGATCAGTGGTTAGTTTGCTCTTGATCAGGGGAGCTGGTTTTGTGGACCATGCAGGAGATGGTGGTAGGGAAGTACTTGTCCTCAGATACCGCTATTATCAACATACAGAAAGAAAATGCAGTACAACATCAGTTTAACATATTAAAAACGTCTAAACGATTGCTTATTAAACATTAAACGATCGCTTATTAATTACTAAGAGATTGTGTAGATTACTGAGCGATCGTTTAGATTACTACGAGATCGCTTAAATTACTATGAGATCACTTAGGTTACTAAGTGATCGCTTAGTCCATACTCTACAACTAAGCGATCTCGTATCGAACTAAACGATCGCTTACTAATCTAAGCGATCTCTTAGTAATCTAAACGATCGCTTAGTCGTATAACCTAGACTGGGCGATCGTTTATTCTAGACCAAGAGATCGTTTCATCAAAGTTTAGTGATCTCTTGATCTATGCTAAGCGATTGTTAAGCCTATTGTGAGCGATCTTCAACCTAGTATAGGCCTACCTTTCAGATGAAGCAGAAGACGACGACGAGGAAGAAGAGAAGAAGACGAAGACGAACCATCCGGGAAAAGCAAAAGGTCGATAGAGAAGGTGAAAGGTTCAGAAGGTTTAGAGAGAAAGCAGAAAGGTTGAGAGAGAAAGCGAAAGCGAAAAGGTTGAAAGGGAAAATGAGGAAGTTCAGAGATAAAGCGAAAGTTTATGAGAGAAAGCGAAAACGAAAAAGCATTCCAATGGGTAGGAGGCGACTTTAAAAAAAAAATGGGAGGCACGTTTTGGGCTGTTTTAAGTTCTGGGGGGGGTAAAATTGGTATTTCACGTGTCCAAAAGGTCACTTATCATAAAGTTTTTGGGGGTGGGTCATCCATAGATAAGTTTTTAGTTTTTGGGTCATTTCGTGCAATTTTCCCTAATATTATTTGCTCATTGCGAAACCCAAAGGGAACCTCTTATTTATTTATTTATTTATTATTATTATTATAGAATTGAACTCAAAACGTTCTTTTTACAAATTTAATTTTATTCTCAATGTTTTATTGAAAATTAATTATCGTTTTAATGGTCGACCCGACCATAGTACGAGTAAAGTTCTGGTTCAAATCATTATTTTCTTCCCAATTCAATTAATATTAATTTTCACTAGCCTAAAATAAGTCATGAAATTTCAAATAGAATATAAATAAAAGTTTCTTCTTTCAAATTATCCTCTCTTTTCTTTTTTCATTTTTTTTTCCAATAGTCTCCTCAATGGAATTATTTATTTTATATTTATGAATTGTTTGAGAGCCTAGAATGCAATCAGGATTATTGGGAATGAGTGTTAGAATGCATCAGGAATTGAGGATGAAACGAAAATGAGATCATGAAATGTGAAAATATTGGAAAAGAGGGTTGGATTGAAATCTTTAGGAATGAAATGAATTTAATATTACAAATCAAGCTCAAAACACTCAATTTAAACATAGTTTTGGATTACACTGCAATACAAACCCATTCCAAAAAACCAATGTCTTAGGTGTAATTGGATCACAATCCTCTAGAACAGTGGTCCATTATTTAACTTTTGTTTTTCTTTTTCCTTTCAATTTCAAAATTTTTATTTTATTTTATTTACAAATTCACCCCTTGCTTTTCATTATCGAGTAATTGTTTTACATTTTCTTTAAAACTTATTTGGTAATCGTTTATTATTTTTCTTTTTTTGGTTCTTGAAAATAAAGTTTATTTTCTTTCACCTTCTTACCATGGTTTGTATCAATCATACGTTCATAATCAAATTTCAAAAACAAAAACAAATTTTTAAAAACTACCTTTTTATAGGTTCAAATTTTGACTTGGTTTTTGAAAACATAGGTAAAAAGTAAATATCAAAGCAAAAAATTTGGAGGTGGAAAAAGCGTTTTATAGACTTAATTTTCAAAAACAAAAAACAAAAAATGAAATGGTAACCATACCTAAATAAGCAACTAATTTTAAAAATTAATCTAAAACACATTTTTAACACTCTATTTATAAAATTAAAAAAAAAATTATAATTCTACGTGTATAGGCCATTCTCTTACTTTCTTAGTTATTTAATTTTTTTTTAGCTATCTAAAACAAACATTTTAATTGATGTACTATTTCACTTTAATCGATAGTTTGTACCACACCTCAACATAATTGATATATATTTCTTCTCTTGAGTTTAGAGGTACGAATCCTTGCATCTTACTTTATACTAGAAATTAGAAAGAAAAAAAAAACATAAACTTATATACCTAATTTATATATAAAAATATTATCTACAATATATAATAAGTAGTAAAAGTAAGACCATATATATTCTAAGAAAATACAATATATTAAATAGTCCTTATTCTTTTAGTTAATACTCAACTTAGTCAAATAGTATTAAAAACTTCATTTTGTATCTTTTGGCTTTCCTTCTCATACAATGGTAAATTTATTCCAAGTTAACTTGACCATCCTACCAAATTGAGAGGAGGTGGCTTAATTTTAAAAAACTAGATAGGACTTTAGTTTAGTTAAGTTAGTTGTTAATTTCTAGTTTAGTTATTGGTAGTATTTGAAAGCTCTTGAATCCTAACTGGCGTTGTTTTAAAGTTTTTTTTTTCTTTTTCCTTTTTCAAAGAGTTATTTGTTAACTTGAATGCATTTTTCTTGTTAGGTTATGGACTTATCTAATTCTCATATCATCAATCATAATTATGTTGCATCACAAAGCAAAACAAATAATAAATTTGGAAATGGAAAGTAAAAAATAAAATAATTAAGACATCAAAATTTAAAATGTGTTTGGATTGATTTTTTAAGTGTTTAAATAAGTGCTTATAAGTGGAAAAAAAAAAGTTTTATAAACACAAAATGGTTAAAAATCACTTTGGAGGCGTTTGACCCACTAACTTCACAAATTAGTGTTAAATAATCCAACCAATCATGCCAAAGGTTTGGAATTTTGAATCTATTCAAAATTAACTTTACAATGTATTATCTACATACATTATATTAATTGTACCATATACAATTAACATTTAATACCCTTATAATATGAATCTTATTCATATTGATTTAATATTTGAATCTTATTAAAAAATTAATACTCTCATATTATAAAGTTTAATTTAAAGTATAATGTATCTATATACATTATATTAATTGTATCTAATACAATTAATGCACTTTTCCTTATTTAATTTGAACAATTCAAATTTTATTCAAAACTAATTAATCCTTGTTTTACCCATAATGAGCTAGTAGGGGGCCTAATGAACCTACAAATTAGAAGTTCCAATGATTCAAGATTAATGAATTAAACTTTTTAATTAAATGAATGTTATTCATTAACTGCGAGTCGCTCAAATAAAGATCCACAATTGCACTATTCGCACTGTAGATATATTTTTGTGTACATGGATATAACTGTTATTAGTTAATCGACCCTCCACAACTTGCTAGTAATTACAACTAGGTCAAATTATTGTTTTACCCCTGTAATTACCTCTTACTCCTTAAGTATCACATCTCTCTAATGAACAATCAGTTTATAGTCCAACTATAAAATAAATCCTACTCGGGCCAATGAGAGGGTGATGCCTCATTGTTCAAGACCTTAAATCAGCTCTTAAGGGAGCAATTCATCTACGTACCCTAAAGACGAGAATGAGTGAATTTCATCTTGTGTAGTTATGTTCTCAGCTCCCTACTTAAACAAATCCTCAAGATGGTGGACTCATTGAGTCGGCGACATGGGTCACTCTCACTCATACAAATCAAAGGATTGTCATTATATACAAGAGTTCATAACTCACTCAAGACTGAGATCGAGTTATATTCGGTCATCCTATGAAATGTTAATCTCTTCAATCAACGGTGTTATAGAGAAAGATTAATCATTTCGAGGTTTGGTCTTATACAACCTCTTTATATAGGATACCCCCACTCATATGTCTCCACATGAATGATTTGGATCAAATCGTTTGTAACACTTACAACTCTAATAACATGTACAAAGGGGGTCGTATCTGCAATGTCACCAGGATAAGACACCCAACCTTATCTATATACTGCAGATCTTTTAGGTTATTACTTGAACACGATTCACTTGTATGCCTACCATATATTGTTCAAGTTACATAAAATAACATTAGATCTTAGTTTATTAGATTGAGTTACACAAGACTAATTTGAATAAAATGACTCCTTATTTTATTAAATAAATGAACATTGTTTATACAATACAAACTATGAGATTTAGGACACAAATCTCAACAACAGTTCTATCATTGATAGACTTCTATCCAACGATAGAAACATTAGAAATAAGACAAAAGTAAAACAAAAATCGTGAAATAAGTTATCAATTATAAAAGTCTATCACTGATAGACTTCGATCAATGATAAAAGCATTAGTCATTAATTTCTATTAATGGTAGAAACTAAACAAAAATCATGAATCATGCTAATATGTTTTTAAGCGATAGAAGTTTATCAATGATATAGTTGATAGCATCCAAAATGTGCTATCTTCCTCAGCTTGACTCTAGATCGTTGTACTATTTAATGTGTTAAAAATATTATTTTGTAGGTTTCGAGCACTTAACAGGTAGAGTAGGGCATTAGTAATGAATTGGAGCTAAAATGGACCGAAATAAAATTCTATTGCATCAACCAGGAAAGATAACTCCAAAAAGACCAAATTGACCCTGAAGCAAAAGCGCACCAACGCTTTTTCTTAAGAGCAATATTATTGAGGAAGCGCCATAGCGCTGCATTAGAGCGTCGCGATGCTCCGAAGTTTTTCGCGCGCGTATGCGCAACAGTACCGCGACGCTCCGACAAATTATAAAACGTAAATCTTGATTTTTAGGTCAACTTATCAGCCACCAGCCAACTCCTCTTGCATTTTCTTTCTATTTTCTTCTCCCTTTTCATTATTTCTTGTATGAACTTGATCCTTTGATGCTCATTATGATGTATCAAGGCTAAGGCACTCGATATTCTAGCTTGAGTTTAGGGTTCTTTCTCTATTCTAATATGTTTGTAAGATTTTGAACCATAATTTATGATTGTTGGATTTAATTCAATTTTCAATTTGATTTACGATCATATTTGTGGACGCTGGTGAACATTATGATTACTACTTTGAACGAACATGCATTATGTGACACTTGATTGTATGTTGATTAGTAGAAAGCAATTGGTTAGGTTTGACTTGCAATTCAAACGAGAATTAGTATTGATCCAACCAACTTAGATTGATCCGATAGAATATTTAATTTAAGCCTTCCGGTTAAATATTTCGCTTAACATTTCCATAAAACTTAATGTAACTAGGACGAATTTGAATTTACATGTCTTTCATCGATTCAACTTGTACTAGTTAGTCATTTAGGACAACTTAATTGGCCTGTCCAATTAAATTGGTTAGGTGTAGGCAATCCTGTAATTTCGGTAATGAAGAATCGATGATCAAATATATGAAATGGGAAAAAACCATTACAACCCAAGCTAGAACCTTCTCATATAAATTTTATCTCTTTTAATTTTTGTATTTACTTTTATGCTATTTAAATTTTCTTACAAACAATCCTCTCATATTGATAAACCAATAAATATCGGTGATTGAGGTGTATCATTAATAGTTTGTTATCACTGGTAAACTGTTATATTTTTTACTCTAGAATCATATTATTAATATAAAGATAATTGATGATAGTGTACTATCATTGTTAAGCTATTATAATCTCTTGATAGAATTATAATAGTTATACAAATTTATTGATGATAGAAATCTGTCAGTGATAGTGTGGTATCAATGATAGACTTCTATAAAAGGAGTTTATTAATGATAGACTTCAAAAACTTGAAATTTTGTGACTTCAATGGGTTTGTTGGACATTTTCTATGATTGAAAGTAAATTTTGCTATATTTGCATTTAGTTTAAAAATTAGTCAATCAATGATAGACTTATATCACATATAGTAGTTTATCACTAATAGAGTCTATCACCAATAGACTTAAAAAACGAGAATTTTCGTGTCTCCAGCCAATTTTTATGCCTTTGATGGGCTTTTTGGACATTTTCTATGGGCTGAAGGTAAATTTTGATATATGTGCAATTAGTTTTAAGTTTGCAAAGTTTGCAATATTTTAGAGTTATTTTGCTATATATGCAAGGAGTCCTACTTTTTCTTCCTCTTTTGATATTCTCTCAAAGTATATAAGCTTGTACGAATTATAAAGTAGTGCAAAGTAGAGGTGTTCACAGTCGGTTCGGTTCGGTTTGGGGCTCAAGCCAAACTGAACCGCAAATTTTGAAATTTCTAACATATGAAATCGAACCAAACCGCATGTTCGGTTCAACTTCATGATTTTGCTTTTTCATCACTAATGGTTCGGTTGTAGACTTGTTATCTATAATCTATAATTCTATTGGGAGAAACTTTTTTGGACAATATTAACCTTACTTGTTTTTATTATACCCGATTTACCCTCTCATTACATTTACATCTTTCTTCATCTACTACCCCTCCCTCCACTACGTGTGCAAGTATTTTTGCTTTTGCTTTTTATTATCATAAAAAGATAATCAAATATGAAAATTATGAAAAATAGATGTTTTTGGGAATATATTTCATCAATGGCATCGTTAAACACAATTGCATCGACTCTCGAACTAATTAACACACACTTAAATCTAGAAATCTTTTATCCGGATTGCCACTCTCAAGATCAATATTTTCTTTCACTTAATCACTAATAACTAATCTCTTGCAACTAGATAATTAAGTAAAGCATTAAGACTCTTCATCTACAATATCTGCTGTTATCTGACTATGCCAGCATTTTCAAACGATAGTCTAGCAGACATGATCTACTGTTATTCTTTGAAGCAAGATTCAAATCATAATATAATTCAAACATTGATCATGTTGGGATTTATGTCCTGTGTAAAATTTTTGTAACAAAATTGGACAAAAATGATCATATGCTTTCGCAAAAGGAATTTAATTCCTTCAGATCAAACATTCAAAAGCATTGAGAACAGTCATGCTAGAAAGCATAAATGCAAATTAACATTTAAGAAGCAAAATGTTTAATAACTAAGCCAAAGAATTCATCTACCCCTAAAATTGTGATAAATTCAGCCTAACATGACTTCATAACCATAGCAAGAATGCAACGATACAAAAGAATTCAATAATACAAAAGGGAAGGAAGAAGGATTATCCAACATTCCAATTTTGTCTCCATGATGGAATTGCTAAAAGACTCCAAAATTCGATGTTGAGAATTGCTGCAAACCCTCATAATTTATGCAGGCAAATGTCTTCCCAAATTGTGTAGGAATTGGATAAATAAAAGATAAAACTGATCAGCAACTTGATTAGAAAAAACAGATAATAGAAAATCTAAAATCTAATTCTGTAGATGGATAGAGAAAGAAAAAACAAAGAAAACGAATGGTCATTCGCCTAAAACGACAACCTAGATAAAAAGTTACGATCAAATTACGAACAATTGAACATAGCTGCCCATGCAGTATTCACGCCTCTTTTTGCCAGAGAACGCCACTTTTCATCAGCTTTGTCATCTTCTCTTTCTTTAGGTCAAACTTTGACCTATTATACGGGTAGTTTCATCATTTTGCTCTCAAATTAGTCTGTTCCAATCCAAATGTTGGATTTTCTACAATTAAAAATAATAAAAGACATAAATTAAGGATAAAACTAATAAAATTCTAAGCCTAAAAACCCACTTTTTGAGTACATTCCAACGTGGCATGTTTGAAGGTTGCCCTCAATGCTCTTGTTTCCCTACTTTCTCGACTCCTTATGCTTTTTGTACAAGATTGTTGGTGGTGTAGAGTGGGTTTCATTTTGGGTCAAGGCCGAGCGACCCAGATTGGTTATAAGAGCTTTGACGCTTATTCCTATGGACTTTTTTCAATTGATGGGCTTTTTGAGAGGCTCGCCCTTGGTTGGGCCGAGGCCGAGAAGGCTCGATTGCCTTCTAACTTGTCTTTTTGTTATTTCCTTGCATATCTCCCATGTTATGTCATTTTTGCCCTTGATTCTAGAATTCACCGGTGAATTGACTTTTTTTTTTATTAAGGAAAATAAAAAAATAAAAGGACAACAGAAAAAAAAAAAAAGAGAAATTTGACATCCACGAATTGATCGGGGGATTTTAGAGAGTTTTCAGCTGCTTCTTTTTAAAAACCAAAAAAAAGAAAAAAAAGTATAGGGTTAGATTGGTAAATTCAGATCCCGTTCCACATACCCTAAACCCTTGCAACTCTTACGCGCACTGGCGCCACCGTTTAAACACTAACGAACTTGCACATCGCACTTTCTGCCACCTGAAGAACATGTCGGAATCGGCACTGGAGATTTTTCGAACTCACGAGCTCCGTCTCCTCCACTGCACATTCTCTTCTCCGCCGCCGGATCGTCCGGCTGCTTCTCAAACTCAAACTTCACGCAACCGTCTCCACGAACCTCTTGACAGCTTCGTCAGTTCTATTGTATCCGGCGACTACCAGAAAGCCCTTGCTTCCGACGCTGCTCGACTCGTATTTGGACTCGTCGATCAGTCGCCGGGTCAATTCACTGATTCGACCGAGTGCGCCGAACGGGTGTACACTGAATTGCTCGAGTGCGCTGAGAAATTCGTAATTAGCGAATTCGAAAATGAGGAAGATAGATTCTATAGATTGATGATCGTGTTTTGTATTGCAATTGCATCATTTCTCGCATTTACTCAGAGTAACGTGACTGGGTGAGCCAAATTAACGTTTTCCCGCCTTTAAAGTTGTTATTTTTCTTAAGTAATGGCTCTTTAGCTATTCATCTTAGAGATTGGAGATGATGGGATTTAATTATCGTTATCTTTATTTCTAATTTATGCTCTTATTTTGTGTATGCAATTTTGTAGACCATTAAAGGGGCTGGCTAGATCTCCCATGGCAGTCATAGAGCCCAAAATTGAAGATTTTGTGGAGTGGGATAATTGGGCGAGGCATCAGCTGATGTCTACCGGGTCCGATTTATTTGGTAAATTCACTAATATTCAGGTAGGGCCAAACAACTTCCGAATTGACGTATTGATTGACGTACATACAATATATACACACATGTACATACGAGCGTGAGCAAGGCTTATATTCATGTACATGTATATGTGTGTGTGTGTGTGTGTGTGTGTGTGTGTTTATTTCATATTAAAATGTCCAGTCATGATCTGCTTGCAGTATTTCGCTTGCTGCTCTTTTAAGATAGTGTTTCTTCGTGTCTTGTAGTATATTGTGTTTGCAAAGATGCTTCTCACGAGGATTAAAGATGTGCTATTCAAGGAAAATGCGAGTTCAATGTATGAGATGAAAAGCATTTCTTGGTGGTTTGCCAGAGTACTACTTTTTCAACAGAGAATTTTAGATGAGCGGTCGTCTTCTTTGTTTGATCATTTGCAAGTCCTTATGGGTGAAGTCTTAGTTGATTTTGGCAGTCTGGAAAATGTAAAGAGTTATTGGGGTGCCAATTTACAAGAAGGAGAGGCTTCAACGATTGTCTCCATGGTTCACTTGGAAGCTGGGATTATGGAATTTTATTATGGAAGAGTTGATTCATGCAGGCAAGAATTAAAATACCCTGAGAAACTGTCCAAATCTTATTCATTAATGACTAACGCATGATTCAGCCTTGATGAACTACCTGCATTAATTTCCTCACATTTTTATCTTGGAATTTTTCCATACTTGCATCAGTGTTCCATGCATGAATAACTCAATTTTTTTAATGGTAATCTAACCACTTACTAAATTTCATGTTTTGGTCACAAGATTCACAACTGCCATTTTGTTTTGCTCAATTTAATTTTTGCTGAGATAGTTATTTGGCAGGCAGCATTTTGAGTCAGCTGAAGTGGAATCCGGTCTTCAGCTTTCTGTTACGGGTGTTCTTGGTTTTCGTACTTCGTATCAGGTGAGTAACTTAAAAAAAATACAATTTAGAGGTTCCTCAAAATTTTGGTCACTTTCAGCTTAAAGATAATCTTTTGTTGTAGGTGGAACCAAAGGCACAATTGGTGCTTGTTGCAAATACAGACTCGTCAGAGAGTGACCCTGGGAACCAGGCGCATGATTCTACAATGGATAATTTGCCTACCCAAACCAAAACTTTTGAGACCTCTGACATATTGATGACGCCAAAGTTGTTAAATAATGGTAGTGTGTCTGGAACTGAAGCAGATGGGATTCAGAATGGTGGTTCATCTGTTTCTAATCTCAGGGCCATTCAGCAGGCAATCATTTTGGCAAAATGCCTTCTAATTGAGAAGAGTTCTCGATCTGATGAGATGCAGCGTGAGTGTGTTTTGTAGAAATTTGATGTGCCTTGAGTTTCTTTCTTGGTTGCAATGATAATGACTAAGAGACTCAAGCAAGAGTTTTGGCTCTCGTTACAAATTCTAGGAAGCTTTAACAACCCTTTCTTGTTTAAATTTAAATTTATATATATAAAAACATATCAGTAGAAAATACAAGTAGCCTTGTGGCGTTCTTAATATGCATGTTTTATTTAGACAACCTAATCTGTGAAGCTTGCGTAATATGCACATTGATTGTTGATATTTATTTTCATCTGAGTAATAATCCATTCTCCATTAACGAAGGATCGTGATATTGACTGCGTCACCCCCGTGGATCAAGTGAACTATGGCCTTAATTTTGATGAATGAATTGAAGAAATAATTGATTAGCACTTTTGAAAAGATAAATGAATATTTCTTTATCATGATAATGATGGAAGCATATAGCGATAAGGTTTTACCTGAACTGGGCATGACTGTTTAATTTCCCTACAATTATTGTATTGCTGCTTATTTGAGTGTAATGTAGCATGCTAATTGATTAAGCAGTAAACTTTTGTTAATTCCTATTGATCATTTAAATATGATGAAGTATGTTTTATTCATTCTTTTCTATCATGTATTTATTAAAGATATACCCTTTTTTTGAATTGGGATTTTAAAAAGTATTTGTAACTAAAAGAAACTTTTGAATAAAGTTATTGACAAACTGAAACAACTAGAACATAAATATAATAACTTATTTATTTATTAATTAATTAATTTTATTTTTTAAATGTTGAATGGGAACAGTTGTTCAAAAACATTTTTATTTGAACCAAATGTCTTAATTTTAAGAAAAGTGATTTGAAGTTTGAACTCAGGGCATGTTTGGGAGTTGATTTTGAAATTGTTAATTTAATTTTTATTGTGTTTAAAATCACTTCGAAACACATGTTTAAATTTTTAATCACTCAAAATTAATTTAATGTTTGTTTTACACTTTTAAAGACAATTTTTATGCTATTAAAATTGATTTTGAATGATAAAAAGCATTTATTGAGTGATTTTGAAATTAACAAAAGTGATTTTAACCATTTCAGAATCACTCCCAAACATGCCATCAAGTGGTACAATAAATTTGAGTAATGGGTTGGACATGTGTAATCCGAGACACCAATTTCAGTTCGTACATTGTAGTTGCTTGGTCAATCTACTTGAAGTCAGTATTGATCTCTTAACTTTTCATTTTTGTGATATTCTGAGCAATTTTTATTTTATGCAGGGTGGGATATGGCTCCATATATAGAAGCTATAGACACTCAGCAGTCCTCATTCTTCATGGTGAGAGCAAACTTATTTCATTACCTAACTACATCTGTCATGGAAGATACTTGTGAATTTTTATTTTGATACAGAGAGAGCTTTTCTTGGGATCTTCTTTCTATTTAATTAGTCAATTGCAGGGTTTGGATACACTTTCCCTTGCTCTTTTGTATCTTCCATTTTTGTTTAAAATGTGTGTTAAAAATTGATTTCTTGTAAAGCCTTGTCTTGCCGAACCAGAGCTATTTTTGTATATTATTGCTAGAACATATAGTGTAGTTGCTCTCATCTGATCACTGCAGGTTACTTCTATTGCTCTACATTCTTGACCTTTCACATGTTTGGAATTTCTCAATTGACTTGATTTTTTCCAATTCTGCACTTGACCTTTTCATTTACTTAATTTTATTCTAGTGTATATTTTTAATGATTTTCAGGTGAGATTTTTCTGCAACATCTTGCGAATTCGATGGGAGTCAACTCGTAGTCGTACAAAGGAGCGTGCATTAGTGATGATGGAAAAATTGGTATGAGGTGCTTTTCATCAATTCTCCTCAAAAGTAACTTTTTCTTAACTTCATGGTTGATTAATTGGTTATTTGATTTATCTGCTACTCAAGTTCTTTTCTCATTTGATCGCCTGCTGTCACTAGAAGTCTAGAACCTTGGCTCTGTAAGCAGTCTGTAGTCTTCAACTTTTCTATCTTATTTTAAGAAGTTTGGCTCCTTGATGACGAAGTGGCACTGTGGGCTTGGTATTTTTTGTTTTTGTTTTCTTACCTTTTAGTTTCTGAGTCTGATAGTGTGCTTTCTGCTGCCTTGGGGTGGGCACAGACTTTTAGAAAAGGAAATGTGCTCTCTGCTCTACCCCAGAAGTCAGACTGATGATCTTCATTTGTATGGTGTGATGACTCTTATCAATAATTTTCATTGCTTTCAGGTTGAGGGTTATTATGATTGTTATCCAGGAGTGGTGCAAAGGATGTATTTCTGTTGCGGGGTTTATGTTCCTACTTTTCCAGCTTTGCGGAAGTATGACTTTTGCACTCCACCCTTTGTCATGATTGTTATAGAAGCTTGAAGTTTTTAGATTTCAAATCCCGTTTCCATTTTATGCCAAACTTGTTACATCTTGGTCAGTCATGGTGCTCAACTTGAATTTCAGAGAATATGGTGAACTTTTAGTGAGCTGCGGTTTGATTGGAGAGGCAGTTAAAATTTTTGAGGAGTTGGAGTTGTGGGATAATTTAATCTTCTGTTACCGGTATGATGATTATGTTTTCAATAATCAACTGCATCTGCATCTCATCTTTACTCCTTGTTTCCCAGGCCCAATCTCATGATAATTCATTTAATGAACAGCTTATTAGAGAAGAAAGCAGCAGCTGTAGATCTCATCAAAAGTCGTCTTTCTCAAATGCCCAATGATCCCAAACTCTGGTAAGTGATTTACTTATCTTTCTCTAACCTTCCCCTTTTGGTTGATTCTGTTTGGTCTTATTATATTTATCTTTTTTTTGGTTAGAATAGCTATTCTGGCTTGTTATTGTCAATACAACCGTGTCTTGAGTTCTACAAAGTTGGTTCTTCGTTTAGAAAATCCTATACCCAATGACTAATTATTATAAAGTATTTATTTGTCATATTTTTGGGTTGGGAAGGTGAGGTTAGGGGTGCATAACATGGATTGGAACTATCTTCCTCATTTCTCACTTTCATGTAAAAAATTATAATTGTAGGTGCTCACTAGGTGATGTTACAAATAGTGATACCTGCTATGAGAAAGCCCTGGAAGTTTCAAATAATAGATCAGCTCGAGCTAAGGTGATTTGATTACATAATATAAATGTCTTCCCAAGTATGCTTATGTTTTGATTGTTTCGTTTCTTATATTTTACAGCGATCTCTTGCTCGTAGTGCATACAACAGAGGGGACTATGAGACCTCTAAAATCCTATGGTATGTTTTACTGTGAACTATCTTTTTTTTTTCCGTACATGTGGTTCATTAATTTTCATTATATTCATTCTTCATTGACAGAATGATGGAATGTGTTAGGGGTATTATATTATTCCTTGAAAATTTTCTCTGCATGTAAAACTATTGTTCTGTTGTACTTTCCCATGCATATTATTATTCCAACTCAGCTGGAAAACTTATATTCTCTCAGTCATTGTATGGATCTCTATGCTTCTTATTTAATTTTCTTTATGTCAATTGTCAATTATATAATTTGTGCACAGGGAGTCTGCAATGGCCTTGAATTCTATGTATCCAGATGGTTGGTTTGCACTTGGTGCTGCTGCATTGAAGGTAACTTGTCATGCAAATTAGATAGCATATAAGCTAGATTCCTGAGAGAATTATGTAAAATTTTCTCAGATTTTATTCATTTTGGAAAATCCATGAAGATTCCTTCTGAAATAATTTATTGAAAAATGCAGGCTAGGGATATTGACAAGGCACTTGATGGTTTTACTCGTGCAGTTCAACTTTATCCTGAAAATGGGGAGGCCTGGAACAATATTGCTTGTTTGTACGTCTTTCTGACTTTTTGTTCTTCTACTTTGTTCTTCAATGCAACCGCTTTCTTTGTTTTGGCCCATTAACAATTGTACGTGTATTTTGTTGCTTATGCACTTTCCATATGATGCAGGCATATGATCAAGAAAAGGAATAAAGAGGCATTCATTGCTTTCAAAGAATCCTTGAAGTTCAAGTTTGGTCTCTCTGTCTTTACTTTTTATCTAGTAACATTTTTTTCTGAAACACATCTGGATTATCAACCAGAATTTCCAAAGCACAGCTCTCTCTGTCTTAATTTAACATTGTGATTTCTAAGTGACCAAACGTGAATTTCACAACAGACGAAATAGTTGGCAATTATGGGAGAACTACAGCCATGTTGCTTTGGACACAGGCAATATTGGCCAGGTATGCTTGTTTATCTCGTTGTTGTCCATCTTTCTTTCTTTCTTGCGTTGATATAAAGCTGTTTTCATCACAAGAGGGGTTGGATGTTATAGGAAAGGTTTTAGGTTGAACCACCAGAGGTCATAAGTTTGATATCCTTTGGGGCTCTTGGTTTCTTATATAAAAAAGAAAATAGATATCCTCTGCAGTCATCTGGATACATATTGTTCTCTTGCTATCAAATATGATGAGTTTCCTAATGCGATGAACTTAGTAGGAGCCTAAAGATTTTTCAAGTGTAAAAGGAAAAAGAATAGAGTTCCCCTGTTCTGATAGAAATTACTTGGAGCCAGACTTTCTCTAAAGCCTTAATTTTTTGCATTCATTTTTTTTTTTTTTAAATATTGTGTTGTGCAGCTAAAGAAAACGTAATTTTTTGTTTTGCACATTGCACTTAATCCCCGGAGGCTGCATTTTTGTGCTTAAAAAAAATACTATTTGATGGTTTCAGACCAACTCAAACATCCTCAATAATTTAATTTTTTTTTTCATTAATAAGTTTAGAAACACAAAAATCCCCCACCTTGCTTTTGCAAGAGAAACTCAAAATTTCTTTTTCCATTATTTGTATCTTTTGGGTTCATTTATTAACCATCCAAGGATGTCCTGATCATATTTCCTTTTATTAACATTGTGCCAAGTGCTATCTTGTTAAACAGGAAAATTTTAAGCCATTTAGCAAGACAGGCCACATTCTGCATGAATTAATCATAGCCTTTTGTTTTCTTTCTTTCAAGGCATTGGAAGCGGTACAACAGGTGATAGATATGACCAATAATAAAAGAGTTGATGCCGAATTGTTGGAGAGAATCATGCAGGAGGTAGAAAGGAGGGCTTCAAATAGTCATTCTGAATCGCACCACCATGAAGCAGACTTGGTAGTTGAAAAAAGTAGGGAAACTGATCATATGGTGGAGTTAATTGGAAAAGTTTTGCGTCAGGTATACATTAAACAACTTGGCTTTTAGAACCTCGAGTGCCAAGTTATTTTAGCTTTATTTATTTATCTTTTAAAATACAATATCATTGTTGTCATTATATTGTAAGTAGGAAGTATTAGATTAGGCTAAAAAGATGGACTGTGATACTGGGTGATCTAGCTATAGGGAAAACTAGGATAATGAAGTTTTTGATTTTGTAATTGTTGCAGAAATTGGTGTATGCTGTCCTAAAGGGATGTTTGGTCAAAGGAGTTGGGAGAGTAGGAGTGTTGGGGAGTGAAATTGGGAACAACACTCTTTCTTTAGCCCAAGGAGTTTTTGACCCTACAACTAAAAAACATTAATTTTGTGTCATATTAACTCCTTACATTGTGGGTGACTTCACAACTCCACTCCTTGTCCCCAATGCTCGCTTAAGATTCTTTAGACGTTTGTTTCAAACGCTTTCTTCAAATTCTTCAAATGTTTGACGGTATCACAATCCATCTTTTTCCCAAGGGCTCGCATAAGTCCACTCCTTCAAACATTTGGCATGATATATGCTCGTCGTAGTCATGTTAGCGCTATGATCGAGGAGTACCTCCTCAATTCGCCTTTTGGAGAGAGATGTTGGTTTTCATGGCTTGTGGGGGTGTGTGCGATTTTTTGGGTTTTGTGGGGGGAGCAGAACAGAAGGGTGCTTAGGGGCTTGAAAGGGATCTTCAGAGATTTGGTCCCTTGTCCATTTTCACGTATCCTTGTGGGCTTTGATTTCAAAGACCTTTTGTAACTACTCTTTAGGCACTATTGTGCATAGTTGGAGTCCCTTTCTTTAAAGGATGCTTCCTTTTTTGGGGGGCTGGTTCTTTTGTATGCATGTGTATTCTTTCATTCTTTCCCAATTAAAGTTGTTGATTTTATAAATAAACAATAATAAAAAAAAACGCTCGCTCAAGATTCTTTGTAATCCCTCCCACCATGTTGGTACAAAGGAAGCTTTATGGCAGGATCTTCCCCCCCCCCC
>QLSR01000225.1:1251808-1310648 GCA_031780015.1 Citrullus colocynthis
TTTTTTTTTTTTTTTTTTTTTTTTTTTTTTTTTTTTCTTATTGTGATTTTTTTTCTTTCTAAGATCAACATGTGTTGTTGGGAAATTTTATCTTCTAACCTCTTTGTTCATTTTTTTTCTAGACGGGCTTTTATTTATCTTGTTTCTCATTCTTAATTAACATTGAGATTTTTCTTCTCAATTTTGTCATTTTTTTCTTTCATTTTCATTGACTTTTTTCCTTTTTACAAGTTGCTTCCTACCCTCTTTTGGTATTTGGTTGGTGTTTATCGTTATGTTTGTTTAGCACAAAAATTGTGGTAATTCGAACTTTTGATATTTTTTTTTAATTTAATAATTAAACGTATATGTCTTGTACTCATTGAATTATGTTCATGTTTGCTTTTATATCAATGATCGACTATTATGATTGATTGACTTTCAATTACAATGTACAAATAACATATATTTTATCACTTCTATCATTTCAAACAAATATTTTTCTTTTTATTTCTCCATTCTCTCACTTTCTTTCTCTAATTTTGTTTTCTCCATCTTTTTCATTGTTAACTCAACAAAATATTCAAAATAATTGGATGCAATATCTTTTCTAAAAGTCATACACTATGATCACTTATAGAGTCTATTGATGATACCTTACATCACTAATAAAGTTCACCTATGATTCAATTATATATTTGAATTTTGCTATCGGTGGTTGAAATTTGTTACAAATATAAATCTAAATCAAAGTTAAAAAATAAATAAGAGAGGGTTATAATGAAAATTAAAAAAAAAAAAAGAATCTTGGTTTAAATCAAAGTTTACCATTGATACGAATCTAAATCAAAGTAAGAAGTCTGTATGTATGTATGTATATATATATATATATTTATTTAATTGAAAGTTTGAATAAGAGAGAATTATTAAATCATTCAAATCAATATAAAAAATAACTAAGAGATGAAAATCACAAAATTTATAATATATATATATATATTATAATTTTGTAAGAAAAACAAAAATTTATCAATAGATCATCTCCTCATGGAATAAACAATTATATATTTTTTTAAGAAAGTATTCAAATATTTATTTATATTAAACTTTAATAATATACATATATTTCCCTCAAATTCAACCTATTTTAAAAGTTATGAAACACACGTAGTACAAGACCAATATTTTTAAACGAAATTTTATAGTACTAAAATTTATTTTAACCTGAAAAATTTGGAATTTAGCCACTCCAAAATTTCTCGTAAAATGCCTTGACAAGCTATTATTTGTGTAGAAAAAATAGACTAAATAAACAAAACTATATCGATTTGAATTTTATAATTAAAATATTTAAAGATTAAAAGAGTATTTAAGGACTAAAAGAGTATGTTTGGGAAATTGAGGACCAAACATCTTAAAAAACTTGAGGATGAAAAGAGTATTTCTCTAAAAAATAAAGGTTAAAAAGCACTTTTAGTCCCTATACTTTCATGGAATTAATAATTTGATCAATAAATTTTAGTTTGTAATGATTTAGTCCACATACTTTAATTTTGTAACAATTTAATCCCTAAAGTTTAGTATGTAACAATTTAGTCTTTGTAGCTTTTAAATTTGTAACAATTTAATTCCCAACGTAGAAAAAATCATCAAAATTAGATATAAGTTTTTATTATTTTATGATATAGACAATGAATTTTGTAAAAATATTAAGTCTCTAATTAGTTTATCGGTTTATTTATGTAAGAAATCTTATTAAATTTTAACACTAATTTCTATAATAGGAACTAAATTGTTACAAACTTTAAAGTATAAGAACCAAACTGTTACACAGTAAAGTTTAGGGATTAAATTATTGCAAAATTGAAAGTATATAGACTAAATTGTTATAAATTAGAATTCATAGACTAAATCGTTAGTTTGATGAAAGTTTAGGGATTAAAAGTAATTTTTAATCTAAAATAATTTAATTTTATAATGTATTTATATATATAAATTTATAAAAGGGGGTGAAAATTCCTCATTGGCCGAGCCACAGGGCAAAGTGAAGAGACAGACAAGGGTAAACTTGAGAGAGAGAGCGAGCGAGTTTGGAAAGCAGAGAAGGGGAGAAATTCGATAGGAGCGACAATGGGCGGAGGAATGGAAGCTCACAAGAACAGATTTATTGAGGATTGGAGTACTGCTAGAGAAAATCTTGAGCATAACTTCCGATGGACTCGCCGGAATTTCGCTATTGTGGGTCTCTTTGGCATCGCCATTCCCCTCCTTGTTTACAAGGGCATCGTCAGGGAATTTGTAATATCATTTCTCTCGATCTTTTTCTTTCTTTACTCTGTGGTTTTATTTACTTTCGATCTTTTTGTTTGGTGATCCGTTGACGCCCATCCACAGCGTGTGTTTCAATCTGGGGTGAAATTTTTCTTTTTAGGGTTTCCATTTTTTCCCGTGTTTGCGACTCTGGATTCCTTTGGAAGTGAAGCTGTTGGTCCTAATTTCCTTGATTGGCCCTGATGATCTTCTAATTGGCTAATTTCTTTTTACGTCATTCGTTTGTTCATTGGGCCTGGAATTCACGTGTTTTGTTTGTTACTGCTGGTTATGATTTTAATACCGGGTTGGAGAATACAAGTTTCTTTTATTCCTTTTGTGAATATTGGTTAGCACTAGCTAGGAGCATTTCATCGGCAATCGAAATTCTTTCTTTTTTAAAATGATAGATTTGAGTTTGCTTTTCAGTTTACTGCTTACTGCTTACTGCTTAGGTACTTGTTCCATTGGATTGCCGCGTCTACTTGCTGGAAGTTGTGTGTTTTAAATCTTCTATGTTGAGGATCCCACTTAAGTTTATCAAGTGGCTTCACAATGTCTATAGATACACAGGCTACTCTTTTCCTTCCATTGGCAATTGGTTTTGAGATGTACTTCGTATTATCTAACTTTCTATCGTTGAAAGACTTCCACTACCTAAAGAGAATGTGCAAAGAAAGGGGTGACAGGAACGCCGATCCTACATTCAAAATGGAGGAAGATGGCAAAAATCCTCTTATTTGTCCACTAATTGAGATAAAATCGGTTTCTTCTCAATAGTTTGGAATCAAGATAAGAAATGACGGGTTTGAAAAATTAGAAATGGTTTTGAACTATTCATATTCTTTTGGGTTAACTTGAGCTTAGCTTAGTGAATAAGGAATCTACTCCTTTTTTTGAGGTGGGATGTTTGAGTCCTGATTCCATCCCTCATTTGTTGGAATAAAAAGGGTGATTAACATGTTTTGTTGGGATGCTTCGTGGTAATAAAATAAAAAATAAAAAATTTGTGTTATTACCTTTCCATCATAATGTGTTTCTGGTGAGTTAAATTCTGACGACTTTAGATTTCTAGGCAATCCTATGAGATGGTTCTGCTTGTGATTTTGGAGGATCACGCATGATGATATTTGCTTTACTGTCTGATGGAAACAATGCTTCCATTGTTCACAGAACCTTCATTGGAGGAAATAAAGTTGTTGTCTATAGTATGTTTTGCATCTGAGCTATTCAGCAGTAATACGATATTGTGGATGTTGGTGGTCTGACCCATCTTGTAACTGTTGTTTTCCATTAAAATTTGCATGTAGTTTTTGTTTGTGATTCTTCATTTATATTAGTTTTCCTTCTTGTCTGTAATGTTCAAGGTGCGGTGCACTCTTTTATTGAGCTTTCTTCTAAAAGATAACTTGGTTTATGTTGACAGCATATGCAAGATGAAGATGCAGGCAGACCGTACCGGAAGTTTTTTTGAGCACTGCTCCAAGCGCTGCAATAATTTCATGGAGTAATAAAACCTTTCTTATCTATGTGAACATCCCAATTTGGATTCTGGAACAATATTGCATCTTTCTTTGAAGTTGTAGAAGTGATGCTATGCAAGTTACCCTGTATTTTATGACACTTTATGAATGCTGAGTATTTTCAGTTTAAAGTCCTGGCTTTCAAAATTATCATGAATATAGACCATTTTTGTTTTTGTTTTTGTTCTTTTTCTTAACATGGGATGCTTGAATTATCCCCAGTTGTTAGAATAGCTCAAGAATGCCATAGTTTTGTTGTGAAAACTGGTTATAAACTCATAGGTGGTAAATTGTTATTTATATATTGCTTGGTCAGAAAATGAAGTATATTGTTGGCTTTTCTTGTTGAATCTAGAAACAGAGATTTTGTTTTGGAATCCATTTTTAAGCCCAAAAGCGTATGATTTCCTAAATATGGCTCTTTCCCAAATATGGAGGGTGATAAGAAACGGAAACAGGAGAAGTTAAGGGCTGGGGCTTTGTTATAATTGGAAGATGTTATGGCAAATTCCAGTCATACGTATGTTGTAAATGTGGATTGGATCATTCTTTTTCTTTTCCTTTTAATTAACAGTGGTTGAATGAGAAATTTCGGTTAATCATAACACAACGAAAAACGGCTCAATTAAAGTCGGTCAGGTCGAAAGTTCAACACAATTCAAACTTATTGTGATTTGGGCCAATGCCCATGGAAGCCCATGGAAGCTCTATGAATAGAGGTTTTACTCATCTTTAAGTGAGGAGATCAGAAGAATTGAAGACCGAAGCTTTGGATCTGATCTGGAGGAGGTTGGAAAAACTGAAGGCTATCTTTGGATCTCTAAAAATTATTGTTTTTGTTATTAATAGTAGTATTTTATTGTTTTGCTATAGTGCTAAATCTTCATTGTAGTCTTGCAAAAATAGAGGGTAAGGTGGTGGTGAGAGTTATCATAGATTGAATTCATGAACTAATAGAATCAGATATATCATGGCGAATTCTTCAGAAAAAATTGTGTCTTCCAACTCTTCTCAAAATCTCAAAAGGTACTGAGTTGGAATCCCATTCTAACCTCATTACGAGCTTGTACACATGCTTCTAGAGCTACTCGGTTAGCTACGGTAAGCGATATTCACTGGGCCAAGAGCACCACCTCGAGTAAAAGCTTCGACGGCCGGTTGACCAAAATGAGGCCACACTCGATCTCATAGATACATATAGAATTTTGCCAAATCTTCTTCATGTAAAACCTGCTTTATTTAGATCGGAAAAATCGCCTGATATTCTTCTTGCTGATCAACGATTATTACACGGGGTCTAGTTGATTACGCCCGATTTTTCTAATGAAATTAAATCTTATTGGAACTGTCCATTTCATCCTTCGGAATGAACATTCAGAAGTACATACATTAAAGCTGAACAAATTCTAAAGTATCAAAATCATATTTTAATCTATACTTTTTACTAACACATATATATAAATTAAATTTAGGCTGCTTTTGGACCAGTTTAAAAATCATTTGATGTTTAGTTTTTGAAAATTATGCTTGTTTCATCACAATTTTCATCTCTCTTAGATAAAAGCTTCTAAAGAAAGCTTTTTCAAAATATGTGTATTTTTAAAAATATAGCAAAATGGATAAAATTAATTGTAAATGTAGCAACTTCCAAACAATTACAAATAGAATAAATTTTTGCTTAGCCCATGCAAAAAGTCCAAAAAGCCTTGTTTCCCATGCTCTAGCCATCTTATCCAAGATCCGTTGTCCGTCACTAATAGATGTTGATAGATTTCTATCCCTGTCTTAACACTGATAGACACTAATAGCTTCTATCGCTGTTTTAGTAACAATGTAACTTCTAATTTAAAAACACTTTCTTGTAGGAAGCCGATGGAGATGATGAGAAACATTTTCTTATATCACTGATATATAATAACAATTTACTATAATTGTCTATTAGGGATATTGGATAGCTTTTATATACTCATTTTTGAAAGAAAAAAAAAATTGTTAAATGACCTCCTGCTGATGTCATGACGCGCAAAGTTATGAATTTTCTCTTGATTTCTTTCTTCCTCTTTCCTTCTTCTTCTCTAGTGCGATCACAACTTCTCCGACGAATCAACTTTGGCGAAACTCTTTTTTTTTTTTTTTTGTCCTTTCCTTCTTCTTCCACATGATCAGCTTTGGTGGAACTATGTTTTTCTCATTTTTTTCCCCTCTTTTCTTCTTCTCCGACACAACCAACTTTAGTGAAAAATCATGCACAAGTTGTGGCCGTAAGAGAGGAGATTGATCTGTGAGTGAAGAAAAGAATAGCGAGAGTAAGAGAGATATTTGTGAGTGAGGAAAGGAAGAGAGAGAGCTAAAGCGAGATGACTTTTCTGCGTGCCCAAATTATTTTAATAATTTTACCCAAGTGTGACATGAGGAAAAATAAAAATCACTTGACATTTTTTTTTTAATTTTTAAATGGGTCATTTACTATTTTAGACCCAAATTTTGAGTCATCCTTACAAATTTCCCCATTTGCGAGTGGGGTCAAGGATTTGAGGCCTCCCGAGTTCCCACGTTGAACCGGCTATAGCCGGTAATAGCTCACAAGGCAGCCGGTCCACGTGTGTGGTGTATTTAGGGTTTAAAGAGAGTACAGTCGCGCAAAAATAACAAGAGAAGGTTCCAGCATTCTGCAGAGATCGAATTCTCCCAACAATGGCGTCGAAGGTTTCTCTTAGAAGCAAGGGGAAGAGCTCCAAGGGTTCATCGAAGTCATCTGAAGAGAAATCCGCAACCCAAGCCTTCAAGGAGTGGACTACTTGGGCCGTAAAGAAAGCCAAGGTCATCACCCACTATGGCTTTATTCCTCTGGTTATCATAATTGGCATGAACTCTGAGCCTAAGCCTCAGCTCTCTCAACTTCTCAGCCCCGTCTGATCTGATTGCTTTCTATACGTTCGTTTCCAAGATTTAGCGCTTTTCATGATGGATCGGTGCCTTTTTTTGTGGATTCACAACTTGGGTTTCTGTTTTATATGGATGTTTTTTTGCGGCTAATTAGCGTATAAGTTTTAGGCAGTTTGGCATGCTTGAACTATAGACATGTAATAATTTGAGGCGAATTTTGTTATCTATTTTTCATTTCTTCTTAAATATCTGGTTATGTTATCGCTTTACCGATATGAATCTTGGTGCAGTTCTCTTTTCCAAATTTTGTCTGTTTATTCAAATAATTGAATGGTTTTAGGTTTTATTTCCGCTATCTGATTCCTCAAGACTGCCATGGATGTAAGCATACAAGACTGATAGGGCTGTACTACCAAAAACCGATTTTGTAATGGCTGTTTTTCCTGCCTTCTCTTTCAAGTTAATAGGAATTGATCAAGGATTTGTAGTCACCATTGTATGACTTGATTTTATTATATTTCGTTATGTTCTATTATTTAAATCTTGGCTTTAAATTGTGATAATAAATTGCAATGTGTTAGTATCATGTTCTTAGTATCTCGTGTTATCTAGTCTATGAGTATGTTGTTCCGTTTAGGTCTTCCTTTTACGGACACTGTTCTCTCTGTTGGTTCCTGCTATAGTGTTTAACAGGGTCAGTTTGTTTCTAACCCAGGATCTTTGTCTTTGTTCATTGGGAATTGTCCTCTCTCTTGAGTTGTGATAAGCCCACATACTTGCCTTCTTCTGTGTCATTAATTCTCTTGAGCTGTGTAGAGGATTATATGTTTTATTGTACTCGAAATCTTTTTCTTGTGTGAATTCTGAGTATAGTTACTAATTCTGTAAAGCTTGCTTCATTCCCCCAAAGATTGACCATTAGCTTAGTGATTCTAGACTCAACTTCCTTTCTACACTATATTTCCTTTGGACGTGGGGTGTACCTAATGTTAGTTTATTGTCTGTCCCTAATTTGATTACTGGGAAATGGTATATGAACTTATTTTGGCTTTCCTCTGAGTTGTCTCATTTCATTTTGTATTGATTTTCTTTAGCAAATAAAGCAGTCTGTCTTATTTTTCTAGTAGTTTGTTTTAAGCATGAGTCATTAATCTCAACCCAGTATTTGTTGATTCTTGGTGTTGTTCCCAGAAATAGGGTGGTAGTTCTTATAATTTCTTTTGGTTAATGGTATGCTTCTGTCATCTGTTTGCACTAGTTATTTAGAAATGGTATCCTGTGAGTCGGTTTTCAGCTAGTGAGAAAGGTATGAAGCTTTGGGTATTGATGAATAATGGAGTAAACACTCATCCCTTCAGAATTAAGATGCATGCTAAATCATATACTGTCAAGATTCATTTAGTGATGTTTGAGAGATTTAGAATTGTTGAAACCACTTTGTTTAATTTTAGTAATTCAAAATCAATTCAATTCAATGTTTAAAATTCACACTTTTAAACCCACCTTTTTTCAAAAATATGTTTTTTTTTTTTTTAGTAATTTTGAAAATAACAAAATGATTTTAACATTTTAGAACACTCAGGGCTGGCTCGAGCTGTTGTGTGAATTTATTTATTTCAAAGCTTTGTTTTGAATTTTCTTTTGTCCTCTTTTTAGTTCAACAATGTATACAGAAATGTCTTCATTTAGTTAATTCTAAACATGTTGGCCTTTGGTTGCAAAAAAAGAAAAAAAAAAAAAGCAATTAGTTTACTGTTCTAAAAAAGTTATTTTGGTTTTCAGAGTGGAACTTGAATTTTCAGATGTCGTTCTAAGGAACTGGCCTGTTATATCAGCAAGATATTCGTATTCAAACACCAAAGAAAAAGCTAAAAATAGTGTTTACAAAAGTTCATGGTTAATAGAATATCCAACTATAAAACGGGTCCATGCTGGTTGATTCTTCATGTGAACTATTGTTATATTGATATCTGATTCAAAACAAACATTCTCTCTCAACAAGTTAGTTGAAGATCAAAATTTGGTAAAGAACGCAATCTACAGTAATTGGATAACTTACAGCATCTAAAAGGTAAGGTTGCAAACAATAATCGTTCTTCGAACAGCCCGAAATGTCACCCATATACGAGGAGTCTGACTTCATTAATTTATCTCTCGTGAATTTCCTTCATCAATCTCCACAAGAAGAATATCAAACAGAGTTTGCGGTATTCATCCAGAAACACTGCAAATTTACATTCTTCAGCTACAAATTACTCAAGCCATCGAGAACCAGTTCAAGCAGAGACTTAATAGATCGTTTTGCACCTTCTCTTACACATTGCATACAAGTAGTGAAGATAGTTTAGGGTCAGATGTACCACTAATAGAGGCACCTTTGCCTTTTAAATGTAACAAATAATCCACAACTTCCTCAGATATAATCTCACCTGGGATCATTACTGGTATTCCTGGAGGGTATGGGCATATTAACTCTCCACACACTTTTCCCACACATTCTTGAATATTCTCTCTTCGTTTTTTTGCAAAAAAGGCGTCTCTAGGATTCAAGCTGATCTTGACATTAGGAAAGGGTGCAGAAACACCGAGTTTGCTTCTTCCTTCGATCCTCACAATCGATGAGAAAGAGCTCACATCCTCAATACCTGAAACTAGTCTCTCGATATCATCTTCACTTGTTCCTAGGTTAATGACAAATGTAATAGATTGGTTCTCAACAAGTTCACAAACGATATTATGATTTTTGTACAGTATTTCATCTGCTTCATACCCAGACAAACCAAGTTGTTGGAAACCAAGAGTGAGTCTCAATGGATCAATAGCAGGGAAGTTAGAGAACATGGGAAATTCGAGGATCGATATACCTGATATCTTGCTTATCTTGCTTTTTGCTTGGCATGCTAGATCTATTGCTCTATTGAAAATCTTGTCTGGATTATCACTTAGTTGAGCCCTGGCAGCATCTAATGATGCTAGAAGCAGATAACTAGGGCTGGTGCTTTGAAGAGTTTGTAAACATCTACAAACTCTTTCTCTGTCTACAATATTCCCTGACATGTGTAGCATTGATGACTGAGTGAGAGAGCAGAGAACTTTGTGAGTGGATTGGGCAGCCAAATCAGCCCCTTGCTGGAGTGCAGAAAGAGGCAGCTGAGGTTGAAACCCAAAGTGTGCCCCGTGAGCTTCATCGACAATGAAGGGAATTCCTTTAACATGACATATCTGAGAAATCTCACTCAGGTTACTGCAGATGCCATGATACGTAGGTGAAGTAACAAGAACTGCAGATGCTTTTTGACCTTCCATTTCTAAATCCTTGATTGCTCTATCTACCTGTGAAGCAATAAAACTTTTTGCTTTTTAGAATAACAGTGTATTAATAAACTTAACAAACTGAAGATTTCAATTTGAGAGATGTTTTTCCTTGTTAAATCCTAAGGTTTGGTTACCAAAATATAAAAAACTTAGCTCGTGCAGCATTTAAGATCATATCAAACCAACAGTTAACTCTTTTGTAGTAGTGAGGATTATAAATAGTGAGTTGTACTGCTAAGCTCAGATAAATAGTAGTAAGCCATAATCTATTGAGAAATGTTATACCCTACGTGAGATGTTTGTACACATGAGTTGCAAACCATCGTTACTCACTTGCCTGTGATGGAGTAACCTCACCCGCTATGTCCCAATTGGAGTCATACACAGGCGTAATGTATTTGGGTATTGCACCAGATAACACCAAAGCTGATATGACGGATACATGGGAATTCCTTGGAAGAATTATATGATCTCCTGGGGAACAAGTTGCCATAATTGCAGCCTGGATTCCACATGTGGTTCCCCCAACGAGGAACCATGTTTCTGATGCTCCAAAAAGTTTTGCTGCTTGCTGCTGTGCTTCTAAAATTGGGCCCTCTGGACAAAAGAGATTGTCCAACTCTGGAAGCTCGGGTAAATCATGCATAAATGGTTTCAAACCAATGAGCTGAGTAAATGATGGCGGCCCTGCTCTCCCTCTATTATGCCCAGGAAAGTGAAAACGAGCCGCATTTTGCTCAGCTGAAACTTTCAATGCATTAACCAGAGGAGGGGGACTACCTTCCTTGGATATTAGAGATTCTTTAATTGCTTTCTTGGTGGTTTGCGTTTTGCTTGACCTGTCCTGATTGTGCTTTGGCTCAACAATGTTTGTTTCCTGCAAGAAAAATGGAAGAACTAACATATATATAGCTTAATGCTTTCACTCTTGAAAAACATTATTTGACATCTTCTTGGCAGAGACACACATATCAAATTAGAATAGATCCTTCACATTTAGAACAATGACTTCAGTTTACCAGGGGAAATAAGTCTATCAAATTGACATTCTCAATAAATAAATATTATTTTAGTTATTTACGAATTTAATCCTAGGATTTGGAGGAAAGTGCTATATCAACTCTCTATCTCTGACTCTACCGATGCCTCTAAAGCTATAATTTGATATTTTTTCTATCTAATAATAAACTACTCTTTTCCTCTACCTGTAGATGTAACTAACCAATCGTTAGTGAACTGAGTAAATATTCGCATCGATTTTCTACTATTTACCTTTTTTATTTATCTTTGATTGTCGATTCATAACAGCGGCCAAAAACACCAACATGAGCGTTAGCGTAGTGATCAAAGAGGAATACACAACTCAAAGCATACCAACCCCCAAAATTCCTACTCCACATTTGTTGTACTTAACAAGGATCACCAAAGAGTAATCAGATGCGAAAAGGAGAAAGACGCAGACCTGACGAATGCTACAATACGAATTTCTTCTCTGCGGCCTCCTACTGCAATTCTGACCAAACCGACAACGATAATTCTGCTGAACGAAAAATCTAAGTTTCATTAATAGTTAAGACCTCAAGCTTCACAAATTTGTGCTGAATGCATAGCCTATGGAGTGAAGAAAGAGCAAGAGCTTACCGGGTTTATGGAGGAAGATAGAGCTGAGGAAACCATCATTGTAAAATTTATCTCCACAGAAAACCGAGCGCTTTCGCCATAACTTCCTTAAGGAATCAATGGCGAATTTATTCTGAAGCTCAGATGGCTATGGCGATTCTGCTTGAACTAACAGAGCAAATCCTCAGTTGGCAAGTTCTTTCCAGCGAAAACGATAAGAAACAAAGACCAAGGAAAAAGGAAAATTATTTTTAAACCAAGAAATATCCGCAATTCCAATTTTGTCCTACATAGAACGGTTCGGTTTAGGGGTACAATAGTAAATAACCTCACAGTCCCGATCGACTCGGCATTTCCCGCCGGTTCTCGTCTCTCCGATAATTATCTTCATTTCTTCCGTTTCTCTACCACAATTTCCTCCCCAAATCTTCGCTAATAGTAGGAATCGAGAGTCGATTATCTTCCAACGAGACTGGACTAGCTCATGGATCCACACTTCTTTCCAGTAGGAATTGTAAGTGGAATCATTCCTAAAATTCATTTTGACCTCTTTGTTGAATGGTAGAACTGCCTTCGTTGAATTTGGTGTTTCTTTTGCCTGTTTCGAGGTTTTTTTTTCTCCCCACTTCCCCTTCGCAAGTTAATTTGTGAGCTACATTATTGATTTTATTTGAGATATTTAGAGTTCTATAACATGTGGAGTAGTTTACGAATTGATTGAAGTATCATCTAGGGTGTGACATTGGTACGTTTACATGTATAAAATTATATGCAGGGCGTGATGCCTTATTGTCTATGATCGAAAGTTCATGGAATTGTTATTTTTGTTATTTGTTATGTGCTGCGTCAAGAACCAGGGTTAAAAATGCTGATCAGTCACACTATTTCAAAAACCCCTCCAGGCACACACCTAGGTGGGGGCTTGAGGTGCAGGTTTGGTGCCTTGCCTTGAAAAGGTAGGTCACAAAATAAGGCGCACGCTTTGTGGGAAGTCCCAGGGCTCAAAGCCCTGCATTGGGGCTTCATTATTTTTTTTTAAATATCAGTAATCAGGATTTTTTTGTCTTTATTAATTATAAAATTAAAAATTACTAAGCCTAAATTCAATATTTCTTGTGTTTAGGGGTCTTTTTGTATGTTTCCTCTTCTTAATGTAGTATTTTTATATACAGCCTCACGAAAAAAATCCACGTTTTTTGCGCATTGCGCTTCGACCCCAGAAGACTATTGTGCTTTATTATGCCTTGAGCTTTAAAACACATTGCTCACTCAAGTTGGTAAAAATAGCCAAAATAAGTTTCGTTATTGACATGTACTCCTTTTCTCACCTCCTAATTATCATAAACTTGCTTTATTTTTTAAATTTTGTAGGTATGTTGTGGCATGTGGCAGTCCCTCAACTTTTGATGTGAGCCACTTGCTGAGTTTTTGGCATTTGTTTGGTCTTAGTGTAACCTCTCGTCGTTTTGAGCATGTTTCAAGTTTTTGAGAATTTGATTTGTGGGTTTTTCTGGTTCGGTTATCTTGGTCCGTATCATTTGATTTTGTGAATCTAATGTTTGATCAAATTGTGGTTTTGTTGGATTTAAATTAATTTGTTCAAAGAGGCTTTTTGCAAATTTGTTGGTTTATGGAGTTCTCAATTTTATTTTGACCAAAGCAGGAGGAAACCAAGACAAAAGAATTGATTTTTGGTCAATTTGTGTGAAGGGAGATGATTGCAAAGGAGAGGATCAAATTGTGGTTGGAGATTGCTTGTTTCCATCAAAGAACTCGCACAAGGATTTAAAGCCGCTGGATTTGCAAGATGAAAGGATTATTGGTCTGTTCTTGGCTTTCATCATGGAATCAAGACAGATTCATCTTAGTCGTGAGATGAAATAAGAAAGGACCTGTGGTTTTCAGTAAGACATGGTTGAGGATGAAAAAAATATGGTAGAGATATAAAGAGAAATCATAGGATGATTGCATTAATGACAATATAAAGTCTATAGACCTGGATTCAGACGTTCGAGGTGAAAAGATTAAAGTTCATGCTATTTCATGCAACTTAAACATTATGAATAGTTAACTCATTACAGAAGTTCCATTCCGTCCAAGAATTTTCCTCCATCATAACCCACTCAAGGATGTCCATACTTGTCAGCCTCATTCCTTGCCTCCTCGTCAATATAAATACTAATAAATACTCCAAACCCAAGTTTATATTGTTCTTCTAGAAACTACAACCGTCAGGATGTCCAAATAATTATTTATTCATAAGTCATATGCTCTTTCTCCTGCACATTGCACACAATAAGTGAAGCGAGTTGAGAATCAGAAGCACCAGTTATACAGGCACCTTTGCTTTTTAGATGCAGCAGAACATCTCGAACTTTCTTGGTTATAATCTCTCCTGGGATTGTTACTGGTATCCCTGGTGGGTAAGGACATATTAGCTCCCCACACACCTCTCCCACAGCTTCACTAATGCTTTGTCTCCGTTTTTTGGCAAAAAAGGCTTCTCTAGGGTTCAAGCCGATTTTGATGTCAGTAAAGGGTGCATAAATGTTAAGTTTGCTTCTTCCTTCAGTCCCTGGATTCGGTGCAAAAGAGCTTACATCCTCGAGGCCTGACACCAGCCTCTTAATATCATGTTCACATATTCCAAGGTTAATGATAATTGTGATAGATTGTGTACCGATAAGTTCACAAGTGACTCCATGATTCTTGTGTAGTATTTCATTTGCTTCATAGCCGGACAAACCAAGTTGATGGAAACCAATAGTGAGTCTCAATGGATCAAAAGCTGGGAAGCTGGAGAAATTGGGAAATTCTAAGACAGAAATACCTGAAATTTTATTTATCTTGTTTTTTGCTTGGTTAGCTAAATCTATAGCCTTATTGAAAATCTTGTCTGGATTATTACTTAGTTGAGCTCTGGCAGCATCTAAAGATGCTAAAAGCAGATAACTGGGGCTAGTGCTCTGAAGTGATTGTAAACATCTACAAACTCTTTCTCTATCTACAATATTCCCTGACATGTGTAACATAGATGACTGAGTCAGAGAGCAGAGAACTTTGTGAGTGGACTGGACGACCAAATCGGCCCCTTGTTGTAATGCAGAATGAGGCAGTTGAGGTTGAAATCCAAAGTGTGCCCCGTGAGCCTCATCAACAATCAAGGGGATTCCTTTGGCATGACATATCTGGGAAATCTCACTCACGTTACTGCAGATGCCATGATAAGTAGGTGAAGTAACAAAAACTGCAGATACTTTTTGACCTTCCATCTCCGAGTCCTTGATTGCTCTAACAACCTGTGGCATTATAAAATTTAAACTATCAGTGTATTCATCAACTTTAAAAAGATATAAGGGTTTAAGATTTGAAGGGAGGTTTTCATCAGGAAATATCATTTTGTCTGGACAATTAAATATTAAAAGGCTTATGATGCACGGAACTTATTTTAGTAGTGAGCAACTTAGATTGTGAATTGGTACTGCTTAGATCACACTACTAGTAAACAGTAGTCTGTTTTGAAATTTGACAGCCTACATCACATATCTAAATATTAGTTGAGAAACATTGATTCTTGCTCACCTGTGAGGGAGTGACTCCACCGGGGATGTCCCAGTTGGAATCATACTCGGGCATGATGTAAATAGGTTCCGCACCAGAAAATACCAAAGCAGAAATAGCTGATGCATGGGAGTTTCTAGGAAGAATTATATGTTCGCCTGGAGAACAAGTTGCCATAATTGCAGCTTGAATTCCACTTGTGGTCCCTCCAACGAGGAACCATGTCTCTGATGCTCCAAAAAGTTTAGCTGCTTGCTGCAGCGCTTCTAATATTGGGCCCTGGGGAAGAAAAAGATTGTCGAGCTCTGGAAGCGAAGTTAAATCATGGATAAAGGGTTTTAGACCAATGAGCTGAGTTAATGATGATGGTGCTGCCCTCCCTTTATTGTGTCCAGGAAAGCAAAAGTCAGCTGTATTTTGTTCGGCTGAAGCTTGCAAAGCTCTAATCAGAGGAGGGTCACTACCTTCCTGGGTTCTTACAGAGTCTCTGATTTCTGTCTTGGCATTTTGTTCTTGTTGTGACCTATTTGAATCGTTACTTGACCCGCCTGTTTCCTGCAAGAAAATTGAGAAACACAATTCTGCGTCTTCAGCGATGGCATTTAGTATCATAATTTTGTATCTCTTTGTTACTCTTCATGTTAAAATTAGGTCCTTATTCTTAACATTTAGATATATGAACTCACCTGTCAAGTAAAATCCATGTATGAAGCAGACTACATCCTACACTTTTATCTTTGTTTTATAGGAGTTGCACAGGGAAACTTAAAGAATTCCCCACCTTCCAACAGACAGTAGGGGGTACAATTACTGTGTAACCTGAAACAAGTTGTTAAGGAGGTGTTTGACCCCAACTTCAAGATGGTGGAGTGGACTATTATAGCCCACTCCATATTTGGGGATCCAATTATTAGTTGGCGTTTCCTACTATTGTAACCTACAATTAACTACAATATTAATATCTCAATCTTTTTTTGTTGCAATGTTTACTATTTGTTACAACATTTATCATTTTCTACTTATCCTTTTTTTCTCTCTTTGTTACTGTGTTTACTATTGACTACCCAGACTTAAATAGTCTGCAATTCAAACATAGACTATTATAACCTAGACTAAAATGGTCTGCACCTGAAACACAGACTATTATAACTCACAGACTATAATAACTACTGACTATAATAATCAACTCAGTACTCCAAACACCTCCTAGAATCTTTTCATTGGAAAAGACACTTGGTGTTAATGTCTGGTCTATTAGGAAGTTAAGATGTAGCATTTCCCTCTAGCAAGGATTTTGAAGAAAAGTAGACTCAAATCATGAATTCAAGCTTCAGCCTCAATAGATGAGTTCTAACAACCAACTACAATTTGCTTAATTTAGGTTTTCAAAGTCGATCATTAACTTTTGGTTCAATGGTTAAGGCATCTATTCTCTCTATTAATATGAGAGTTTCAAATCCTTACCCTAAAACAAATCATCTTTCATCATTATTAAAACAGGTCATGACACATTATTCTGTTGAGTCGGCCAATCTTGATCACATTTCAATAAAGAGAGATTCAATTCTTGTGATTACTTCTCTCTGCTATGTTTCTACTTTGAATAAGAATAAAACAGAACGATTTTTTATTTTTTTATTATTTATTTATTATTATTTTTTTTTTTTTAAAAAAAAGGCCTTCTTGGGGAAGCCAAACACAGGGGACTACACTGACCTGACGAACTCTGAAATATGATTTTCTTCTCTGTGGCCTCAAACTCCAATTATTGCCAAATCCAAAACGGTTTGTCTGCAGAACCTGAAACTCAAGTTTAACTAATGGACCCTATAGTTTTACAGACACAATGAATAAACATAAGATTTCATGGAGGGTGAGCAAGAGCTTACAATGTTTACAGGGTAAGATAGAGCTGGAGAAGCCATGATTATGCAACCTCTATTTGAGTTCCACCATTATATGGGGAAGTTCTTCCTTTATATGGCCGTGGGGGTTACCGTGACAAATACCTTCATTACCTCGCAGTTTGTTTCCCTTGGATAGGATCATAGGAATCGGACAGGATAGAGCATAGTTATTTTAGGACATTGTTTATGTGGTAATACTACAACCTCCTTAAAAAGGATTTCTTCAAGTGGGGTGAGATAGTATTGGGATAATCGCATCATATAGATAACCTAAAATATAAACCTGAAATGAGATTGACCTAATTTCTTAATTTTTAGATGTTTCTCAAAACTTTGCGCATATAGATTGGGTCTCTCGCTTTTCTCTCACTTTCTCATCGGCAAGCCCACGACTCCCCTGCAACAACAATTTGTAATTTTGAAAAATTTTGGTTGACCCAACCCAACTCGAATTTCTAATATTAATATTAAAAAAAAGATATGTATATATATATTATAAGTATAAGTTAGGATTAAGTACTATTTTATACTTTATCTTGGATCAATGAATATGCCAATTAGGAACAACGGATATGTCAATTAGTGTTTTACGGATATGCCAATGTGCTTTACCAAAAAATAGGGGAAAAGAAAAGAAAAAAAAAAAGAACACACAACCCGACAACCCAACCCAATATGAATTTTAATGGTTTGGTTGGGTTGGGTACCCTATTTGGGTAGCCAACCTAGCCAACCATACCAACCCGAATTTTTGGGTTGGTCCAGAAAATGCCTCCAACCCAACCCAACCTAATCTGTGTACACCCCTAGCATCGACGACCTCTCCAATCTCTTTCCAACGAGCCCACCTGTGAAAATATGGTTGGTGACCTCTCTACAACAACAATTAGGAAAAAAAATTGGGAAGAGGAATAGGGCAAAAAAATTTAAGTGTGTTTTGGTAATGTTGGCTGATGATATAAGCAAGAGGTAAAATCTATTTTGGTTGCTATACTTTAGAGTTTGTTTAATTTTAGTCCTTATACTTTCAAATGTCTAATTTTAGTGTTTGTAAATTCAATAGATCTTAAATTTAATTTCTATTATTAGTTTATTGTGAAAATTTTCATTACTTTTTATTTTTTATTAGCATTTTCACTATACATTTTGAAAACATATCCACATATTATCTTTTTTGCATGAAAATTATTATCATTATTTAATCAATATTGAGATTTTCTAACGCATAGCAACTAACGTCCTTACTTAAGGCTCTTTTTCAAGGTGAAAGGTTTGGTGTCATCACCAACCATTTTGGGGTGTGATTGGTCATCCATTAAAAAGAAAAAATAAAAACAGTCTACTTTGAAAAGATAGGTTCAAAGGTTGTTGAGTGTAGGGAAGGTATTACTATCCTATAACATCTCTTTGAAAACGTAATTAATAATTCTCAGGTAGAGGTGTTCATTTACGGTCAAACTTAAGTATCCAACAGAATTATTACCTTAGCCAATTATATGTTAAAACATTAATATTTGGTAAAATCTAAATAAAAAGAAATGACTCACTACGCTTCACTATAACTTTAAGAATAAAGCATAGTTGATATTGGGTGAGTGACAATGTCAATTTATATTTGGATTTTCTTGTGGAAAATTTTTCTCCTGAGTTTTATCAACTCCATCAGGGATTTAGGAAAATCTCAGAAAACGTCTTAAATTCATTTTAAATTTGAAATTTAAATGAAGGTAGAGTATTGTTTTCAAAACTATATAGTTAATTTGGATTTTATTTAGAAATTCAATACATAAAGAAAATTGAAATTTGAAGACAATATACATTAAATCTAGATTATAAAATATTTAATAAATTCTACTCTGTAGTAAAGTTAAAATTCATTTTGTGAATCTAAATTATAATCTATTTAAAATTCAAGCAATTTTAAAATCCTATTAAGAAATCCTAATTTTAAATTGAAAATTGAATAAGACCAAATATAATAATACTAAAGGAGAGATTTAATTTTGAAAGCAAAGTTAGCAAAGTAAAAATTCGGTTTAAATTTTTTAAGATAATTTCTAAATTAATGTTCTATACTTGGAAATTTGTACTTGAATTTGGTTTGAGATTATTTTGAAACTATCAAATTATATCCCAAAATCAACTATGAAAGCCTAAAATGCACCCTAGCAAATTGAAACCATTTAAAACAATTTAAAGAAAAAAAAATATAATAAGAGAAATCCATTGAGATTCTGGAAAATAATTAAGAAGAGTGAAAGACACAACAAGAAATAACAAGAAAATAAATAATAAAGGTTTGAAAGTTGGGCATGTGAAGGAAGAAAAGAAGCCAATAAATAAATGATAAGAAAATTTAATGAGAATGAATAATAATAATAACAATAATAATGATGATAATAATAATAACTAATAAAAAATTATAAAATAAAGTGGGGCCACTATATTTATTAAACAAAAAAAATATTTATAAAAAATCACAAGCGAGGCCCACCACCTTCAATAAATAATCTATACTATATTAAAAGGGGGAAAAGTAGGAGAATTTTTATATTTCCTTTTCGCCCCCTTACCATTTTAGTATCCATCTTTAGGGCATGACTTTTCATTTGACGTATGTTGAACAATGTTAGGAAAATAAAGTGCAATCTTATGTCGACTAGACATAACTAGTTACACATTGAATCAACGTATCTATTTTTGAATGAATGCGATCCTTGTATAAAAATGTGACTATTTGAGTTCAAATGTTCGTTGATACATTTCAATCTTTAAGACATGACTTTTCAAGTTTAAATGTCTATTTGATTGTTTTTGTGTAGGTGGTTACACATCGACTGGATATATTCATTCATGTATGAGTGTGATCCATATAAACGATAACTTATCAAGTTTAAGTGTTTGTTAAAAGATATTAGCACAATAAAAGTTGTCTTTCATACTACATAACACCACTATTTGAGTGTAGTTCTCATGTTATATTTCAAATCTCTGCATTTATTACTAATTCTACAATTTCTTTTTCTTAGAAAGAGATTTCATTACGTCATACATATCTATAAAGTATAAAATATTTTTAAAAAATTTAATATACTTTATCGACATGATTTACGATTGATAAATATAAATAAAATTTCAACATTCCCACTTAACTTTTAAAACATAACAAATAAAATATAAACTATAAGATTCATAAGCACGATTACAAAAATAAATAAAAATAAAGTGGGGTTCACAACGTTAAATAATATAAAATAAAGTGAGACCCACAACCTTTAATAAATTCAAAATAAATAATATAAACCTTCAAAAAGTTCAAAAGAAATAATATCAACTAAAGTGAGGCTGACTAGATTTAATAAATTCAAAATAAATAATATAAAATAAAGTGGGAGCCACAACCTTTTAATAAATTCGAAATAAATAATACAAAATAAAGTGGGGCCCAGAGTCTTAAATAAATTCAAAATAAACCTTTAATAAGTACCAAAAGAAATAATATCAAATAAAGTGAGGCTGACTAGATTTAATAAATTCAAAATAAATAATATAAAAATAAGTAGGGCCAACCTTCTTTATTAAATTCTAACTTTCCTTCTTCCTATCTTTCTTACCCCTTAACTTCTCCACGTTTTTCTTTCTCTTCTTCCTTCCTTCTCCTCCTCTTTCAAGGTGGGTTGCAGCGGTTGTGGGTCACCGTCCGAGTCATCTGTCGTTTGTCGGAACCGTACACGATGGTCACGGATGGTCAGAGGTCGCGCCGTTTATCCGTCGGGAGTTCACAACCTTGTGTTAGATCCGTCCTGTGGGTCTACCGCTCACCGGAAGTTGTAGCTCGGGTTGTCCGTCGGTCGTCGGAGGTTGCTATTTTGGAGTTCGTCGGAGCTTGGTTCCTAACTTACCAAACAAAACTATTTCTCGTCTTTCCACACTTTTACTCTAAATCTTTCTCGATCCTTCTTCCATTGTGATCAATTTATAGGAGAAGCCAGAGTGGGAGAGTTGAGATTTTTAAGTAAATTCAAAAAGGAGAGAAGAGGGGAAACAAGAAAACGTTTGGAATTTGAAGAATGAATAATAGGTTGGAGTTTAGAGGATGAGAGAAGAAAAAATAATAAAAATAATAAAATACTAAAATTAATAAATAAATAAATTATACTGAATCAAAATTATCTAGATAACAATAATACAAAAAATAAGAAAATAAAAATAATAACGGAATAAAAAAAATGTCGGGTCGGGCGTGTTAAGAAACAGCTTTTTAATCCTAAAAAAGAGTAGATTATAAGGGATAAATGGTACTTTCTGAAATTACTAATTAATTCATTATTTAAAAAAAAAAAAAAAAAAAAAAAAAAATTACTCAGATACATTCGATCCTATGCCGTACCTATTTACGTGAAAAATTCACTCAACTTGTCAAATTACAGTTTGTCAAACTCTTCTAACTTGTTCTTCAAAACATTATGCAAAACCCAATCATAATTTACCTGTTAAAATGAGCTTAGCTTATCCAAAATCAATTTGTACTACTCAATTTGTTGTTGTCAAAGATTTGATCCCAATTATAATTTTCTTTTTTTGTAGAAAAAGTCGATATTTGCTCCATTTATGTCGAAATTGAGGTGAAAGATTGCCAAAAATTGTCACAAATAACCTCCTTTTAAGTTTCGCTTTTTATAACTAGTCATCTTTTTTAAAATTTGTTAAAATAGTTTTTTTCGTTCCTTCCCGACTAAGATCGACCATCGAGATTTGTGTACAAAATAATTTTTTCACTTATATTCAAACTATTGATTCAATTAGGCTTTCTCAGTGAAATTGAAATTTTGCCCAAGATGATAATTGAAATTCACGTAATTTTTCTAAATATTATGCAATATTAATCAACTCTTACCTCTTTTCAAATTTTCTCTAATATTTTCTAAATCTTATATCAAATCTTATTTAATCTTGCAAATCTTACCTACAATTTATCTTTCCATTAATTTCCAAATTGATTTACCGATTATTGAAATGAATTTAATGATTATCTTTTCAAATTTTCTCAAAATTTTGTAATCTTTGGCAACGTGATTTTTAAATTTTGAAAAGAACATAAAAATGAAGTAAGATTTAGAAAATATGTGGATCCCGGTCCTCATCCTAACCGAGATTCTCCCAAAAAAATCCAAACATTTTGACAATTTAAATATAAGATGAAAAAGTTTACAACAAACCTTCCAAACCATACTTATATCTAAGACTTGCATTCCTCACAAAAGAAAGAGTGAAATAAACAAAAGACTCAAAACCAAGAAATTTTGGAGCTTTTCGAGGGAGCCATGGGAGATGCGTGGGACAAAATCTACCCTTTCAACTCAACTCTTAACAATATCCGTTAAAGTACAAGTTTAGTCGAGAATTTCTAATAAGTCTCTATATTTTAAAAATATCTAGCAAGTCTTTAAATCTTGGATTTTGTATCTAATAAATTTTTAAACTAAAACTAAATAAAAAAAAATTGATTAACCTATTAAACGCAATACTAAATGTTTTTTGTTTCATTAGAATCGCAATTTAATTTAGGTTAAAAACCACTTTTAATATCTAAATTTTCATGGAAGTAACAATATCATCTATCTACTTTTGTTTGTAATAATTTATATAATCCAAGTAGTTTTAAGTTTGCAACAATGTATTTAACTTTGTAATACTTTAATCCCTAAACTTTAGGATGTAACAATATAGTCCCCATTTTAAAATTTGCTATGATTGAGTCCTTAACCTATTTAGTATCAAGATTTAATGAGATTTCTTACATATGTAGACTGTTAAACTAATTAGAATGTGTAAAAAATGAGCATAGCTCAACTAACATAGCGTTTGTGCTATCAACCTCAAAGTCAGAGGTTCAATTCTTTTGTCTCATATATTGTCAAAGGAAAAAAAAAAACTAATAAAAAAATATTTAGGGCAAACTACATTGTTACTTTTATGAACAAAATTTTTTTAACCAAAAAGAGAAGTCCCTAGGTTATGTGTTTAATTTCCATTTGATCCCTAGGTTTCAAAATTTTAAGTTTTTAGTTTGATTTCAATTTAGTTCATAGATTTCAAAATATTTTAATTTTACCCACAAGGTTTGAATTTTATTTCAATTTGGTCATTAGATTATTTATGTCTATTAATTAATTAAAAAAAATTAATTAAGTGTCACTATTGTTTCCTTCACCATTAAAATTAATTAATTTAGAAAATTCATTTCATAATAATTTTAAATTAATTAATAGACATTAATATCAAAACTAAATGTGAATATTTAGTGAAAATCCAACGACATGCAAAAGTATAAATTTTGTCACCTAAAGACTAAATTGAAACAAATCTCAAAAACTTAAAGGCTAAAAGTATAATTTTTTTGAAATCTAAAAACTAATTTGAAACGAAACTCAAAACTTATGGAGTAGAAATATAACATTTTGAGAGTCGTATATGTAAGGAAGGCATCAATCATTCATTCATTCATTAGTTGTATATTGCATGTCATGATTGAATATAACACCACCAAAACAAAGAAGAAGGATTTAAAAAAAAAAAAAAAAAAAAAAAAAAAGTTGGAAATGGAAAAATCTCATCTGTCAGATTCAAAGGTCTGGCGAATAGTTCTGATAGAAATGTTTGGAGAAAGGAAAAGATAAAAGGGAAGCAGGAAAATGTAAAGACTTGGTCAACAAGTTTGAAGAAGAAGAAAGCCATTTTTTGTGTGTATGTTTGTGTTTTTTGTACACACAAAACATTTCTCTATTCTTAGGCCTTCCCTTTTCCTTTCCCTTCCTCTCAATGCCATCAATAATATTATTCCATTCCCTCCTTCACCCCTTCTTCTTCAGCCCCATCTCACCAACACATAACCTTCTCCACCATTGCAAATCCACCGTCTAAATAACCCAAAGGCGAGCACGCCGCCGCCTGCCGCCTGCCGCTGCGTGCATTACCTTAACTATTCCAAATTTAGACTTATGGCACGCCCATCTACCCCGCCCCCCACCGCCCTCTTTCTCATTCTCATTCTCATCATCTCATTGGTGGAGCAGCTCATTGTTTCTTGCACCGCTTCTACCGATGCAGAAGCGCTTCTTAAGTTCAAGAGCTCTCTTGAAATTACCAATGATGCATTGGGGAATTGGGCTACGGGGTCGTCCCCTTGCTCCGGCGATAAGGCGAATTGGATCGGTATTCTTTGTGAGAAGGGAAATGTTTGGGGATTGAAGCTTGAGAATATGGGGCTCAGGGGGAATATTGATATTGAGTCCCTTGAAGGGGTGCCTCATTTAAGGACTATTAGTCTTATGAACAATCATTTTCAAGGGTCTTTGCCTGATGTAAAGAGACTTGGGGCATTGAAATCTTTGTATTTGTCAAGAAATCATTTCTCAGGGAACATTCCTGGGGATTCATTTTCAAGTATGTTGTCTTTGAAGAAAGTGCATTTGGCTCAGAATGAGTTGGAAGGTCAAATTCCTTGGTCTTTGGTTGAATTGCCTCGTTTGTTGGAGTTGAGGCTTGAAGGAAATAAGTTTTCTGGGCAAATTCCTCATTTTCATCAAAACACAATCAAGTCCTTTAATGTCTCTAATAATGACCAACTTCATGGCCCAATCCCACAATCCCTTTCCCACATGGATCCATCCTCCTTCTCAGGTCACTTTCTTCTTCAATTCTCATCTTTCTTTCGCATATGACAATGATATGATATAAGGTGTTAGATTAGTTAATATTAAATTTACCTTCCCCTATTTTGTCATGCGTTGTTGTAAGTAACAAACTGATTCTCCTATATGCAGGCATTGAAGGTTTATGTGGACCGCCACTTAATAAACCATGCAACACCTCAAAGATGCCATCAATTGGGAGCATTATCATGGTTTCGATAGCTGTGACATTGGCTCTGCTTGCCATTGGTGCAGGAATAGTCATCCTTGGCCGTCGGAACCAATCGTCGTCTAACGAAGAGGATCCAGCCCATGGCAAATCTCCATGTGCTAGTGAGTTAGATCCGGGAGTCGGGTCGAAGTCACCGGACCGTGGTTCCAGCCATGGAAGCGGGTCGGGGAAACGGTCAGCCGAGAGTGCTAAATTGTCATTTGTAAGAGAGGACTCAGAGAAGTTTGATTTATCAGATTTGCTTAAAGCCTCCGCAGAAATCCTAGGAAGTGGGTGCTTTGGTTCTTCTTACAAGGCAGCCTTGACCAATGGACCTGTCATGGTGGTAAAGAGGTTTAAGCAAATGAACAATGTGGATAGAGAGGAATTCCAAGAACATATGAGAAGAATTGGAAGATTGAGACACCCCAATTTGCTTCCTCTTGTGGCCTACTACTACAAAAAGGAAGAAAAACTTCTCATAACAAACTATGTTGAGAAAGGCAGCTTGGCTGTTCAACTTCATGGTACATTTCATCTTTCTTTATACTTTCAATTCAACACATTTTTCATTAAAACCCACCTAAAAACTTTAAATATATTGCAACCTATCAACTTACACTTCTGAGTTTACTATTATTTCGCATAATTTAAGTTCTAGTAGAATATAAGTGAAGGAACATATTAAGAATGTGCATAAAAGTTCGAACTTCTAGGAAGTTCGTAATCCAATTAGTTTGTTAAACATTTGAGTTTAGTAGTGATCTGATCTGATAATGCTTCAAAATTTGGTTTGCTGAATTGGATTCTGTTGTCCATATCTTTTAGGACACCAAGCTGTGGGTCAACCAGCCCTGGAATGGCCTGCAAGGTTGAAGATCATCAAGGGCATTGGAAAAGGTCTTAGGTATCTGTACAGTGAGCTTCCAAGTTTGATAACCCCACATGGCCATCTCAAGTCTTCAAATGTGCTTCTTAAGGCGAATTATGAGCCGCTTCTTTCGGACTACGGCCTGATACCGGTCGTGAACCAAGAGCACGCTCATGAGCTAATGGTGGCTTACAAATCGCCAGAGTATTCGCAACAAGGTCGCATCACAAAGAAGACAGATGTGTGGTGCTTTGGGCTGTTGATCCTAGAGATTCTAACAGGGAAATTCCCAGCTAACTTTTTGCATCAGAACAAGAGTGGTGATGAGGAAGATTTAGCTAGTTGGGTCAAAACCATTCCTGAAAAAGAATGGAACAGCCAAGTGTTTGACAAAGAAATGGGTCCAACCAAGAGCAGTGAGGGTGAAATGTTGAAACTTCTCAGGATTGCAATGGCGTGTTGCGAAAGCGACTTCGAGAAGCGGCTGGATTTACGAGAAGTCGTGGAGAAGATTGAGGAAGTAAAAGAAAAAGATGGGGATGAAGATTTCTATTCTTCATATGCAAGCGAAGCTGATATTAGATCTTCAAGAGGATTATCTGATGAACTCAACTTCACCATGTGAGCTGAGGCTCGAGTTAACAAACTTTACAAAGCTTTATAAAAATCAACAGCAGAGACAGACAGAGAGACAGACCTCCATGAGATGATGATCACATAAAATGGCTTTGCTAATTCTAGCTGAAGGGTGAGAGGTTGAAGATGAAGATAAAATGGCTTTCCAATGAATAGTTTATAGGTTTTGAATGTAGAATGGGAAAATTTAATGTGTGTTTGCTTTGGCTAAACAATGCTTAGGAAGTTTGATGCATGATTGGTTAAGTCTCTCCTGGGTGGAAATGTCTAAATTGGAGTACTATTTTTTTTTAAAAAAGAAACAATTTAATTCTAGAAAATAGCAGTGAAGTAAGCAAACATGCAATAGATTACAGTAGGGAATGAAGGCATAGAGTTGTACCATTAAAACAACTTTCTTAAACAATTCAATTGTGCTTTCCAATTGGGAATTGGATATGAGGTAAATAGTGCACTTTCCTGAATCAAATAGATGGAAAAAAAACAAAATCATATACAATTAAATGAAAAAATATCATTTTAAATGATAGAGTAAGGGAAAATACCACGTGGAATGTACGTGTTTATTTTTTATACAAATAACAAATTATAGTAATACTTACACTTCTAGATTAAATTAAAACAAAATTTAAAATTCAAGAGTAAATTTTAACATTTTGAAACTTATGAACCAAATAGACTTTAAATACAAAAGTGTAACATTTTGAAACTTAGAGACCAAATGAAAACTAGACTCAAAATTTAGACAAATAATAAAATAATATTTTCTCCAAATATATATTTAAAAATAATGTTCAATATATATCTCATTGAAGGAAATTAATTGCTACTCTGTTCTTGAGATTAATCATTATCTTTTAAATTTTAGCAATTAATTTTTGTTATAATTTGTGATAAAAATTGCTAGAATATCTTTTTATTAAAATAAATTACCTATATCTGAATATTGGCAGAATTTAAAGTTTTTTTATCCGTCACCATTCTTGATATTTAACTTTCTTGTTTATTTTGAAGTGTATTTATTTGCATGATTTTTTTTTTATTTTGACAAGTGTTTAAATTTGATTAATTGATCCCACTTTAAAAAAAAATTGTAACTAATTTTAAGTAAACCTTGTTCATCCGCTCTAGAGTTGTCATACCGATCTAGTGATTTGTGATAAAATGCATACCAACTTTCAAATACACAATTTAATCACCAAATCAATGAAATTGTAGAGAATTTGGTAATAATAACAACACTAATTAGTAATAGCACCACCCAATCAAAAGGGTAATAACCCCAAGCGGCTATAAGCCTATTAAGCAACTTTGATCATCACAAGGACAATTAGTCATCCAAAATGAAGCAATTTCGTGAATCAAATTCTGCATATCCTACATCAACAAGACTGAGGCCATCAGGAGGCGCAGGCGGTGCAGTGGCACGTCGACATGTGGCATCCATCAACTCTAGTAACACATCCTCTCCTGCACCAGCAGCTGCCTCTCTAATTGCTGTCGCAACAAGCACCCGTACCATCTGCAAGGATCATTATTAGATTTCATCATCGTCGTCATTATTATTATTAATATCCGTGAGTCTCTAGACCAGCTCACCTCAACTAATCTCACGGGTAACCTGCCCGACCCTACAATATTTATGTGTTGAGGAAACTTATAGAATATTATAATTGGTTGAACTTGCTAAAGAAACAAGGATTCACCATAAGACAATAATTAGTGTCATTTTTTCATTTGGACATATGGCCTTAATGGTTGCAACACACTTAGCTCGAACGAAGGGGAAACTCCCTTGCTGACGTTTAAGATGTTAACTCTCGAGTTTAAGCAGTTGAAGAAAGGATTATCTAAATCTAAATAGACCAATTTTACGTTCAGTAATATCGTCTTTTATGATACCTTACGCAAGAAGCGATTAGCAACCAGCTCAACGCACATAACACTTCTTCCTACTCCTTGGTCCTGTCAATAGAACAACACCACTAAGTCAGATCCCCAAATTTGGAGTAGCTGCATTCATTAACGTCACTAATTTTGTTGGGAAAAAAAAAAAAGATTAGATTTAAGAAGATGCCCAGCAAAAGTTAGTTCAATAGAGAAAAATGCTGATAGCATGTTGACACGAATGGCAAACATGCTTTCACTATAAAGAAAAATCAAGCCAAAAGAGAACAAAGAGTAAGCTATCGATTTAAGAAACAAAACTCTTCAAAAACATGAGGAAAACAACCTCTTCTGACACACAGAGAGAGAGAGAGAGAGAGAGAGAGAGAGAGAGAGAGAGAAGATTAGGATATAAAAACAAACAAGAAGAGAACAGAAGAGAGAGCAAGAGCAACCGTTGTGAATAAAATTTGAATATTCATTGAATGAAGCACATACTACAGCTAGTTTGCTATTCAAATACTTCACCCTGAAGATATAATGTCAAAGTAAATTTCTTCTATGTTTCCTCGGTTCATACTCTTCCACAAATTCATCTTCTGTTTTCTACGTTCTGAATCAGTAAAAAACACAATCCAAATAACCTTGTTCTACCTCTTTCCAGTGTATGTGAGCTATAGAGTATAGAATATTGTTTTACAGTTACCACACTACAGATAGATTTCAATAGGAGAGAAATGTAGAAGGAAAAGGATAATCAAAGAAAAGGAGGATGAGAGCATGCAGAGGACTACAGATAGGAAAGATACCAAGCAAGGTAATCTAGCTTCTGCTGCTCGTGCATGGTAAACAAAACACTCCGTAGGTGGACCTCTGAAAAGGACGGTAGTTGCAATTAGTACATGTCAGAAAGTTTAGAACATCTTCCTGTCATTGAAAAGAAAACGTTTGGGAAAAAGAAAGCTTCAAGCAAGCACATTAATCTCATATTGACAATTTTTTTTTTTAAAAAGGATCTTTATGAGCAGAAAGAAATAAACATAATCAAAAAAAAAAAAAACAAAAAGAATTATGATACTAAAATTAGAAGCTAGAATAACTACCAAAAGAAAAGGCAATAATTGGAACAATTCATGATTCTCACTCATTTCTTGATGCTTTGGTGTCACGTGCAAACATCTTGTACGACAATAACTTCCCTTCTAGTTTCCTAAGTAGTTGGTTAACCCTCCTTATACTAAACGTTTTAGGTTTATCAGGTGACACAAGCTCCTCATCATTTGGACCGAGGACCAAATTATCATGAATCTCGTTCTTGCATTCTTCACCATTTAAGACTTCTATTTTATCATAATTTTCCTGTTCTCTACAGTTTTCTACATCTTCCCAAATTGCAAAATCTGGCTCCATGTTCTCTTCATCATTCAGAGGAAAAATATACAGATATCGCCTCCATTTAGCAGAGAAATTTGGATGGAAGATACGAGACACCTACAGCAGTAAATAATTTGAGAAGTTACATGTACGAAAGAGAAAGAAACAAGTTACATCTGCAACACAATTAAAGCTAGACACGGGGACCACATTAATTTTCAATAACCTTAATTTTACCTGAGAAACAGATAATGTTCTGAGTTTTCCAGGAGCTGCACTATTGATAGAATCTTCAATGTCTTGAGGTTTAACATCGCTGCGCCAAGTATCTACAAGTAGGGAGTTTAACTGAAGTCGAATATTGATTCTCTAAAATAGAAAACAATAAGAAAAATTAAGTGGGTGAAGTCAGAAAGAGGATGTTTCGCTCCAAGGGTAATTTGAAACCAAAGATGAAAAGACACAGAAAAGACTAAAAAAACTACACATATAGCAATTGCTCTTTCTAAACAAGTTTCATGTATATATTTATGTTGAAGAACTCAAACCAAAGGAAGCATGGTTCAGGTTGAATTCTATTATTGGTACTGTGATGGCCGAGTAGTTTGGATGTCTAACTTGAATTCTACTATTGGTATAAAGGCACAGATTGGAAATAGTTCAAATAAAAACTTCAATCTTCTTTGCCAACTTTTCCTTTCTGTAGCATCAGATAAGGAATTCTGCAGATGGTAATAAAAAGAAATGCACTCCCAACTTCCATGCTGCAAACTACTTGAATTAATAATCAGTGATGGGTATCTTGGTCAAAGCTTCTAAAGATTAGCCTTATTAAATACAGTGTGCATCTTATCTAGAAAAAATATATACAGTGTGTGAAGTACAAATTTTTTTACTCTTGCTACTTTTTATTGCGAAGTTATTCCTGGGTTTGGTTCCAGTGTGGTACCTCCTACTGTTTGGTTAAAAAGGAAAATGTTCCTGAGAATTTAATCAATAAAAGAGTTGTGATAATATTAAATATAGATTTCACACCACCCTTGTTTCAATACTAATTGCTTTTGACAGCTCTTTTGGCATACCCTTCCAACACTTTGAGCATAGGTCGGTCGGGACAAAGTCACCTATTTGACTATTTGAGTGTTTAAGTGAAGCACAACAAAAGTGGATTTCATGAAACGGATGTCACAAGCAATTAATGGGTAGGCTATTCGTTGCAACTATTAAGATGTCAAGAAATAATATAAAAGTTATATTCTAATAGAAGAATTCATTCTTGAGCTGAGATAGAATCTAAGAAAATGAAAGCAGAGTAGTGAAATTAAATATCCAATCAAAAAGTCATGTCAACAGAAATTAGAAAGCCAACATACAGAATGAGCAAACTTGTCGCAGAGCTGTCACCCCTTTGTCAGTTCGCCCAGCAACCACAGCACATCCTTCTATTGGTAAGCATCTATCTTTCAGCATCTGAGCTTTCTTCTCATCTACAAACTTCCCTAGAGATTTTTCTACCAAGCTGCCAAAGGATACAAGTAGACATAATCCTCCAATATACAGCAGTGTTTGAAATCAAACTATCTATACATCTAAAGATATTAAAACATTGCTTTAAACTATTGTATTCGAAGAAGAAGATACAGTACCAGAAAGGTGAGATTAACAAGGTCGATTGACTTAATTTGGAGATTGTCCACAAGACAAAGGTTTCATTTGAAATGAAGGCATGAGATTTTCACTTGTATCTCTAGAACTAACTTCTCAAACGCTTACTATAAATTACTTGTTCTCAACGATTCTTCAGTTTAAAAGATCTGATAGTGAAAAGAACGTCACTCCCAATTGCATACAATATCACTTGTCTATATGGTAACTTCCATGAAATAAGCTTACCCCTGAACAGTATTCAAGCCTGGCTGCTTTTGCCACCCATCAAAGGAATTTCCATGGTAGGAAAGAACAATCTTAAATGTTGCCCTTGCCCACCTCCCAGCCTTATCTTTGAATGAAGCTCTGTTTAACTCTGCTGTGTTGTAAATCGCTGGAGTCTCAGCATCATCATGATCAAGACCTGTCTGTGGGTAAAGAATCATATACAATAAATTAAAAAAATCAACGATATCTCCTTGTTTTGTACAAGATAATTGTAGAACCTACACGGTACAATGTTAAAGCAATTGGCAGTCTTAGATGGAAGCCATTATTTTAAGAATCAAAGAACCTGAACAGAAAAAAATAAGATTCCTTAACTATAACAGTCTAACGAAAGCGGCTTAAGATATATAAAGACTGCTCTTAGCATTACAAGAGAGAAGGATTCGTAAGCTCGCAAGGGAGGGAAAAGGAGCCGTAGTTCACGATTCAATTGCTTACATTTTAACAAACGGAATATTTATAGAGAATGAGGAACGAAGTTTAAAGATAATGTAGATATTGGAGACTCGCCTCAGTTCCAAACAACGAGGTCAGTGAGAACCTTCCATTAACAGCATGAAAGTAAAAATCAAGCACTTCTTGCCACGGCCTTCCATACATGAGTTGGTAGCTTTCCCTGCCAAATGCATAACAACAGCTTGATTAACAGCCTTCTCAGATTCCGATTGGATTACATAACAACCAAGCACAAAGCTGATTCCAGGAGTAAAATCTCTAATCTAATAAAGCCATAGATAATGAAGATGTACGAAAGAAAAACCTGGCAGTCCATCTAGCATTTCTGCAGCGATCAGTGTGGTTATAGTGAAGATAGTCTTTTTGCTGAGCTCGATTCTCCATCAGAATCTTGAAACCAAAACTGGCACCTGATGGTGATACAAGTCTAGCCCTTGGATTTGGTATCATAACCACCGCCCCACCTGAGAACGGACGACCGTATCTTGCAGTTGCAGCGGCCGTCGCAGCAGGGACGAGATTGTAAATCCAAGTAGATGCAGTCAAGCAGAGGGCAAGCCCATGCTGGTCCAACTGGGAAAGCCCAATAGACCCAGCTGATCTGGGCCTGAGTAATTCGACCATCATGCGGTAGTTTTGGGCCTAGGGTATACTCAAGCCCAGCTCGGCCCACGAAGAATTTAATGGGCCTTTTTCTATTATGTTTGGATTGGTTTAAATTGACTCGAGAAAAAAATATTTTTCAAAAAATTCTTTTTTATTAAAATTTCTTTTTATAAAAATAATTTAAAATACATCTCAAAATTTAAATAATGATGGTCAAATATTCCAATTTTTTTCTAAAAAGACTTATTTTTTAAATTAAACACATTTCTCTTTTAAAAAGCATGTAACTTATTGATGGTTAAGAACTAAATAATAATTGAACCTTAATTTTTGTATAATTTTAAATCCAACTTAGACATTCTTGCAAATAATGAAAAAGTTAGACATAATTGAAATATATGGCCTTTATTAGGGCTTTATGTGTTAACCCTAAAAATTTCTTGAAAGTATATAACTAAAATAGAACTAGACTAGACCTAAAATACATATAGACCAAAATGGTATTCCAATTTAAAATTTATTTTAAAATCAAATCGTAACTAATTTCATATTAATTTTGAATTCGGTATCTATACTTAATTTGATGTGAATTGTATTTAGTTTGTATATAAGAGTTTAGTTTTAATTTGGTCTCTATAGTTTTAAAAGTTTGAATTTGTTCCAATAATTATGGTAATCTTACATGTATAATCAACTAAACCCTTTTTTACCCATCTTTTATTTTTACTTAACCTGAAATTCTAATACAATGACACATATTTAATTTAGCAATTACAGTTGTAAGGTCTCACTAAATTATGGAGATCAATTTTTTTTTTTAATTTTTAAATAAATAAAGCAGAATCATAGACACCAAAGTTAAACTTTTCAAATTATGTAAACCAAAGTGAAACTATTTTGTATCAATTTTACAAGGATGAAATAGAAACTGTTTGGAAATGTGGCCAAAGTTCTATATATTGACTAAATATAATAAAAATGATAGATATATAAATAATGACAACAATCTTTATTAGTATGACGAGTTGTGCTGAAAGTAAAAAAATGTTAGATGATATAATATTAAATTTACCTTCACATATTTACTTAAGCTTTTTGGTCAATTTGTGATTTAGAATATGGTACCGAGTGATAGAGCCGATGGTCTACGAAGTCTTATGTTCAAACCTGTAACAAATGATATCAAATCATGCCATGACTTAACTTTTGTAGAATCTTCGAGAACTAGAATAAATAATAGAGATTTGAAAGATGTAATCACCATCTTATCTGTTGTTAAACTAAAACAGATAAACAATGTGGTCTAGTTAAAAAGAGTTGACCTTAATCATAGTCAAAGCGATTGGATAACTAGTTGAAATGGGATTTAATAGTCCTTTGTTGGAGGGGAGACTGTGAAAAGGATAATCCAAAATTGAGAAATCATGTTTTTCACATGTGAAACCATGTTTTTGGCAATGTCAAACGTGAAACACATGCCAATTTTCTTTTCTTTGTGTTATCCTAATTTTGATTTTTTTCTTCGAAAAAAAAAAAAAAAAACAATTTTAGTTTTTCGTGTGGTTTACATTGAGATTTGTTTTATTGACATGAACCATGCAAGACATCACTTTATTAATTATATTTTATTTAATAATTTTGACACAATTTTATTATTTTTCAATTATTTTTCCTTTTTATGATATTTTAAGTAAAGGTATGTTAGACATTTTACTATGAACTATGATGTATCATTAGGATTTTCTTTGGGAGGCTATTAAAGTCTTGCCTTTAGGTTGTTTTGAGGAGTTTGTACGATGAATTAAATTTTGACCTTTGTGCTTTCTCTTTTAAATTTAGCTAGAGAGTTTCTTGAATATATTTTGCAATTCATGTGTTGAGTTGCATGCTAAGAATATTTAAGTGGGTTTGATCAATTTTGTCTTTTAGATACTTCGAATCTTGGGCCAATGAACATATTATGTGTCTTAAGATATTTGATGTTAAGGCAATCCATATCTAACTTAATCCTTAGAGTTGAAATCGAGTTGATTTCAAGGTTTTAATAATTAAGAATTAGGGATTCTCATCCCAAAAGAGTTTCTAATTTCAATTTGCTAAGATTTTCAAATAATTTTATATCTCTATTTATTATTGAATAATAATGAAGGACGATATGCTCTGACACATAATCCAAAACCTATGTGTGTGTTTGGAGGTTCCAAGATCTCTCTATCTTTTACACTAAAAAAACACATTCATGAGATATATAGAAAAGTGGTTTGAAAATCATTAAATTCATAAATTCTCTATTCATTTTAAAATTATATTTACTCATAATTCTCAAATCGTTCTAAAAGTCATATACTTTCTCCAAAACAACATTTCATGAACTTCATAGATTTCACGATAATTAACATAAAAATAAAATATTTATAATTAATTTGATACTAATAATTTTAAAGTAATAGTTTACATCTTCCTGCAAATTTATTAATAAAAAACAAAACAAAACAGACAAATTTATAAAATATTAAAAAAAAATTTGCCACACAAAATAAATTTTTAGGCAAATTGCAAAAACCACTCTTTAAGTATGATGATATTGACAATTATACCTTTAAACTTTTAGTGGTAAAAATTGCCTTCAAACTTTATACTTCAAACAACTTGTATAATTGTAAAATTTGTAATATTTGTATAAATTTGAGGATTCAATTTTAACACTGCTATAAGTTGTGAGTGTTCAATTTTTATAATTTGTCCTAAATTCCTTATTTTACCCATCTTAGAGTGTCATCTTTGCTCTTGGATAATAAGCTCTAATCTTTTAAAGTATTCTTTGATGAGGAATACATGGCTACCTACATTCCTGCCACTTTCTCCAATCATATAGGAAAATAAATTAATTAATAATGTTAAAAAATATATATTTGTTACATAGCAAGCAGTAATTAACCTATCGAATAAGTTGCACGAAGATAGGTGAGGTCAATATGCACAAAGTTATTTTATTAGGGTAATACTTGTGTGCATCCCAAGATACACTCCATATTTATGCATTCTTCTCTCATCACTCACACACGAAAAAAGAATTAAAATATTTCAAAAAATAAATAAGAAGAATTTGTCACATGTCAAATTATGATTAAACAATTTAGTGGGATGCATAAATATAGGTGTTGTTCCACCTAAGTTTTTTGGCGTTTTATTATCTTATCTCTGTCTATAAAAAAAAAAAAATACTCGGGTGTTGACTAGGTTACACATATATTTATGTATATTCAAGATTGCACCTAAATCACTACCCTTTACAAAATGAGAAATGGTCTGCATTTGAAGACCCTTCACATGGCATGCCACCAAAGCTTTTAATTTTTTTTAAGTGTGAAACAACATTTGTACGACCAACAATTTTATTTAAGCGTGAAATACACTATTATGACTCCATATGAGGGATAAAAAACTTCTGACATCTTCTTCATTCTATAACTCTCATACTGACTTAGGTATCAGAGTCATTTTTATTTGTTTCTCGAGTCTTCTCTTCCTAAATTATAAATTTTGGGTTGTTGTCACATGGAAGTCAGATGTATTTTCCTGTGGCCAAAACTTGGCACCAAACAACATATTATTTTGCCTATCCATCATTGTTTGTTCTTCAATCGGCAAACAAACTATATTAGCTTTACATCCTGTCCTTGAAATTTTTCAAGTGTATGAAACACTTTCTTTTCGTCTGTCTACTTGACGAAATCCTTCTTTTCAGCAACAAAAATCTGCTCTTGAAATGCTTCCATTTTTTCTCTTTTTGCAATATCGTTTCCTTACATTAAACCCAGTTCTTTTCCATAAATGACATAAAGTTTATATGCATCATTAATTGGACTAAACTCCATCCTACCTATCGGCGCTTAACAATGTCAAATTGAGAATTGATAGTAGACTGTATATTTTGATCTTCAACTTCATCAAATTGAATACAAATAATAGGCTCTACCTTATCTTTCAAATGATAAATACTAATTGTAGGGTGAGTATCATCTTCCAAATTGGTAGTAAGCAAATTTGTATCTCTTATATTATCCATGGCTTCAAGAGATGATGCTAATTAAATGACAATAACCCCAACATAAACCCATTGTAAATCAATATAAGAAAAAACTCAAAAAAAAAAAAAAAAGTGTACATTTAATATAAAAAAACTCACTTTTCTCTTCTTCTATTTTAAAATAAACTCATGAGAAAAGAGGAGACAACTTGAACCTAAAACTCAGAAGACAAGGATTGGGCAGCCAGTGGACGACAACCGAGCAAGCAGAGAAAGGCTACCAAGCGGGGAGAGCCAACTACCGAATGAATGAGAACCAATCCAGAAGAAAATGTGCCGATGGTTACACAAAAGTTTTCAAAATCTAAGTTATGATAACCCTAAATCACAATTTTAAAAATATAATAATAAAATAGTAATAAATAGTAAAATTCTAAAGTTTGAATTTGATATTTTTTTTTATTAGGAAAGTTGTGATTTGATCCCTCAAGTTAACGTTAAAAAAAAAAAAAAAATAGAATTGTGGAGCAAGTCAAATTACCTTTTTACATTTTCACCCTTTTAGAAAAAGACAAGTTTTTTTTTTTAAATATAGTAAAAAGAACTAAAATATTTACAAATATAGTAAAATTTCAATGTTTATCACAATCTGAATATTTTATTATTAGTTGTAAATATTTACTAACAATTTTATCATTTAAAATAATGTTTCAAAATTAAAACTAAAGAAATTATTATCTTTATCTCTATTTAAGGAAGTGAAAAATGGCCACATGCAAGGAGAAATAAACATTTTGTAATTAAAAGGTAAAGAAGATGGAAAATGTGTGCATCGCTCTCTTCATTCTCTTAGTTTCATTTTTCTCATTTGCCCTTTTCATCCTCTTCTATCGTCACAAGGCTCAATTCGCCTACCCCAACATTCCCCCGGGCAGCATCGGTTACCCGATCGTAGGAGAGACTCTACAAATGGTTGCCCACGAGAGGAACGGGCAGCCGGAGAATTTTATCTTTGAGCGCGCCGCCAAGTACAAGACGGAGATTTTCACGACTTCCGTCCTCGGGGAGCCGACCGCCGCCTTCTGCTCCGCCTCGGGGAATAAGCTTCTGTTCTCAAACGAGCAGAAATTAGTGACTCCGTGGTGGCCGAAATCTGCTGATAAAGTGTTTCCTTCTACCGTTAAGTATAATACGAATGAAGAAGCAAAGAGAACCAAGAATTTACTCCCTCAATTCATAAAGCCAGAAGCGCTTCGGCGATATGTTGGAGTAATGGACTCTATTGCTCAAAAGCACTTCGCTTCCATGTGGGAAAATAAGAAAGAAATCGTCGTCGTTTCCACTCTAAAAGAGTATATTCCCTCTCTCTCTCCTCAAATAATGTGGAAATTATTTTGTTTTTATTGCACTAATATGTTTAACTCATACTATTCCATTTAAATTTATATTTATGTCTTTCTATCAATATTTTCATATTTTTATGGATTTAAAATCAACATGAGGTATAAATTAAAATGTCCATTACATCGTAGAAAAATTCACGAAACATAAAAAGAATAATTAACAAAATGTCACTAATGTAAATATAATATAAATAACAATCATGTTAGCTTGTTAAAAATTCATAAAATGTTTATTTACTAATTTAAATTTATTTTTTATTTATTGTTTTTCTAACTTTTTCATAAATATCCATCATTTAAATTAAATCTTAAAACTATGCTCATTAATTTTCCTTTGTGTTGGATAATATTATTTGTTATGGTGTTTTTTTTATTGAAAAGTGTGAATATGCCATTTTGAAGAAGAAAAAGGATGTCTGGTTAGAGCTTTGAAACCATAAAAAAAAGATATAGAGATAGAGGATGATAGAAGGTTTCATATTAGGGTTTCCAACTCACAACATTAAGATTGAAAATATTCTTAAATACTAAGCAAATTGGAAGTCACCCAATGAACTTTTATACATACACAACATATAACACTATAGAAAATGCTAATATAACACATAATATATATTATCTAACAGTATGTGTATCAGTTTATTACTTTATTATGTTTTAACACGAAAAACAACCGTACGAGAGAGGTAAAGTTTAATCAACTTTTATAAGTGAGTCAACTTAGACTGACGCATGAATCAATTTTAATCCGACATATAAAAAAGTCTACACACGTGTAAGAATTGAGTATTAACAATTTTAAATGATAATATTAAAAAATAGTCTAAATTTATTCGCTTATGACAATTTAGGATTTTAAATTAATATAATTATAAGTTTCAATATAATGTTCTTTGAGCGAAAGCTCAAAGTTTAAATCGATAAAAATTAATATATGTCAACATGATTAGTAAACTTAGCTCGATGGTATTTTGATATGTGCTCCTCTAAAAATCCAAGTTCATTATAGGTTCCAAATACATATAAAAATAATAATAAATTACAAATTTATTATTATTATAAAAATAATAACAAGGGTTGCGTGCCTAATAACTCACTTAATTATCAATTTTAATTTTATATATTATTTATAAAATTATAGACTTATTAGACATAAAATTGAATATTTTCTTTAATAAGACCCTGACTTTAATTTTGATGTACTCTAGAAAGTTTGTAGATTTTCCAAAAACTAATTTAATCACACAATTTTCTTTTCTAAGAGAATGGGAGAATCAAACCTATAACCTCAAAGTCGATAGTATAAAATTTATTTGTCAATTTAGTTATGCTCATTTTGACAATAGTCACATAAAATTGATAAACAATAAGTGATTACATCGATTGGAAGTTTTTGATATCATTAATGCCATACATAAGTATGGACAAGACTTACAAAAGTTGTTGGCACGTGTTTGCCAGCAGGTAAGTCTTGCATGCTTCTTGACATATTTTGATGTATGACTTAAAGTTTTGAATTCACCACTGCATGGACACAGTTATACGTTCTCCCTTGCATGTCGGTTGTTCATGAGCCTGGAGGATGTAAACGAGGTGCAAAGAATCTTCAAGAGGTTTGAAGAGATAGCGTCGGGGATTATATCGGTACCCATAGATTTTCCGGGAACAATGTTCAGGAAAGCCATAAAAGCATCGGAGTTTGTGAGGAAGGAGCTGTTGGGGATCATAAGGCAGCGAAAAACAGATCTAGGCGAAGGGAAGGCATCAGCGACGCAAGACATTCTATCACACATGCTTTTGGCCACTGACAGCAATGGCCAATTCATTCATGAAGAAGATATTGCCGCTAAAATTCTTGGTCTACTCGTCGGTGGACACGATACCGGCGTCTGCACTTGCACTTTCGTTGTCAAATACTTGGCTGCTCTTCCCCACGTCTACGAAAATGTCTACAATGGTAATTTACTCCTTTCATATAGAAGAGACGAATATTAGATACCATGAAACTTTATCTCAAATCAATTATATATCTTGTAAAGATCGTACGGTCCCTCAACCTTTTTAATCTGAGATCTTCAAGATGTAGGGCTTATTTGGATTCACAATTCTTGGATCAATTCCAATTTTTGTTTTTGGATCAAATGCTCGTTTGGACTTAACGAGCTTGATACCATATTAGATAACATAAGTTACATCCCAAAACTAATTGGCTTTGAGATGAAACCTCATGTTATCTAATATGGTATCAAAGTATATATGAGGTTTAGAAGATCGTGTGTGTTCAAACTATTACAATGTTGTTTTCTCACCAATTAATATTGACTTCCACTTGTTGGGTCTTGGTCTACATATTGCAAACCCACAAATGAGGGGGAGTGTTAGAGTGTTGATACAATATTAAATTTACCTTTTACTCGTCAATCTAAGCTTTTGAGTTAATTGATGATTTAACAAAAACGACTTCTTTTGGTCCCTAGGATTTAATTTGGTTCTAGCTTCCATTTAGTCCTTAGGTTTCATAATGTTACACTCCAATCTTTAAAGTTTTGGGTTTGATTTTAAATTAGTCTCTAAGTTTTAATATGTTTCAATTTTACCCTTGAAGTTTAAGTTTTGATTCAATTTTGTCCCTAAGTTTTAAAATTTACACTTTTAACCACTCAATTATAGTCTTCCATGTCTAAAGTCTAGTAATTAATTTTAAAAAATTAAAGAAATATAATTAATTAAATTTCACTACCTTTTTCAATCACTATCAAAATCTAATTTCATAATTAATGATGTGGTTGATATTGGGAAATAACTAGAGCAAATGGAGATAGCAAGATCAAAGACAGCGGTGAACTATTGACTTGGAAAGATCTTCAGAAGATGAAGTATTCATGGAATGTAGTTAGTGAAGTGCTTAGACTCTTCCCTCCAGTTCAAGGAGCTTTCAGGATTGCCCTCACTGACTTTGTCTTTAATGGCTTCTATATCCCCAAGGGCTGGAAGGTAATTTCACATCCAAAAATCACTCAATAGATCAACTTAAAATAATACTCATGATGAGTTTCAAGAAAATCAATATTTGAAACTAAATAGTTACCCTTTCAAGTCCAAGCTTTGTAAAGCTTCTGCCAACATGAGCATATAATTCAATTAACATAAAATTTGTACTAATGATTTTAAGGTCAGAAGTTCAATTTTCCCAATTTACATATTGTAAAAATAAATAAATAAATAAAAATCAAAACTTGATTCATTCATGTTAAATATTAACATTCAAAACAATAATAATAAGAAGAAGAAAAATAATACTCAAGTTTTCTTAATTGTCAAAGCAAGAATAACTTAATTGACATGTGAATATGTTAGGTCTCTAGTTCGAATCTCCTACACACAATTGTACATAACAAAAAAAAAAAAAAAATCATATTTTCATCTTCTAAATATAAAATGTCTAATTTCATATCTACTATTTTACTATATTTTACTTTTGATGTCTAAATGTTGAAATATTTTATCTTAACTTCTCAATTTTTGAAGCTTATAATAAACCTTTTTTTGGTCTTGTTATTATTAAACCCCAACACCCTAATGTTATATGTAATTTAATGGTGATGAAATTTAATTAATTATAATTCTTTTAAATTAATTAATAGATATTAATGTTAAAAACCATCAAAAGCGAGTTCTTAGTGAAAAATCGATGTCAAAAGTGTAAATCTTAAAACTTAAAGATTAAATTGAAACAAAACTCAAATCTCAGAGATAAAATTGTAACATTTTAAAACTTACAGATAAATTGAAACTAAATTCAAAATTTAAATATTAAACATGTAACATTTTAAAACTCAGATATAAAATACAAACTAAATCCAAACTTAAAGTATAAAAAAAACTTTTTTTTATCAATAGTTATTAAAGAGTATTTAAGAAAGAAGAAAGCGAAAATTAAGGGAGTTAATTTGGATAAATGTTTTCTTTTTTTTCTTTTTCGGTGGGGTTGTGAAGTTGTATTGGAGTGCGGCAGCAACACACAAAAACGCAGAGTACTTTGCGGAGCCATTAAATTTCGAGCCAAAGAGGTTCGAAGGGAAAGGTCCGGCTCCGTTCACGTACGTGCCGTTCGGGGGTGGTCCAAGAATGTGCCCCGGCCAAGAGTACGCGCGGCTCGAGGTCCTTGTTTTCATGCACCATTTGATCAAGCGTTTCAGACTCCAACTTTGCCTTCCCCATGAAGAGGTCACCGCCAATCCAATTCCCACTCCCCTCCACGGCCTTCCGGTTCGTCTCTTTCCCCACGCGCCGCCGCCCCATTATTCTTCGTCCCCCTAAAACTCCACCTCCTCTCTCTCATCTTCTTCTCTATAAGTTGAAAAATATGCCCCTCAAAATTTCTACTACAAAAATTACTTTTTTTCAAGTTTAAGAATTGTATTTCATCGAAAGAAATAATATATCATCTAATGATATATCGAACGCTTAGTGAAAGTACTATGTATTATAGGAGTACTATAAAATTTTCTAATGTCTGTACCGATCCACTTTACTTTAGTTAATAAATATGGGTGTCAATTATATGTAACTTTAAATTATGTTTGTTATTACTCTTCTTGATAATTAAAATGATATATAATTCTGTAATTACAATGGCAATGTTTATAATATTATTGTTGTATGAATCACATTGATATGTCTCATCTTCAAGCTTATACTAATTACTCCTCTAGAAATCGTAGTTATCGCAGATAGATTGTGTATTTTGTTATTAGTTGTAAATATTTTAAGTAGTTTTGCTATTTAAGATAATTTTCGTTCTTCTTATTTTCCTTCAAATCTCGAAATTTTTTTTTTCTTTTTTTCCTTGTATTCTAGCTTCTCTTCTTCACCACCATCAAATTTTGCAATTTTTATTTGGTTTTTGAAGTAAATCCCCTCCATGTTCTTAGTCCAAATCCAAGAAATTGCTTTTTGGTGTGAATTAAAACCCTAACAACTTCCATATAAGAAGACCCATCAAATCTTCCGATTGATAGCGTATCTCCAGCAAGAGTAATGATTTCTATTTATTTATTTATTTTAAATTTCAAAATTTATTTTGAAGAAAAAGACGAGAACCATGGGAGGAGCTTGGGATTTTGAGCTAAAAGAAAAGCAACAAAAAGAAAAAGAAAATTAAAGCAGAAAAAGAAAGATAGGAACAAAGTGAAAAAAAAAAAAAAAATTGTAAATTTCATAGTGAAGAAAATTTGCAAACTTATTTTCTTTTGGTTAAGTTATTTAAATTCTATGTTTTTTTTTTTTTTTCCTCTTCTCAATTTCCATATGTGGGGTGATATATATTATATGTTTATACTGTTATTATCTTCATGTAATATGACCCATTAGTTAGGTATATGGATGTTAATAGACAATGTTATATATATTGATGTATGCATGTAATTACCAATAAGTACCTTTAAAATATTCTTTAAAAATGGGTTTAAACTTAAATGAGTTAAAACTTAAAAAGCACTTTAATTTATAGGTAGAGTCACTATTATATGTACAACTTTTGTATTTCTTTATATATACACATAATAAAATATTTCTACTTTTATATTTGGGTAGATATATATAAGTATCATTTTTGTAATCGTAAGACTCTAATGCGATATTCTCCGAGAGCCCATATAGGAAATATGTTTCTATATGCTGAATAACTGATCATGCAACTTTTGTTGAACACTCCCATTATTTCCTACGAAAATTCATTCAATTAATCAAACAATATGGAGAAAAATAATGGTAACAAACATTTAAATTAATCACACATAAGGGTAAATATACTCTTTTCCTATTATTAATAAAATTATATCACTAATATACCACAATTTTTTCTTGGATAAAAACTTATGTATATATAACATCCTTAATATAATGTACATCATTGATATATGTCATTTGTGTAAAATATTTTATCATGGGACAAAATTTCACTTAGTCTAGATCTACCATTATCTCATTTGCTAAAAATAAATAGAAAGGGAAAATATATTTTTCTAGGCTTTTGAGTAGGATCTCTAAGTTTCAAATGTTATACTTTTAGTCCTTAAATTTTAAGTTTGATTTCAATTTAGTCTCTATTCAAAACATTACAATTTTACCTTTGAGATTTGAGTTTTGTTTTAATTTGGTCCATATGTTTCAAGATTTAAATATTTAACCTTGATTTTTTTATTAAATATTCACGTTTAGTCTTCCGCTTTAATGAAATGAAATTTAAAAAGTAAATTTATTAGTCATAAAAAAATAATGAAACTTAATTAATTATACTTTTTTTTAATTAATTAATAAACATTGATATTAAAATCTAAAAGTTAGTATTGTGTGAGAAATCAAAGTTTGAAATGTAAAATTTGAAACTTAAGAAACAAATTAAAACAAAACTCAAATCTCAAAAGTAAAAGTTATTATTTAAACTCTTTTGACAAAGAAAGATTTTAAAATATACCATAAAAGTGTTTCGAAAGATATTTTGAGGGATTGTCAAACACTTCAATTTTGTCTAAATTAAAATGACTTGTTTTGAAATTAAGCACTTGAAAAGTTAAGCCAAATGCACCTATAAGATTTTGAAGCTTGAGAACTAAATTGTAACCAAACTCAAAATTCAAAAACTAAAAGTTCTTGAGTAAAACATTTTGAAATCTACAACCAAATGGAGACTAAATCCAAAACCTAAATATTAAAAATATATTTATCTAATTATAATAATAAATAGTGATTAAAAAAAAAAAACCAATTTTCATAATCACATTTTAGCCCCAATAAAGTGATATTAGAGGGAGAGAGAAGACCTGCTGTGGGAAATCTCCATCGTCGAGTTGCGAATTAATCAGCACCGTTGCTGCTCGATGCAGAGGAGCTGGGTCTCTTTGTGCCTATCTCCATATATAATTAATTCACTTAATAATATTATTTCAATTTAAATTAAAAGAAGTATAAATAATTACACGGTCTATTACCATTTCAAAAGTCGATGAAATCAATAAAATAATTAATACCTGGCCAGCTTTGAGGAGAGCCAACAAAGCCCAAGAAGTATTGACTATATGCGATCTGTTGTCTTTGAGATTGGTGTATACCTTTTTTTCAAAAAATATATACGTCAACGTGACCATAATTCAACTAAAAAATAATTAATTAGATACCTTATGATGGGCTGAGAGGTAGCTCTCTCCCCAACCACCAGATTTGAGTTGTTTAGAAAGAAGAAATTCAGTTGCCTTTCTTATGCTTTTACTATTATCATAGGTCCTTCCACAGGCAACCAAACCCTTGATTCCAAACCATGTCCCATATGTATAGCAAATCCCCCATGATCCATACCTAATTCATAATTAATAAATACACATGTCAAATATAAATTTTTAGTGAGGATTGATTGGCTAACAATATCTTTTTTAATCATTACAATAAAAACCACTTTTCTTCACTCTTGAACAATGGTAAAAATAGAGAAGAAAGAGAAAAAAACAGTTGTAAAAGTCGAAATCACGCATTTTTTGTGAAAAAAACAGAATTTTTCGAAATTCATGACTGTTTTTTTGTGTCATGAATTCATGAGTGTAGATAACCTTCATTAAATATAGGGAAAAGAAAAAAATGCGATTTTAGGGAAAAAAATGGAAAAATTCAGACTTTTCGACTATTTTGACATATTTTTTTAATTTATGTTTGTTTAGTATCCTTTCAATTTTCATGGCATGGTTATCACTTTTTTCTTACAAACTATGAATATTTTTAGTTTTCATGTGACAACCCAAGTTATTGAGGTAAATTCTCCTATTAAGGTAATTTAAGATATCTTGTATTATTTGGAATTTTATGAAGTTGAGAAATTTAAATTCCGGTAGTAAGAATAATATAAGTTAAGAAATTTAGTTTTAAAGATTGTATTTGTAGTAGTTGGTGAGATTTTAATTGAATTTAAGGAAAAATTTGAAAGTTTTCAGAAATGATTAAAGTATAAAATTGTATTTGTAGTAGTTTATTTTGGTGGGAGAAATTAAGTAGGGAAGATTTTATTTTATTGGGAAAAAGGAAAAAGTGGAATTAATGAGGATTAATGGGGGAAAGGATTTAGGGTTTATTATAAGGGAGCCTCCATGGGTTGGGTGCAAAAGAAAACTAAAGGTAAAAGTAAAACTTTTTCCTCTACCTCTCAGTCGCCATTTTCCTTTCCTCTCCCTCTCAGTCGCCGTTTTCCTTCCTCTCCCTCTCAGCCACTGTTTTCTCTCTCTCTTTCCCGATTTCTCTCTCGACCGCCACACTTTTTCTCTCTCTTTCCCGATTTCTCTCTCGGCCGCCACACTTTTCCTCTCTCTTTCCCGATTACTCTCTCGACTGTCACACTCTCTCTCTCCCGATTGTTTCCCCAGAATCGCCCTCTCTCTCTCTCGATTGTTTCCCCAAAGTCGCTCTCGTTCAGCGTCTCGCTCTTGCTCAGAGTATCGCTCGACATGTCTGTTCTCTCCGCCACTACCGCTACAACTAACTGCTCGCCTAATCGTCAATCGCAGGATCGGTATTTCCTAAGTGAGTATTTCGAACCCCAGTAGGATAGTAGCGTAGTTTGGTAAATTTTTTTGGGAATATAAATTATTTGGCAAATCTTGGTAGGTGGTCGGAGGTTACTTTGGGTCGAAGGATTGGAGGAAACTGCAAGTTTAGCGACGTTTGGGTAAGCACTTCTCTTGAATGAACTTTGAATTCACTTGTGACGGATTAGGCTTGATGAGTAACTTAAGTTGGGGGAATTGTACTCCCAATTTTATTCAGGATTTGTCCGAGAGTTTACAGTATGGTTAGCATTATGGATCTACACTCAGGTAAGTAAACTTACTACCCAAACTGCTTTAAGGCCATTGTGTTAAATCGCAAGATGCAATGGATTCTTTGAGCTATTTTTGGGATATCTTGATTGTATGTGATTTCATGTCTATAATGTTACATGTGCCCGTGCGTATGAATCTGTGTTGTGAAAGTATCTATGAACTTTATTAATGGTGCACGTTCAGTAGTGATTACCCCCCTTACGTTGGCAAGGTGTCCACCAGAGGTTGTGTTCCTTCGGGATCACCATTTCAGGATTGCCAGAGGTATGTGTTCCTTCGGGATCACCAGAGGTAAGTGTCCCCTTTGGGACTCACTAGAGGTTTGAGGACACCAATGGCCAACGGTGGAGTGGACCTAATCATTCACTTGTAGAAGATCGAGGATTGATAGGAAAATATGTATATACCATGTGTTTGGGGCACTTATTAGATATGGGTGCTTAGCCGGACTCAGGTAGTGGGATTACTTATTGAGTAATATAATTACTCATCATTTCCTCTTATATGTTTTTTAGGTAAAGGAAGGATTGCGCCAGCGAATCACTGAAAAAATCCTTGATGGTGACACGGGACTCGTAGCAGCTTCTGCATAGTCTTTCATATTTTTTTATTTAGTTTGTTATTTATGGTCCAGAACTATCTAAGCATGTTTGAGGCTCGTTCTCCTCATTTATTTATGTAGCTTTTAAAATTTTGAAATTTCCTTGAATTGTTTCCTTCAGGGGTACCTCGAACCAAAGTTTTATTCGTTGTTATTTCATTGATTTAATGAATGGTAGTTTCATAAAAAGTACGAGTCATTTTCCACCGTTTGGCTTAGTGTCGTTTTGATCTCGAGCATACATTAGGTAATGGTCTGATTAGGTAGTCATTAGTCGGGTCGTTACATTTCAAAACTTAGTTTAGTATCTGAAAACATTGGTAGAACGTAGATTACCCAACAATTAAATTTATAGGTAAAAATGGTGTTTATTAGCTTAATTTTCAAAAACCAAAAACTAAAACCAAAGATCCATCCGATCAGAACCATTTGAATTCTTAACTAAGTTGTAAAAGTAAAAATTATATTTTTTTAAACTATTTTTTGTTAGTATCAAAACATGGCTTATATTTTGAAGAGTCGTAAAATGCAACCAAAAAAAAAAAAAAAAGTATTACTTAGGTGTAAGTCTAATTTTTTTCAATCATCAAAGGAAATATATATCCTTTCAATAACAAAAAGAAATATATACATATGTGTGTATGTGTACGCGCGTTTAAGTACTTTTCAAAAGAAAAATAAAAAATAAAAAAATAAAAGTAGCATATATATGATTAATTTTAAAAAAACCAATTGATTATCAAATGAAACAGAACATTTGGTGTCGTTTGAGTTGGCCATGAAAAACTGAAAATATATAAATGGATGGGGGTTGCATGAGAAATTGAGTTTTAAGAAGGGCTAAAAGATAGTAAAGACAAACCATGATCCATCCGAGTGCTGAATGGTTTCAATGAAATTTGCTGCTTTGGCAATGCAGGTTTGAATGTCTTTCTTGCGATAGCCTGGATGTAGTTTCATGAATGCTTTAAGCCCTTGAATCGCTGCTGAAGTACACTCCACGTATCTTTAAACCCAACCCCAAAAAGAGAGAAAAAAGAGAAAAAAAAAAAAAAAAAAAACTTAAAAGACATATACTACATATAAAGGTTAAAATTAAATACTATGTTGCTCTTGATATTTTAAAGTTTGTTCAATTTTAGTTTATGTACTTTCAATTTTTTGATTTTAGTTATTGTATTTTTAATAAATCTTAAAAAGTTTGTTCAATTTTAGTTTATGTACTTTCAATTTTTTGATTTTAGTTATTGTATTTTTAATAAATCTTAAAGTTAGCACCTCAAAATTAATTTTTTTCGAAATTGATTAAATAATAATAATAATAATAATAATAATAATAATAATAATAATAATTTGAAATTTTATTTAAAATGAAATAATAGCAAAATATCATAATCTATCTTTAATAGACTACGATAGACTATTTGTGTCTATTTGTGTTTATTTGTGTCATGATAGAAACAAATAGTAGTCTATCGCGTGGTAAAAATTTGCTATATATATAAATATTTTAGTCTACTTTTCTATAATTGAAAACAATCCTAATAATTTTCATGCAAGAAAACAAAATATAAAAATTGTTTTTAAAATTTACAGTAAAAATAATTAAAAAAATTTTAAAAAATAATAATAAACTAATATTAGAGACCAAATTTAAGATTTATTAAAAATATAAAAATTGAAATTGAGTAATTAAAAATATATTAGATTAAATTTAAACAAATTTCGAAGATTTATCATAAATAAACAAACAAAATATCATGTCTTACTGATAGTCAATCATGACATCTCCAAATATTTCAGCTGGATTGAACATCTAAACACACACAACAAGAAAAAGAAAAAAAAATATATTAAAACCTCTGAAGAGTTAAAAAGCTTAAGAGTATAGACAAGTTACAATGAATTTAAAGTTAAAATATCAATTTAGTTTCTATACTTTGAGTTTCATTTTATTTTAGTCAACGTAATTTCAATAAAATCTTAAAATTAGTTTTTATATTTAAATTGATTAAATAATAATAACAATTTTTATATGAGAAAAACCTAGGAGAATATATTTCTAAAATTCATAAAAGTAATGCTATCAGAAACTATTTATTTATTTTAAATCAATAATACATTAAATTGCATAGACTATTTTTAAGATTAATTGAAAGTACACAAACTAAAATAGAAACCAAATTTAAAAAATAAATTATTTTGAAAAAAAAAAGTGAGTATTTGACAACCACCCAAACCAATTTTTATCGAAAGAGTTTAAATAAAAATGAGTTTTTTTAAAAACATTTTTTTTTCTAGTCAATCCAAACCGACTTTAAAACTCAAAATTTGGATACTAAAATAATATTTTAACCTAAATTTAATCATATCAACACTCTAATTTGATAGTATATTCTATATCATGTAATTAAGTAATTAGATACAGCTACTGAACTCAAATGCTTAAGCTTCGTAGTTATATCAATATATTTAGGTTTATTCATTCTGTGTGCATTATTACGAGGTAACATTTGGAGAAATAGTGCTGTTTTTACCTCCAACCATTGATACGATCTTGTGAGTTCATATGAAGCAAAGCCTCCATTGGAATTCTGCAAGTTGACGATTAATATTATAATAAGGTTTTGGAATTTAATAATTACGATATTTTTATTTCAATATTTATATAAATTTCATTACCAACCTGAAGTGAAAGAATTAGATTAACGGCGTCGTACAGTTTATGAACTTCTATTGGCTCACCCACCATTGTTGGTGGCATTTGTGATAGCAAAATTGCTACCTGCAAAACAAATTAAATTTTCTCATATCTTTATTCACCAAATTTCAAAATTGAAGCTATAAGGCTTTGTTTCCAAACGGTTTTCTCAATTTAAGCACAACTTAAGAATAAAATCCACGTTCTACGACAATTAGGATATGTTTGGTTTGATTTTTTAAGTGTTCAATGTTGAAAATAAGTCATTTTAGAAGGAATTTAAAGTATTTGACAACAACTCAAAATAGCTTTTGAAATACTTTTAGGTGTGTATTTTTAAAAAAAATTTATATAAAAAAAAATTAAATAAAAATGATTTTTTTTTTTGTTAGACAATCGAAATAAGCCTTTAAAGATTTAATTATTATGTACTAAAAGAATATTTAATTCTCATCTAATAATGATAGGTTTTGAAAGTTACATCTTTTACCTCTAACTTTTCGCTTTATTATTTTACTTTCTATCAATGTTTTCAAAAACCAAACTAATTTTTGAAAACTAAAAAAATTATTTTTAAAAGAAGTTGTTTTTAAATATAGCAAAATGAGCCAAATTATTTACAAATATAGAAAAATTTCATTGTCTATCAATATAGACTGCGACAAGCGATAAAAGTCTATCACGGTCTATCGCTCAAGCGAAATGATAGAAATCTATCACGGTCAATCGCTGATAGACAGTGAACTTTTTTTATATTTGTAAATAGTTTGATATTTTTTCTATTTATAGTAATTTTTCTTTTAAAAACTTGTTTTTTGGAATGTAGTTAAGAATTCAACTTTTATATTTAAGAAAAATGAAATACATCGTAAAATTTGAAAGAAAATAAATTTAATTTTTAAAAATTAAAAATTAAAAATAAAATAATTACCAAACGGACCTAGAATATTGGATTCTCATGTACTAAGAAAACGTTGGAAGACTGTATTATTTCCCTTTAATAAAAGGAACTTAGTACTATATGAGTAATATATGTTTGGAATGCAACTCAAATTCAATAAAATTAATTTAGATAAATTCCAAAAAAAAAAAAAAAAAAAACCTAAATGGTTATCAAATGAAGTCAAAGTTTTTTTTGTTCTTTGTTTTTAAAAATTAAATTTATAAACATTACTTTCATATATAAATTTGATGTTTTATTATCTACTTTTCTCTAATATTTTAAAAAATATTTTTTAATAACTTTTCTTAAAAGAATTTGACTAAGAATACAAGAGGTTTCTTTAACAAAGAAGAAAATTATAATTGAAAAATTAAAAGAAAATAAACATAAATTTCAAAAAACGAACAACTTATTTTCTTGTTGTGTTTCACAAATAATGTATTCATAAAAAAAGAAAAAAATAATCTTCATTACAAAACTATAAATCTCGGATAATATTAACCTTAACTTTGCAACTCAACCGATTACCATTCAAAAATAATTTTTTTCCCATTAAAACAACTTGTTGGATAAATCTAATGAATATCGTTGTTTAGAATGACTTACTAACTACTTAAAAATATGTTTTATTTATTGGTTTTGCTCTTTAAAGTACTTTTAAAGTCATTTTAAATCAACTCGAAAAAGTTGATACAGGTGAAAAAAGATTTAATTACCTTTAAAGCTTCAGAAGTACAATCAGAAACAGGCCATGCATTGTCTCGAGTTGAGAAGGGCCATCCACCCTTTGAGATATGGCGGTACCAAACACTTGGTTTATGATCTCCAACTCCATTTCTCCTCACCTTAATTCCATTATTAATTAATACCAAATCTAGGTTAATTAATCATATTTCAAACTCATTAATAAAGTTAATGAAATACTTTACTTGTGAGTTTTTGACAAAATTATGAGCTTTCTTAAGCACGGAACCATATTCCTCGACTAGATCAGTTGCAACTATAGCTTGAACTGCGAAAACTACATCCCATAATTGAGATCCGTTATATCCCTGTCCAAATATGCACGTAATATGGTCCATGAATTGATTCACAATTGCTAACTTGCAATTGAAAATATCGTAAAGACTAATATGGGAATAAATTTGAGATTATTAAAATTGTTTTTTTTTTCTTTTGTGTTTAAAATCATTTCAAAATATATTTTTAACTGTTTAAAATCAATTTTAATGATATGAAATCACATTTAAAAGTATAAAACCTTTCATTCAATTGAATTTTAACATGTTTAAGAGTGATTAGTTGAAAAGCACTTTCAAACATACTAATAAAATGCATACAAAATTTTAGGACTCACTACCCTAACAAAGCAAAGTATAGAGTAAATACATATTGGAGTGATTTTGAATGAGTTAAAATTATTTTTGTCATGTTCAAAATAATTCTAAAATACGTTTTTAGTCACTAAAAATTATTTTAATATTTGCTTTTATACTTTTAAATGCAATTCTTATATAATCAAAATTGATTTTGAATTATTAAAAACATAAAATAACTTCGTTGAAAGCAATATTTGAACCTGCATTTTCATTCCATCCTCGGCTAGCCAGAGATAATCTTTGATTCTTGAAATGTGTCTTCTAAATGATTCTGAGTTTGAATCCTCAGCCCAACAACATACCATGTTTAGCACCTGCATAAAAAAACATACACAATTTATGGCTTTCTCCGTAAAAATGGTTTATATATATAGGAGTGTTCATTCAAATCGCAGAAACCGAAATCGAAATCAAAACCAAATCGATAATGCATAGAAATCAAATTCTGCGGTTCGATTCGGTTTTCTTAAATGTAAAACCATTTTTTTGCGGTTTGGTTCGATTTGGGCCATGAAATCAAAACCAAAATCGAACCGATTATATATTTTTTATTATATTATTAAAATATAGGTTAAAGAACACTTAGTCCCTGAAAAGTAAGGAAAGGAGTGAGAGCGAGAGCGAGAGCGCACATGCCATTTAATCATAAACATCCTCTTTCTCTCTCGCTCTCTTTCACACTCTCGCTCTCACCCTCACTTATTTTGAATTATAGAAAACAGTTTGAGAAAGAAAAAAAAAACAAATAAACTACAAAACCGAACCAAACTGCACTACCTATATGCGATTTGGTTCCTATATAAAAGAATTTTAAAATTTGTAATTCAGTTCGATTTGAGATCCAAATCGAACCGAAATGAACCGTAAACACTCCTATATATATAAACGTGAATGACATGGAAGAAGAAATAATTCAATTACCTTGCTAACGGGTCCAAGGCAAAGATAGTGAGTGTTTTCATCCTCGTAGTGGATGTGTTGGATCACAAGGTCAAGAGCTTTTTGCCTAAGCTTTGAGAGAGGCCATTTCTTTAACAATGGTTCACCAAACTTGTGGATTGAATCCCATAGCATATCTTGTATCTTGGAATGTGGAGTGTACAAATCTTCCTATGAAAATCAACCCCATGGTTTCTTCTGTTAATTCATGGGATTATTCAAAAATCGAGTTAAAAGTATAATTGTTAGATGATATGATATTAAATTTGCCTTCATCCATCTACTTAAGTTTCTTGGTCAATCGGTAATTTAACAATATATTGGTCGAGGTGATAATTCCTCTTAATTATTTAAGTTATTGTATAGTTAAATTATAAGTTTAGTTTCTGAATATCGAGGGATTTGTGTCTTTTAAAACAATCTCTTAACTTTCAATCTGTCAAACAAATTATTATAAGTTTAATTTTGTTTAATATATCTTTGACTTATTTGATTCTTTTTAATTAATAGATCAATTAAATAAATAATAAATAAATAAAGTCTAGGGTTACATAGATATAAATTTCAAATTTGTATTTAATCAATCAATCGATCTACTAAGATGTCTGAAAATATGATATTTGGAAATTAAAGATAGCTGTGTTTTGGTTATTCATAGAAAATGCTATCAAGATTTTATGAACAAAAATTATGTATGTATTTAATTTATGAAATTAAACCTAACAATTTTATATAAATTTAATAGATTAATTACTTAAACAATAAATATCATTCAATATATTGATAAGAATAAATTAATATATAATCAATAATAATTTTAATTATGCATATTTGAAAATTGAGTAATTTACCATTAAAAATAACCAATTAGTACATCATGAATGTCATTTTTTTATTAGTTAATGAATGTCATATCAATTATAATATAATACTTAATTATTTTTAATTAATTAAGTTCAACATTATTAATTTTAATTTTCATTAAATAATGAAAGAAAATATATTTTAATAAACAATATATTATATAAAAAGTGAAAAAATAGATAGAATATGGTATGATAATAAAGAATACTAATATATTTTTTTATAAATATGATATGTTAATAATGAATGAAATAATGAAAATTAATCACAATAATTACTCGATAGTTGTTTGATACAAAAGAAAAGGTAATTAATTATTATTATTATTATAAAATAAAATTTGGTACTAACTAAATTTAAATAATCTTATTTACTAATCAAATATATTTAAGATATTATTAATTATTTAATTAATAATTTATGTTAATAAGTAATTGTATTCCTTTAAAAAAATTATGGGTATTTAAAAAAAATTTAAAAAAAACTGTTAAAAATAATTACAAAAATAACAAAAATTTATTTTCTATTTGTGATAGACCACACTAATAGAAAGTAAATTTTTGATATATTTGTAAATAGTTTGATATTTTTCTATTTATAATAAAAATAAGTTAAGTAAATATTTAAATAAATTATTGTTTATTTACTAAAACAAAGATTTATATTAATTTTGAATGCCTACGTCGACTGTCTACTATAGAGAAAACCCTGTGATGTACCTTAGCACATAGGTTTCGAGAAAGATTCCAATCAACCGTAGGATAAGGACACGTGTAAAGCTCTCGCCTTAGGCTCATTATGATGGGGCTAACTGGTCCCACAAATCTCTTTCCGTACAAGTATGACATTGGTAGATATACCATTCGACTATGACACCACATCCTCCCTGCCCGTTAAACTTAATGTGTTATTTATTTATTTATTTTCTCAAAATACTAACATTGATGAAATAAGTTTTGAATTTTTCTCTTTTTGAATAAGTTTATTAAAATAATGTATGTTTTTTTAAATATTTTTAAAATTGGTTCACTTTTACTGTAAAAATATTGAAAATATATGTATGGTTGTTTGGTGGGATTTTCAACATTTTTGTTAAATAACTTTGAATTTAAATATGTTTTCATAAAAAAAAAAAAAAAAACTAAAACTGAAAATCTTAGACCCATATAATAACTACTTAATAGTTTTAAAAATTAATTTTATGATTTTCTTATAAACATAGCTCGACTAGCATATTGTTTGTACTATAACCTTTGAGTTAGATGATCGATTCTTCCAACCTCACATTTTATATATATAAATAAATAAATAAATAATTGTGACTTTCTTTATTTGGTTAAGTTTTCAAAATTTAAATTCAGTTTTGAAAACTCAATATTTTTTTAGATAAAAAAAAGATAAAATAATTTAAAAGAACTTGTGAGAAAATGATCACACTTTTAAAAATAAAATAAAACAGTTCAAATTTCAAATAGCAAATTTATACTTTCTTCAAATAGCAAATTTATACTTTCTCAATATATATATATATATATATATATATATATATATATATATATATATTAAACAAACCAAAAAAAAAAAAAGAAAAAAATAGGGAGGATAAATAGAACCTGGATGCAGTGAAAGAAAATAAGGCAAGAGCCATATCTCGGGTGGAAGTGGATTGTTTCCTTCCCACTCATACACCCCAAGGACCTGCATACAAAATTAATTCTAGTTTCAATAATTTTTAAATATAATAAAATAAATTAAAATATTTATAAATATAGTAATATGTGTTTATAGACACTAACAAATTAATATCATCTAATTGTCTTATTACTGCCTATCATAGATAAACAGTGACATTTTAGTACATTTTAAAATATTTCAAACAATTTTGTCATTTAAAATATTTACCTTTTTAATTTATTATATAATTTTAAATAATTGGCCAAATATGTCATATACTCATATTATAGCCTCTAATATTTTAGTAATTCTCACTTTCATTTTATTATTTCAAGTTTCAAATTTAACCTTACATGTATTGAAAATTTTCAATTTGATCAAAAGAGATTAATAAAATTTTATTTTATTATATATATATATATAATAAAATTGAAACAAGTTAATAATATAAAATTTATATTAATTGAGTTATGTTCAATAATTAGCTTATTACGAACAAGTTCGGTGTACCATTAAATTGTTGTTTTATTGTTATATTTGAAAACTTGAACATATTACTCTAATACAAAATAATAAATAAATGAATAACAAATCGTTAAAATATTAAAGTCATTTTGTATATTTAACTTAAATAATTAAATAGTTTAAATTTTGTTTGGTAACTATTCTGTTTTAGTTTTTTTTTTTTAAATTAAGTTTTCAAATATTGCTTTTATGAAATTTCTTTATTTTGTTATTTACTTTTTCAAATTTTTTTTTTAAAAAAAAAAGCTAAAATTTGAAAACTTAAAAAAAATATATAGTTTTCAAAAACATTTTTTTTTTGTTAATTTGACTAACAAATAATGTGTTTTTTTTTTTAAACTAGCATGAAATTTAAAAAGAAATAAACATACATTTCAAAAAAATAATAAAAAAATAAAAAAATAAAAATAAAAGTTACCGAACACGATTGAAAAGTAGTTGCTTAAAATGGAATGAAGAGTTATAATATGCGGGCGGTCTTACGGAGAGCCAAGTTTTCCCCCAAGATGGGATCGAGGTGGCCCCACCCCGATCAAGAATCCATCTTCTTGCTTCGCGCAGGGCTCCATCACAGCCGTCCATTTCCTCACCCAATAGTCTTAAGCTCACGTAGGATAGGACTGTACAAAGCATTGTGCTGTTCCCTTCTATATGCAATCCCCAACCTCCATCTTGGTTCTGTAAAGTCAAAGCTTATATTAATGTCATTAAAAAAACAATTATTAAGTTGATAGGTAAAGGAAATTATTGAAAATATTTTTAAATATAATATAATGACACATCTTTCGGTAATAAACTAATAGAATTCTACTAATCGATAAAGAATGATATATCGCTATATTTGTAAATAAATTAATTTATTTTATTATATTTATAACAATAAGACATTTAAGTTGAATAAATAAATGATCTTACTATTAAAAGTTATAAGCTATACTGTTCTAAGATTAACTCCTAATACTATCAATTTAAAATATTTGTAAAAGGAATATATATATCGAGTGGTCCTAATGTTTTTGATTTTTCTAAAAATGGACCTTTTATTATTTAAAATTATTAACGTTATATAAAATGTATTAAAATTTATCAGCTAAGTTGTTGTAGAAAAGATTGTTAAAATTTGTTTAATAAGAAAAACTCATATATCGTTAAATTATTATATTATTAACATATTTGAACTCTTGACCATCCCACTTAGATTTGTTTCACTTGAAAGAAAATTGAATTTTTCTCATCAGCATGTCCAATTTTGTTAATGAACAAATATATTGGTTTTATGTGTGAAGCAGCATCCAAGGACATGTAAATCTATTAATAAAATATCATAATTTAATGACACAACACTCTTTTTTGCTGACATGTTTAAAAAATTATATGAAACGACCTAATTGAAATAATATATTGCGAATAAATTTAATAATTTTAAAATATCATGGACCATCTTAATTAAGAAAAATCTAAAAGATTAGATACAATTTAATTTATTTAGCCAAAATGCAACCATACGGTAAGTTATTATTGAAATTGAACCAAAAATATCTTTTGTTGCATTAATTTATAAAAAAGAAAAATGATGAATACACATCTCAAAAAACTCAAGTTAATTCTAATGAATAATCGACTTCTATCTTGCAATTATTAAACTCAAGAAAAGAAAAATAAGTAAAAAATAAATTAGAAAATAAATACTTGGTGATTGTAAAGGTAGCGGCGGATTTCATGTTGATGGTAGCACGAGAGGACTATATCAAGAGCATTCGTTACACTTAGCGCAATCACCTAACCAAGAAAACAAAATTGTAATTATAGATATATATATATTTCATTTTTCATTACTATATTATTCCTCAATTCCAAAATCCTAAAACAAATTATTTTTGGTTAAGTTTTTTATACCAACCATCTTTCCAACTTTATTCTCTCTCAACAACCTTTAGTTTTGTGTCTTAATTACTTATATTTATATCATTAAAAATATACATATATACACCAAATATTTCTCTATTTTTTGTTTTTTTTGAAATAAATCACCAAATATTTCTTACTTGGATGTATGTGTCATTGACACATTCATTCAATAACAAATATTCGAATATCAATCTATCAACAAAAGAAAGAAAGAAAAAAAAAAAAAAAAAAAAAAAAA
>QLSR01000225.1:1325443-1360727 GCA_031780015.1 Citrullus colocynthis
TTTAATTAAAAAAAAAAAAAAAAAAAAAAAAAAAGCAAAAATTTGTAAGAATTTATAGGATTTATAGATAAATTATTTATTTAACTTTGTTATATCCTAATTTTTATCAATTAATTAATCATAAAAGTCTATTTGTTTAACTTCTTCTTTTTTTTTTTTTTTCTGGGTACCCATTTAAATACAAAAATTTAAATACTTTCCAACAAAGAAAATAAATTAAAATTATTTTTGGTATTTCGAATCACAAAATTTAAAATCACTTCTTGGTCTTTTCTAAAATCACTCAAAAATATATTTTTAATCCCTCAAAATTAAATTAATTTTCGATTTTACATTTTTATACAAATTTTATATCATTAAAATTAGTTTTGACAGATTAAAAATATGTTTTACAGTGATTTTAGCGATTTTAAAATCACAATGAAGTGCAAATGTGAACACTTTGAGAAAAGACTTTCACTCACTCACTCACTTTTCCCCACTCTTTCTTAACTTTTTTCCAAGTTTCTCCAACTTTGTTAACTTCTTCTTTTCTCACTCTTTTTTAACTTTCTATAAGACTTTTTGTTTTGCACTTTTTCTTCTTCATGTAGTACTAAACAAAAATCTATGACCCCACATTTGTTGTACTTTGTTGAAAGATATGAAGGAATAGAAAAAAATGAAAATGTTTTCAAATATAAAAAAATGAATCAAAATATTTATAAACAAAGTAAAATTTTACTATTTATTCGCCAATATAGATAGACACAGATATTTACTGTAGTTTAAAAATATTTTAAATAGTTTTGTCATTTAAGATAATTTTATTTTTGATAACGGACAAATTATGAAGGATAAATAAATTAAAATGAAAAATTAGAATATAAAATTTATCCTTTATAATCGATTTTTTTTTTTTTTTTATATAAACAAATTCATACTTTATAATCGAGTTTATATACATATATATTGTATAGATAGAATAGATAATATACAAATTACAATGCAATAAATAACAAGATGGAAAGAAAAGTTTATCATTCATATATTTACAGTCCAGTAGCCATAATCATTTAATTGCCAGTAAAATCAACTCTAATTAACTGCATATTTTTACTCAAATAAGAATAATTAATTATCTTTCTAGTGTTACGCTAGAAAGAACGTTTTCATATCTTTTCCGAGACATGTGCCACCTTTTCTCTTCTATAACTTTCTTTTTACTTGGCCTCACTAGTGATTTTAAACAACTAACAACTTTCATTTAACAACTAACAACTAACTTTTTGGTTCAATTTATTATTGTTTGATTCTCGGTTTTTGAAGTTTTATTTTTTTTCTTTCCAATTTTCTTTTTTTTTTTTTAAATTTTGTTTTGAATTACTTTTTTTTTTTTTTTGGCTAATTTTAAACTAAAATTGAGAGGTTATTTTTTGGTTTCGTCCGGTCATTAATAAGTGAGTTTGCTTCCAAGCCTAGTACAAAGAGGAGCTGTAAATCAATTCTCTTTTTTTCCTTTTAGCTCCAGAAGCTGAACTTCGTCTAACCCAAACAAATTATACTCCAATTATGGTTAGTAAGATGGGGAAAAGCAAAAGAAGAAGTCATTTTTTAGGGGCCTATAGCCATTATGTGGCATAGGGGTCTCTAAGTTATACTGCCTTCTGCCCTACTTTCACGGTAAGCATACCTACAAACAAGGTCTCACGGATGTAGGAATTTGAATTCCCAACTCTTTTTTGAGATAGTTCGAGGTAGGGGAACTGATTTTACAAGTCACTAGACTAGGGTATGTGCATTGGGAGACGAAGAGTCTTGCTTGTGTATTGTCAAGCACAAGGGGTCCATTTTTTTTTTTTTTTTTATAAATTGAAATTGGACATTTTTGTTTTTTTTCTTGACACTTTCTAAAGAAAATACATATACATCCCATAATAATTGGTATTTTTTTAAAGAATAAATACATATGCACCATAATTATTAAAACACTATAAAACACCAAAATCCAACTCTAGTTTATTTTCAAGGGTATATACTCTCGGTTCAGTTCGGTTCGATTTTGGTTGGTTTTTTCAATCAAAATTCAATTCGAACCAATATTTTTTTGTTTTCTCCGAATTCAAATCAATATATCCAATTTTATAAGAAATAATCCAACTAAACCAGTATTGATTTTGTTTTTTTTTTTTTTTTTTTTTTTTTTTTTTTTTAAAAAAAAAAATTAAACTATTCTTTTTTTTTTTTTTTTTTTTTTTTTTTTTTTTTAAAAAAAAAAATTAAACTATTCTTTTTTTTTTTTTTTTTTTTTTTTTTTTTTTTTAAAAAAAAAAATTAAACTATTCTTTTTTTTTTTTTTTTTTTTTTTTTTTTTTTTTAAAAAAAAAAATTAAACTATTCTTTTTTTTTTTTTTTTTTTTTTTTTTTTTTTTTAAAAAAAAAAATTAAACTATTCTTTTTTTTTTTTTTTTTTTTTTTTTTTTTTTTTGGTTTTCTTAAAATACATCAATTTTATACTAAAGAATCAAACCAAACAAGTGGAGGACTGACTTGATTTTTTTTTATTGCACTCCTACACAATAAAATCTACTTTTGCTATATTTGCAATTGTTTAAAAATGTTACTATATTATCCTTAAAAATGTTGCCCAATACCGTTGTTTTCAAATATAACAAAATAGTCAAATTATCTATAAATACATAAAAATTTCACTACTTGTAGCGTTGATTGACGGTAAAATTTTTCTTATATTTGTAAATAATTTAATATTTTTTTATATAAATAATAATTATCCTCGTATATATCCCAAATAAAAGTATGGGTTAAAAGATTTGGAAATAAAATAGGAAAAGTTTGTTTAAATTTGGAGTAATCCGAAAGAAATTGAATTCGTATTGTATTCTATTCCTGATCTGTGATCTGTTTTCATTTCGTGTGGGCTCGAAAGCAATAAATACGAGCTTTTCCATGGAGGTTTCTACACTCCCATAATCAAACCTTCTATCCACTACCAACCAGATCAAAATTCACCAACCACTCTTCAACTTCACCATCCATCTCCATTATCCACCCAGTTCGTACTACTTCCATCTCCTTCAACAACATTCTTCAGCCACTCTCCTTCACTAATCTTGATTTCGCCGGGAATGGGGCGTCCAAAGGAGAACAGTAATTCTTCCGTCTCGTTCGCCGCTGTCGTCGCCGGCCTTTTCTTCTTACTGGCTCTGTATTGCGCAGTCGATCCCTTCAAGCACAGTTTAGTCGCTAACTTCCCTGACTTTGAGACCTACTATGTCGAATTGCCGCCCTGGTCTCAAATGCCGACGGCGAGAGATAGCGAGAACTCGTTGCAGAAGTCGACGATCATGTTTAAGGATCAAGTTCAGGGCCCTGAGAGTGTGGCTTTCGATCCTCTAGGGCGCGGACCTTACACTGGTGTAGCTGATGGTAGAGTACTGTTCTGGAATGGTGAATCCTTCACTGATTTTGCTTATACTTCACCTAATAGGTAATGTTCTTCTCTTCTTCTTTTGCTTAATCTGTCTGCGTTGATTGTTGAGTAGTTCTCGTTCGTGAATTCTTCTAGGGTGTCGTGTCGATGTAGGATGGAGGAAGTTTGATAGTGTAGACGTGGTTGAATCATGTTCATGAATATTTTAAATCTTAACTTCCTCCAACTAATTTTATATTCTTTGCTTTGAAATTCGAACAATGATTTTGAAGTTTTCATATAGAGTACAATAAATATATGAATATTTTTAAAATTTTGTGTTTGGATTATTACCAAAGAAGGAAAGAAAGTAAGAGGTTTGCTAATTTAGATCGTTAGATAAGTAATTAATCTATGAATCCTGGGAAATTAGGCAAAAATCTGACCGTTTCAGTGAAATTTCTTTATGTAAAAACAAGAATTCATATCATTCTCTTTCTAATTTATTTAAATTTCCATCCAATTTTTTTGTCTTTTTGTAGGGCGAGAATTCAAAGGTTAAACTATACTTGACTGCTTCATGTATACTGATTCTTTTATTTAGCCTACAAGTGGTGTCATGGTGTAAGTTTGATATTTAAACTTATTATATATAGAAACAATCTTTCAGTTATGAATATTTAATTGGGACAAATTAGTGTGAAAACATAATAAAATATATAAATCTTCCCTTTCCTTCTTGCCCCTGAGTGGAGAGAGAGGACGCTGGAGTTAAAAGCTAGAATAAAACTTAGTGCTTCTGTACAAACTCATGTAGTAGGATTTTGTGCAAAAAGAAGTAAAACATAAAAGTTAATGTTCACCCTTTTTTGGGAAAGGGAGACTCTCAAACTGAATTTGTTCTTCAGTTTTCTTATCCATGTTAAATATACAAGCCAAATACTAAATGTTATATGGGAGAGAATGATATAGATGTACTAATTGTTGAAGTAGAACTAGGAAAACATTGGGAAGTTGTTTGGTTGCAATTGATGGTGTTCTAATCTCCTTCATGATCCCTTATGTTTGACTTCAGCTGCTTTGCCATTGAAAATTAATTGCTCATCCACAGTTTGTTCTACAACTTCTTGAAAACTCAAGACCTTCAGCAGTGTCATTGAAACGCTATAATCAGAGTTGTGAATGGTGAACCAATGATTGTTTAGATCTGTTCTGTTGTATGCCAAAATTGATGTTTTCTAATTACTTATTTCCATGTGGTTTCAGGTCGGAGATATGTGATCCTAAACCATCAATTTTAAGCTATTCGAAGAATGAGCATATATGTGGCCGCCCTTTGGGTCTCCGGTTCGACAAGAAAACAGGCAATTTATATATTGCAGATCCATATTTTGGGCTGATGAAAGTCGGACCGGAAGGAGGTCTGGCAACATCTCTTTCAACTGAAGCAGAAGGAGTGCCATTCAAGTTTACTAATGATCTAGACCTTGATGACGAAGGGAATGTATACTTTACAGATAGCAGCACCAAATACCAGAGAAGGTAAGCTATGAAGATTTTCTCTTGCTAATTAACAAAAGACCATCGATGCTTCCTAATTATTATGGTGATTTTCTTGCTGATCACCACTTTATAGAGAAGGGTTATGTGAAAATCAAAAGTAAAATGAAACTCATGTGTAGAAAGAAACAATGAGTCGGGGAATGAAAGATCTCCTTTATGTTCATTCATCTATAAAACTTGTCGATGTTGTTCTTGTTGAAGACAACATTGTATTCTATTCTTATAAACCCAAATGTCAATTTATATAACATTGAGTAATTTGGTTTTAAATCTAGAAATTTGTGTCATGTAGATTAACTAGACTAATTTCCAAGAACATTCAAAGGACTGCTTGGTGCTTATGTACTTTGGCCTTTGTGATTGCTGTTTTTTCAGTTTTCAAGAGAAGAAAACCTTCTAAGAGTTCTATTACCTATATTTCTTGTGCAGGAATTTCTTGCATGTAGTTTTTTCTGCTGAGAACTCCGGGAGAGTTTTGAAATATAATGCTGCTACGGGAGAAACCACTGTGCTTGTGAGAGATCTTCATTTTCCAAATGGCGTATCACTAAGCAAGGATGGTTCATTCTTTGCCTTCTGCGAAGGGGGCAAAGGAAGGTGAAACTCTTTACAACTCCAAATGCCTCTATAAGTTTTTCATAAAAAATTATTACTACAGTTCCACTCTCATTAATAACATCTCTTTGAACACCAATGATTTGCTTATTTCAACTCATTCAACACACATTCACTCATTAAAACTCATTTCCATCATTGATCTAGATTACTCAAGTATTGGTTAAAGGGTGAGAAGGCAGGAACAACAGAGCTCTTCGCCATACTTCCCGGCTTTCCCGACAACATCCGAACAAACGACAAGGGCGAATTTTGGGTGGCAATCCACAGTCGACGTTCTAGATTAGCCAGTTTGGAATCTAAATATCCAAAACTGAGGAAATTTCTGGTCAAGCTTCCAATAACAGCAAAATTCCAGTTACTGCTCCGGGGGCAGCGGCTTCATGCAGTGCTTGTCAAGTACAGCCCAGAGGGAAAGCTTTTGCAAATATTAGAAGACAGCCGAGGGAAGGTTGTGAGAGCAGCAAGTGAAGTTGAGGAACAAGATGGAAAATTGTGGATTGGAAGTGTTCTAATGTCTTTTATTGCAGTTTATGACTTGCATTAAGTTTGGTAGAAATAAGAATTGGAATAAGCTTTTTTAGTTTTCTTCATTTGGTAGTATTAGTTAGCCATTTGTGTTCATGTGAACTTCTTGTTCTCTTTTTTTTCCTTCTCTTCTTCCCTTTTTCCTTCACCATGGAAGTTGGGAAATTTGAAGATTTAACTAAAAGTTCTACTTCTAGTTTCCTTTACATATTTATGAATCAAACTAGTAGTTATGATCCAAGAAGTCCCTACTATGTCATCATAGACCATGTAGACATATATAGTAGTTTATTGTGATCTATTATAGATATTTGTAAATATTTTCAAAAATTGTCATTTAAAATAATTTCTCTAATTTTTAGAGTAATTGCAATAGATAACATTTTTAGGGATAATAACTCAACGTATAGCAATGTTTTAAATAAATTGCAAATATAGCAAAATTTATCTATTGAATACGACAAACTAGATTTGAAATTTTCTATATTTGTAAATTATTTTGCATTGTGCTATATTTGTAATTGTCCGTCCTTTACATTTACTTTCAATTTGTAACAATTTAATTGAAGTGGCAAAGGTGAAAGACTGGATGCACTTTGAGATGATAATTGGAAACTTATGCACTTGCTATGTTCATATTGATATTATTTTTTTTAAAAAAGTACATTTTTAGTCTGTAGGTTTCAAAATGTTGTAATTTTACTCTTGAAATTTGTTTTAATTTGATCCATTTGTTTCAAAATTTACACTTTTAACCTCAATTTTTAACTAAATACTCACTTTCAGTCTTTAATGTTAATCTCAATTAATTAATTTAAATTAAAAGTTTCATTATTTTTCCATCACTATTAAAATTAATCTTAAAATATAACTTCGTAATTATTTTAATTTAACAAATAGACATCAACGTCAAAGACTAAAATGAATATTTAATTTTAAAAAATTAAGATTCGAAGTGTGAATTTTAAAACCTAAAGATCAAATTAAAATAAAAACATTTTAAAACCCGAGAACTAAATTGAAACCAAACTCAAAATTTTAATACTAAAATATAACATTTTGAACCTAGGAACTAAATGAAAATTAGATACAAAACCTCGATCTATTTAATTTATTCATTTTTTATTTGAGACACTCAACACCCATTAAAAATATAATAGATCAAAAGATGATGGTATTAAAAATGCTTCTAAAACAAGACTAAGAGGGCTTTGTAAACAGCCTCATCATATGTAAAATGAAAAATACCGTTCAAAGTTTTCTAAAATGTTAACTTCTCTAGTACTTGTTTGGTTTAGTTGTCAAACCAAATCCAAACGGAAAAAGTGGATCATAATGTGAATCACCAACGTTCATTGGGAGTTGATCAACAGTCTTGAACCATGTACGAGCAAGCTTTCCGGTGAATCCGTAATCACCGAATAGAAGGTCAGCTACACCTTGGCCTTCTGTTCCTGGAAGCCAAGCAGCCACAAGGGCATTGGCTACTCCAACATAAGGCTGCATCACAACGGGGCGACCGGAGACGACAACAACGACACATTTGACATTGCTGCATACATTTCTTATGGTGCTTGGACCAGGTTCAGAAATGGAAAGATTCGAGCTGTCGCCAAACATTTCCGCATATGGAGGCTCCCCCACAACTACAATGGCATATGAGAACCCATTTGACTTGACAAATTCCGCATCTGGGTTCTCGTTGTACACTACCTGTGTCGCAGGATTGACCGTATTCTTCACAGCATTGAGGATGGTAGTACCTATTTACAAATTTACCGAGTCTAAGAAACTGCACAACTATCAGGCAACCGTGGTGTTTATGGTTCTCATACATTGTTACAGATGAAGAAACAGTTAACTTTGTGTATGCGTTTGCAATCAGAGAGCAGTTAGAATTTTCTTCTTTGTTTCTTCTTTATCAATAAATAACAGTGAAAACTTACCAACAGTGAGATCATTGCCGCTCTGACCCTGCCATGTGATTGTCCAACCTCCGCATTGATTGCCCAAATTGTCGGCGTGAGTCCCTGCAACTAGTATCTTTCCAGCTTTTTTAGGAAGAGGAAGCAATGGTTTATCGGCAGAGGGACCGTTCTTCAATAGCACAAGCGATTTTCTTACAGCTTCCCTGGCCAGTTCTCTATGTTCCTGTTGAAGGCCAACATTTTAGTTTCAGTCACCAAAGCCAAACCTTCAGCTTAATCATTTTTCCAACTAGCATCAAAACAGGTGACAGACCTTGCTCCCAAGTTGGTTGGCTAAGCTGTTATCCGCCAATGGGTTTTCAAAGAGACCCATAAGGAATTTAATTCTTAATATCCTCTGAACAGCATCATTGATCCTGCTCATTGGAATGATATTATTCTTCACCTGGCGAGTGAGTTCGTCGATGAACTCCGTGTAGTTCTCTGGAACCATAACCTGCCATGCATCATATACGAAATGGAAAATCGTAACTAATCTAAAAGACATCAAGAACAAAATCACATGGCTCAGATTGAGGCAGACTGAAATTAAGTTCAACCATATTCCATAGACAAGGAAATTATGATGGTTGTGTTACATGTTCCAAATCAGAGCTGACATTTGACTTACCATGTCAATTCCAGCACTAACTCCAGCTTGAACTGAATATGAATAATTAGCATGTGGAGGAGAGGTGATCCTGTCAATCCCTTGCCAATCGGAAATGACAAAACCCTACAGAGAACCAACAAAAGAAGAACATTCATTCCAAGCTCGTACAGCTGTCCACCATTCATTTAGTATTACTAATATAAGAATCTCACTTGAGTGATATCTAATTTCTTTGAATACCTTAAACCTGAGCTTGTCCTTGAGGTAGCCAGTGACAAGGTCACGGTTGGCGTGCATTCTCACTCCATTCCAGCTGGAGTAAGATACCATTACTGTTGCAACTCCCTTTCTTATCGAGTTATAATACGCAGGCATATGAATGTTAAGCAATCCATTATAGTTAACCACAGTGTTATTTTCATCGATACCCCTGGTTGTGCCACCATCTCCTACGAAGTGCTTAGCACAGGCCGCAACTTTTTGTCTAAAGTCAAATAAGTTGAAATAGAAAAGTGGTTAATGGAATATATCCAAATAAGTTCATTTGAATCACTAGATTTCGGCTGATTCTAGCATAGGCCAGTCAAACCATGAGCTAGCATTTGAAAAGACAACCATACACAAGCAAAACAATACTTAGGAACAGGGGGAGAAAAATCTGAAGGGAAGTCATGATTGAGATAAAGTAGGTCCCACTTGGTTCATTTCTATCACCAAAAGTCTGAAACGGAAGATCTGAAGCTACTTTTCTTTCATTTTTCTTATCATCTGAAAAAGGTTTCTCCAAGCATATATATATATAATATATAATACGACATCAATCCACAAGCCCTCTTTTTTCTTCATTTTCATATATTACTTTTTGTAAAAAGAATAAAAATGATCTTCACGTCATTTCTCTGCTCTTTTTGCAGAAAACTAGTACAGAGAGATTAATATGAGGCAAGTGAAAGAAAAAATAATAAATAAAAAATGAAGACAGACTTCAATACATTTGAGTATGTGCTCTCTGATATTATTAGATCAGCATTGCTATATCGGTGTATCAAGTAAGGAAATTTAACTTCTAACTTCCAATGCCTATAAGATCTGGATTTTTTTTAACAATCATTTACACGCATAGTTCACAAAACCTCATCTGATAAGACTGAAGAATGCACAATAGGGAAGGGTCATCATGCGAGACAGCTAGATTAAGCAGGAGAGGAGTATAGAAATCAATGAGCACTTCACTAGAGAGATCCATATGTAATCAGTAAGAAGAAACTACTCACTCAGGAAGCAACTTATACCTTTACCATTTATAAACCATGATTTTACAGGGGATCACATGGTCCACATAAAGATATTTTAGCAATCAATTCAGTAACATTAAAAGCCGTGTAAAGAAGAGAGAGAGAGAGAGAGAGAGAGAGTATGCATTGGTCAAAAGAAGACAGAAATTAGCTGCTTTTCTAGCCTCAACTTTTGATTTTTTTACCATAGATTTTAAAAAATTCAAACAAAAAGCTGTTTAAATTATTAGCATTATTATGGGTAAGCATGTGGGTAAATGATAATTAGCCCAAGCACTGTACAAATATATTTGCTGGTAAGCATGCAGGGGAAATGATATTAAACTTTCTAATCATCAAATCACTGTCCAAGGTAAACACTGAACAAGCTAATACAATTATTAAAATTGAAAATATAGATACTATATATACACTTTAAAACATTAAAATGAAAATTCATATTATGGTATTAATTTACTCCTGTCAAACAAAATGATAACCAAAGCAAAGTTAAAAAGTTGTGCAAAGGGATCTTACTTTCCCGCAACAAAAGGGATCCCTTTTCGCGAATTAGAAGGAATTGCTCCTTGCAATCCAGGTATAATCTCAGTCATTTGTTGTACAATCTTATGATCTTCACTATAGCTCTCGTAGCATCTACCCCATCTAGGATCTCTGCACACCTGCACAACACCCAACAACCAGAAGGAAAAAAAAAAAAAAACTGTAGCTAAGCACAATTTCCTGAAGAAAATGTAAGAATCTTTCATTTTCTCCTTGAAGAAAATGATTCAAAATGTTACATTACCGCAATACACGGAGCAAAAACATAAGGAATTCCAGTTGCCCTGACTTCAAGTGCTGTGGCATCTCCGATCCGCCTAAGAAGTTCTGGATCCCTGATGTGAAAAGCAAACCAGATCATGAATCTGCATATCGTCCGCTAACAAAATTGTGGACTATAAGTAAAAATTCAAGAAACATGTTCAAGGATTTTTCTTGCTAAACTGGTTTATCAGTTCAAAGACCTACACCTAATCGTCCATTAGTATAATGTAAGAATGTCGAATCATATATATATAAAAGACACAGGAAATCCAGTGCTTATTGACTGCTTGCTTTACTTACCTGGTAACTCCAAGACCAACATTATGAGGAAAAATAGTGGCATTGTACACATTATTGTGACCATGAACAGCATCAATCCCATAAATCATAGGGATCCCAAGACGGGTTGCTAAAGACCCCTTTTGGATCTCATTCACCATATTGACCCAAGTCTCCGCCGTCGCTTTCTCAGCCGGTACACTCCCTCCTCCGCTCAGTACACTCCCTGTCCAAACCCACCATCATTCTTCATCTTCCATAATCAAAATACAGTATATAACACATATATCCATGACAGTAATCCTTACTGAAAAGTAGACATTAAACTCCCAGAATCTAATTTAACCAAATAGTGGAACTAATTTTAAAGAGCTGAGTGAGATTATACCAATGAAGTACTTCTTCATGACGTCTGGGGTTGCAACTTTCCGTTCAATCTGAACCATTTGGCCAATTTTTTCTTCCAAAGTCATCTGACCCATGAGATCTTTGATTCTAGCACCCAATGGCTGTTTGGGATCTTTGTATTTCAGGTAGTTTGCATCTGTAGCAACGGCCAGGCAGCAAAGCAGCAGCCAAAACCCCATCGATGGTTTTAAGAACCGCATCATTTTAGACTCTGAAACTCAAGCAACTCAATACCTGATGATGAAACAGAGTATTATTAAGCTATAAACAATAGAAAATCCAAAAACAACAACAGAAAACGGTACTGATTGGGATTTGAAGCAAGTGAAAAAGTGGTATTAGGCAAATGTGGTGATACAGAGCATTTAAGGAAGAACAAAATGGAAACACAATGAAATGAGAGAAAAAGAAGAGAGAGAAAATGATTCTTACATATAGAAAAAAAGGGAAAATGGGAGTGATGAATGAATGGAGAAAAAGGCAGAATGATTCTGCCAGTGAGAAATGGGGGAATCCACAAGACACGAAGATGGAGTACGTGGGGATCTTTATACAAAACTTTACTATTATTTTATTCAGTTTCTTATCCATTAATTCAAATTTCAAAGAAAACTGCTGTTCTTTATTACTACTTCCTCCAAAATCTAAATTAAATTACTTTCAAGTATTTTTGTTCATATTCATAAATATTAATAGATCAGAGCTCTCTTTTCAACTCTAAAATTTACTTAAATAATATAAATATAAAGCAAATATATATATATATATATAAATTATCACAAATCAAGTCCAAATATAATATAAAATACCCTCAATGTAGGTTTGCCTCAATGAATTCTTAAATTCACTATAGAGTCCACGAATGAAGAACATCGATTTCATGATTTATGAGACTCACAGCTAAATAACTTTCTAGAGTTACTGCTACACTGTTTGCCTCAATTGTTTTCTGAAGATAATCCACACTTATATTATATATTTGGAAAAATGAAAACTGCTATTTAGTGATGTTTCACTTGTAATTCTACTAAAAATTTTGAGATTAAAAAGTTTCACTTATAGTTAATTTTATGTACTTCTTTGTATAAGACACGTTAAACCAATGTTTAAAATGCCAATATCTCAATTTTATGAAAATGTTGATAGAAATTTTGATACAATATTAGGGCTACTAGATATTTCTAGATAAATTATAAAAACAAAAAATAATCTAAAAAGTAATATAAATTAATATTAAACATTTTCTACCTTTTAAGTGAGTTAAAATGTTTATTATTTATATTATATTCACGTTTATACACATTTTGTTACTTATTTTTATATTTCATAGATTTGTTACGATATAGTAAAAATGTTGATGGAAATATTAGCATATCGACAAAAATTTAACACCATGCTTTTAACTAAATGATTGTATAAACATTAAACAAAGGGTTCATATCGTATGATGTAACAGACGGATGATTGAAATTAAGTAGATAGTTAAACAAAATAGAATGACGAATATACATGCTTAATTCTACCAATTTTAATTTATTAAGAATACAGAGAGTATGTAACATGTGATACTAAAAGAAAACCTAAAAATGAATGATATAGGCAATGTAAAATGGTTGTTTTCAAATGTAGAAAAATGAACCAAAATATTTATAGCAAAATTTTATTGTCCATGTACGGTAGACAGCGATAAAATACACAGATAGTAGTCTATTGTAATCTATCATAGTATATTGCAAATAAATTATGATATTTTGTTATTATTTATAAATATTTTCAACAGTTTTTTCTTTTAAGGTAATTTCTCTGATGTAAATTTGTTTTTTATATATATTTCAAAAAGAAAATTGTTTTTTGATAAATGAAAATTGAAAAGATAAGTATGCTAAAAATTAGAATGCAAATGAACACTTCTCAAAAAAGAAAAATGTAAGTGAACAAAAAAAAAAAAAAAAAAAAAAAAAAAAAAAAAAAAAAANCTCTTCAATACACTTTTACTCTCACTTTTTTTTTTCTTTAACTATTTTTCATTCTTTATCGAAAACAAAAATATAAATAAATAAAATCACTGACTTTAGTTAAGGTATATAGACTATAATAAAAAGAAAAAGTTGATTGAATCACTAAGAGAACTTAGAACTTTGTTGTGTGTATGTTAATAGTTAAATATTAAGGGAACTTATGACTTAAATGTTTTTAAAATTTTATATTCGAGTGATTCTGATTTTGGAATTTTGTGAGATTTTATGTTTGACAAATAAGAAAAAAAAACGAGAATATCTATATATAGAAAATGTGGATATCTAAATAAATTGTTTTAAAAAAAATTCAAACAAATTGATCATTATATTGACGGAATGAGCATTTTTTTTAGGTTTTAGAGTTATCTTTGTAATGAGGTATTAATGGTTTCTATTCATATACTAATGATAAAGGTTTTTTTTTTTTTTTTTTTAAGTTTAAGGGTATTTTTTGTACTTTTTGAAAGCTCAAATGTATTTTTGAAACAAAATACTAATGGCTTTCATCCAAAACTAATATAAGAGTAATTTTGAACTATTTTTTAAAGTTTTAGGGTATTTTTGAAACTTTTAAAGTTCAGGAGTATTTTTTACACAAACTTTAATGTTCAAGGACATTTTTTATAATTTAGCCTTTTATATATATATATATATATATTGAAACTATATAATTTACCCAAAATAAGCATAGCTTAATATAATGTTTGTACTATCGACCTTGAAGTTAGAGGTACGATTTCCTCTCCCCACATATTGGCAAAAGAAAATGTTATAATATAAGTTATATAACAAAACAACATTTTATTTGTTTACTACATCTATTTGTTTTATTTCTCGTTGGGTTGAATTAGGTTAAATTGCACGTTTGGTTCTAGAATCTTTTGGAATTTGTGTCAAATAGACCTTTAAACTTTTTTTAAAAGGTCTCTATATTGTTAACAATTTTTTTTTTTAAAAAAAGGTTAATAAGTTAATATACTTTTAGTTTTGAATCTAACAATTTATTAAACTTTTATTTTTGGGTCTATTTGGTCTTTGATTTATTTGACATTTTTAAAATTTACTAACATATTGGACGTAATTGACAGTTTAATATCTTAAATAAATTGGGTAATTCTTTTAAGAAAAATTAATATGTTGAAAGTCTATTGGACATTTTTAAAGTTAAGAAACTTATTAGACATAAAACCGAAAGTTTATTAATGTATTAGATATTCTTTTAAAACTCAATAATCTATTAAATACAAACATAAAAGTTTAAACTTGGTTTGGGCTCCATTTATTTTTTTTTTTCCTTGGGTTTAAGCATTTTCTTTTCTGTATGTGATTTCATGGTTAGGTTAAAGTATTTTTATTGTTACATTTGTATGATATAATTTTGAATGCTATGTTGATTTGATATTTATGTGAGCTCTCACTAAAAAGTTCCAAATTACTTGTAACAAAACCAATAATGTCATTGTGCATTAGTCGTTTAAGTTTGACAAGGTTAAAAGTCCAAATAACTTGTAATAACATCAATAATGTCACTGTTCATTAGCCGTTTAATTAGTTCGACAAGGTTTGAAGTTTGGTTATAAAAATTAAAATTATTTTTTATCATTACTATTTTATGTTCTTAGTCCAACAATTTAGAAGTGTTTGTGGTGTTAAGTTGAGTTATGAAGTTTGGGTTTGGATGCAGAGCTGTAAGAAAGATTTCCTTAAAAAAAAAAAAGCAAAATAGAGAGATAAAGGGAGATGAAATTTTTAAACTTCAATAATGTTTATTATTAAGGTAGAGTTGTTTAACGTCAACTCAAGTTGTGGAGTTTAGTAACATGAAATGATTCTTATAATTATTTTTTTTAACAAAAGGTATTGAATTGAATGATTTATGTTATTTATTAATAGGAAAACATAGGAAAATTATCCCATATGGCCAAGGCATTCAAAATTGGTAGCCGTTGGGAGACAAGCTGCGTGGCCGACAAGCTGTATGTGTAATAGATGTCCTTTTTCATTGGGAAACCCATTTTCATACTATGGTTTGCGTGGTAGGCTACTTTGATAACCTTCATTCAATATTTTATTTATTCATAAAATTTTTGTGTCACTTTATCATTATTTACCCAAAGTCTAAAAATATATCTTCTTTCGACTTTGGTTAAATTATACAAAATGTCTTTCAACTCTGTATTGTGTCAAAAATATCTTTAAATTTTTAAAAGTTTAAAAAATATCCTTAAACTTTCAAACAGAGTTCAAAAATACCATTAAACTTTCAAAAGTTTAAAAAATATCTTTATACTTAAAAGAAAGAAATGTTCAAAAATATTATTACTCTTAATATATGAACATAAACCGTCAATATCTCGTTGCATAAATATAAACTTTCAAAAGTTCATAGTATCCTCGAAAGAAAAAAAAAGTTTGAAATGCCCCTCATCACCTCTTCCATTTTCTCTCACCTTCTTGTTAACGGTTTAATCTTTTGTTTATCTCATTAAAAAAAAATTGCCAAATCAATTAAGATATATAGATTATAACAAAAAGAAAAAAAAGAATAATAAAAGTACCAAATGGACCTTAGGACTTGTGTATTTTACAAAATTATACATTAGTAGTTGAGTGTGTTAATAGTCAAATACATTTTTTTTGTACTTGGTTGTTTATAGTTTTGGTAAATTTAAGAGTTGATTTATTATTTTTAGAGTTTTGTAGGATTTTATGTTTTAACTTGAAGTTATGGTTTATATTTTGTTATGACAAAATTGGTGTAAGAATTGGATAAATGAGAGTACATATAGGAAAAAAAAAGTATATCTAAATAATTTGTTTTAAACTTGGTCCTTTTTTAACTCAAGGAAAAAAAGAGAATATCTATATAATTTGTTTTAAACTTGTCATTTTCAAACTCAAGTATTTAATTTTTTTTTCTTTTTTGAAAGACTAAGAATATTAATGCAACTTTTAAAAGTTTAAAAATATTTGAAATGAGTATTAATGGTTTGTGTTCATATACTAATAATAAGGGATTTTTTAAAAACTTTTTGAAAATTAAAGGCTATTTTTGAACAAAACACTAATGGGCAATGGTATTTTTAAACTATTTTTGAAAGTTAAAGGATATTTTTGACACAAAGTACAAAGTTTATGGGTATTTTGTATAATTAGCTTTTGTGTTTTTATTAGTTTAAACTAATGCTAATTAGATATTTAATTATGTTGGCACTTGGATTTCGTCTGCATTTTTTGTCATTGCAGGCCTCTTATGAGCTTGACTTTCGACCCACTTCTCTTAATCTGGTCTCACTTTTCGAGTTGGTCAGCATAAGAAAACCTTGTACTAGTGTGGTGGTGAGCCTACCACACTCTAATGCTGAAGTTAGTATATGGGGTGTATAGTTCAACTAAGCACACAAGAAGTAAACTCAAGGCTCTCCTTTGAAGATTACTTACTCTCTTCCTTTGAGAGTTGTCAAGCGGGGCTATTTATAGGTTCTTCCTCCAACACTCACCTCTGGTTATGTGTAATATTAGCAATGTCAGGGTTTTTTTCGGTGCTCGAGATTGCAGGGTGCCAAACAGAGCTCAACAAGGTTATTTCCTGAATGGTATTTATTACCAACTCGGTTGGTCAACCCAAACCTCAAGGCATTGACTTTTCCCTTTTAGTATACATATTCCTATATGCCTCCTCCCGATACACTATGGGCTTGAGCTCGCCCGTGAGTCTTGCCTTGGGCAATCCTCAACAAATTTGTTCATTGCTTTCATATTTTTGTTAGTTGTTTTTCAAAAAAACAATAGTGGGTGAAAAAATTGAACCTCTAACTTCAATATGGATAATACAAGCTTAGGTTAGTTAAGCTATTTTTGTGTTGGTTGTTTTTATTAATATAAACTTTTTTTTTTTTTTTTTGAAAAACATGGTCTAAATTTTATGTTAGTATTCAATTTGAACACAATTCAATAGATAAAGAATTAAATTTGACCTTCAATCTCATCTCAATTGTTGAACTACATAGAATCTACTTCAATTCGATTTTGACACACTTATTTAATCAAGAGTTCATTTAGCTTGATCCTTAACTAGTTGTTTGTAAATCTTTACTAATTAGGTGTGAATGTCACCCTCATGAAAAAGATAACTCTTCAAGCTTACAGATATAAGTAACAATAGTCCCACCATGTGAGCACCTCATAAGGTCATGTCTTTCATTTATTCTGTAGATATTTGACAATTATAAAATAGAAAGTAAATAAAATGAATTTCAGTCTAATCTTAAATGAAAAAAAAAGGGTCTAATTATAAATTTGGTCTATTAATTATAACTTTAGTTCATATGATATGGAGTAATCCCTATAATTTGACAAAACCTCCTAAGTAGTCCCTTAATAAAATCCTCCTAAATAGTCTCTTGTATAGATTATTTATGAGTTTTATCAAATTATAAATATTAAATTCTAATTACGAACCATTGGGCGAAACTCTAACTTTCTATAAACTATAGGAACCAAATTGAGAATTTCGTGTATATATATATATATATATATATAAACCAATTTGAGATATTATGCTTAGGTAATCTAAAAATTTGAGATGGAAAAAAAAATATATACAATTTGAGCAATTAGGTTTAGGTACTTCAATTATATGAGTTGTAGATTTGTATACAATAAACGAAAAAAAGGAAAAAGAAAAATATGAACTTTTCATTCTTGAGAGTTCCATATCTACATGAAAAACCTTGGTAGAAATGCGGTTTATCTAAAGATTGGCAAAAGAGATTGCCAATACAATATGAACTGAAGAAAATATTTAATACATCAAAATCAATCATTTTCCGAAAGGGGAAAAAAATAAATGGGCAAACAAAAGAAAAGCAAAACTTCCCTCATTTCCCCCATTTTAGGGGCCCTCTAGCCCATTTTCAGAACACAAAACCACAAGGACTGTAGGACACTATGCCCTTCATCCAAAGGGCAACTCTCCAAACTACAAACTACAAACTATGCCAACCCTCCAATTATTTGAAGATAGGACAACTGAAGTCATTCAAAAGCACCTCTCTGATCAACCTTAGGAGTGGCAGATCAGCTCCTGTTTGTGTATATAGTTTCCATGAGTTACTATACTTTCTTTGCTTGCTGTAGAAAGATAGAACTTGTTAAATTTCTGTAATGTGGATGTCCAAGAACCATACTTTTGTCACGTGATCACTTCTTCAAATATGTTAGGTATGAATCTTGAGCAATTGTCAAGACATCAGGTCTCTCCGCTTGGTTATATGTCAAGCAACGCCGTATAAAATCCTGCATAACATTAATATAAAAACCATTGTTTTGACTGCTGCAAATCTCGACATTGTAACATAGGAAATGCTATGCAGGAAACATTGACATATCAAAATATGGATTGCCAAAATATATCATGAATGATTGTGTTATTAAGCACAAAAATAATTATATTATGTTGAAGGGAATTGACCAACTGCAAATCAGACAACAGATCACCTTCGCCTCGTTTGAGACAGCTGGTCGAGTAGGGAAATCAACTTTACGAGCTTTTATAATCGTGTCTTCACGAAGTATTCTTTCTTGTGTCTGATCATGTCCAAATGGACGTCTACCAAAGAGCATTTGATATAGTAGTACACCCGCTGACCAGACATCAACCTGTTTTCACAAGATGGCAGGTTATAGAAAACTCGAGCCCAGAAAAAGCAAAGGTAGTAGAGTACTTACTACACTTGCCTTGACAAATCACAACGAGGTTTAGGATTTTCAATGACAGAAACCCACCTACCATTGGGTGACTCACTTTTGAGAAACTAGAATTTTTTTTTTTCAGAAAAAAAAAAAAAAAAAAAAGTGATTTTTGTCTTTATGGTGTTTTTTTTTGTATGTTTTGGGGGGGGGGTTGTTTTTAAAAACAACCCCCCCCCCAAAACATACAAAAAAAAACACCATAAAGACAAAAATCACTTTTTTTTTTTTTTTCTGAAAAAAAAAAATTTTTTTTTTTCCAAAAAAAAAAAAAAATTTTTTTTTTTCCAAAAAAAAAAAAAAATTTTTTTTTTTCAGAAAAAAAAAAAAAAAAAAGAGATGTTGGCCTTACGGCCTTGTTTTTTTCTAGTTTCTGCATTGGAGTTCTTTGTACAAATTATTTTGTAATTACAAATCATTCTTAATTGAAGCCAACCAGAAATATATCCGAAAGCTTGGTGGCGACTAGTGGGGAACACTTATCATATCTTCCTACCCCATTTTGTATGTCTTTTGGTTTCATCTAGGATAACTCAAAATTTGACATATGATGGACAAAGATAGGAAAAAGAATGAGCACTGTTGGAAATGCGATCAAAGTTCCACATGGTTAGATAAGGAAATCGTCATGAGTATATAAGAGAATGATCATGAGTATATAAGGGAGGACAACTATCTCCGATGGTATGAAGCCTTTTGGGTGAAACTAAAAGCAAAGTCATGAGGGCTTATGCCATTGTCCCTAACGAGCACAATGATATAATTACATAAACAAGAATGCAGCAGAAGAGAAAATAAACTATAGAACAACCAACCTTGGATGATATTAAAGGAGTCTTGCTGAGCTCAAAGCATTCGGGAGGTAAATACCTATAGATGCCAAATAAATTAGTGCCACACCCTGCGATGTAAGTTCCATACCAAACTATTCCAAAAACTATACACTAAAGTAGACATTTACCAATATGTTCCAGCACCCTGCGATGTAAGTTCCATACCCTGTGATCCAACATCATCCTCAACTATTTTACTGAGACCAAAATCTGTCACTTTCGCAACACCTAGTTCATCAAATAAAACGTTACCAGGTTTTAGGTCATAATGGATAATTTTTTGTGTCCTTTTGTTCAAGTAAACGAGGCCATGAAATATCTGAACTATGATAATCCTGGCTTCTTTCTCGGGCAATATTGGTGTTGACTTGAGAACAGCATCAAGATCCTTCCCTGTAGAAAAAAAATGTGCAAGAAAATATCAAGCAAGATGTGAAACCAAAAAAAGAAAAATATCACGCCGTTTCATATGAAGATAAGAAGAAAATAGATGGTGTTATGCATAGACTGACAAATTCTTGCGTTTCAGATTGTACAAGAAAATAAGTGTCAATTTTATTTATGTTCAAAGCAAAAAATTTTAACCGGCTTCCTAACACAACATGAAAAGCACATCAGAAATAGACAATGGTAAAACAGAGATATACCGCTACAATATTCTAAGACTGTACAGAAAGTATTTTGATCAATCTCGAAAATGTCCCATAGCCGAACAATGTGAGTATGCACCAATGTTTTGTGGATATTGTACTCCCTAATTGCATGCCTTATATAACTTTGCTTCTTCTCTTCACTCCACTGAGCATTCAACCCATGCAGCTTACATGCGACATATCTATGCTCTACCAAGTCATAAGCCTGCTGGAAATTTCTTACTTCAAAATCACTGCAAAAAGGTATATCTTTACAGTTGCCAAATGTAGGCAAAAATATCCTTGTTTTTTTCCCAGCAATTTAAGTCTCAGACAATTGAGACAATTTTTTGGAGAGAATGTCAAGAAAAAAATGATACAGCACAAATTTCTGACCTTGTAAACCTCACTGAATCCTCCTTTCCCAAGAAGGTTTAAAAGGGCATATCTGTAATTTAGAATCTGAAAATTGTTGAAACGAGAACCATCCTCATCTCGTATCCGCTTCATTTCACGTATAAGCCTTCCTTTATCAATCTCATATCGGTCCCTTTCCCGTAGAATAGTTTCCTCTTCCTACAAAGAGTTCATAAATTATTTATTTTTTTAACTTATATATTTATTATTATTATTAGAAAAATTATTATGAATAGAAAAAATATCAAACTATTTACAGATATAAAAAAATTCACTGTCTATCAGTGATAGATCGCGATAGACTTCTATCACTTTAGTAATCGCAGTCTATCGCTGAAACTTATCACAGTCTATCACTGATAGACAATGAAATTTTTCTATATTGGCTCATTTTGCTATATTTGAAAACAACCCTTATTATTTTTGTTGTTGTTATTATTATTTTGATAAGAAACATCAAAGAAATATGTTATTACAAAAGGGACGGAAAGGCGTAAGAATTCATAAATTATGATAGGATAGATATGTCATCTATGCAAACCAATAAATAAAATTATAAATGTTTTAACAATTAAAGAGACAACAAGACATGGCAAAGGAACTAACGCGCTTAATGCTTGCCAGACGGGATTTATAGATCTCATCCTGAATGAAACTGTCCTCTTCTTGGGCTCCTGGTTCCCCATCAGTCCCATCGCCTTTGTCTTTAAAAGTAGAAAGTTCAGTTACGTCTAGATGGCTGAATTAAGAAATTTAGGCACGAAGCATATATTCCTATCTTAAATTTCAAAAAATCTTATAGCGAGATCACATGTACTAGTGTGTGAGAAAAAACTTACCTGGCTGTCTTTTCTTCAAGGACTTGCGTTGTCGTTCAATGGCCTCCTTGGTTTCTAGTAATTGTTTCTGAAAAATGGGAAACTTATTTGTTGTAATGAACAAATGTCTAAATGTACAACTCATAAGAACAACTACATGTTGAGAAAACTAAAATGAAGATACATGAACTAGTAGGTGACAAAAAAAAAAAAATTTGTTCAGATAGTAAAAAGATACTGTTCACCAAAAATTGCAGCTACGCTATGTTCAACCTATTTTCTTTGCTCGTGAGAGTATTTTATCCACAACAAAAGATCAAAAAGTACGGCGTACTGCACCATAATTTGCTAATAATAATAAAAAATTAAAAACAAACAAAAAAAACCTACTATTAAATTGAAAACAAATTCAAATCTGCTTTGAATATGGTTATGTTGGATTTTCTTTATACTTCTGTAATATCATCTGAGTATTAGGTGACTGGGTGTTTATATTTATTATTCATATTTGGAATAAAAAACTATTTATAGGTAGATCAGTAGATGGTTTTTCTTCTATATAAGAATACCTTGTTTATTTGATTCAATATAGAAGAAATTTATTAAGTCTAGTTTCTTCCTAAAATTTAAGTCGCAACAGAAGCATAAAGATGACGTACAAGATGAGCATTTAGATCTTTCAATGCTTGTCCATCCTCCCACGTTTCAGATATGACTGTCCCAGCTCTGACATCAATACAAAAATGCAATCAGTTGTTTCCTTGAGTAAAATTTGAAAGGGAATGTGATTGCAAGAAGCCAAGAATTTGACTGACAAATCCAAATCCAAAACCCAAAATAATCAAAGTTTCAGACAAAAATTCAAACCCATAGCTTAAGTCTCATAAATCTCATCCATTAGCATGGCCTATTCAGACGCCAGGAATTGGAACATAATTGTTAAAGTAGGGTGAAGAAGAGAGGATATAAATCCTGATTTGATACATCTGTCTCTCTTTTGCTCGCGTATTACGTTATCTCTCACTAAGCAAGGGCAAACTATAGTGTCATAATGACCTATAACAACAAGATTATGAAAAACTAACCTGATTACACCCACATTGCCGAGTCTCAAGGAGTCTTGTCGAACTTTCATCCTCGCTTCCTGCCTCTCAGCCTTTGAAACAGATATCAGCAAATCCGATAGTACTTTCGTTCTCTGTATTGTCAATAAATTCCACAACAAGGATGAAATAGTTAATGACTTGTGTCAATGAATAAGAAAATTCTTGATGATGAAAACACGATCTATTTGCCTCTTCATAAAAGGAGAACAAATAACATTATCAAGAAGCAATCAGATAGATTTCATGGTTATAACCTCCCTTTGGAGTTTGGAGTAAACAACCTTTGATGGTCAGAAAAATGGCAACCCTAAAGTAAGACAAGGTTGTAGGCCATATATAAATTGGGCGAGAAAGGCAAGCAGTGACTGTGAGAGTGGGGTGGCATACAGTTTGTAGTGGCAGAGATTATAGAGTTGTTAATAACTTAATGCTAGTTAAAAACAAAGTCATCTTCCAGAAATATATTGGCCAAATATAGTTCAGGGACTTCTAGGTATTAGAAAAGCCCCAGGACTCCTAGATGGAATGTTTTCGCTAAGAAACTTGTAGCTTCCTAAACAGGTTTTTATACACGGTTAAATTTTTACAAAATTTTTCAGCTCGCAGGAAAAAGATTAATTCCTTGAGACAAACAAACCTTAGGCTTCATTTGCTGTTCGTACTCTTTGATCTCCTTCAATTCCTGCATAAATCATGGTCAAAGAGAAAAGATAAAACTTGTAGATGTCTCCCAAATGAACAAACTTGTAGATGAAAACATTCTAGAATACTTCAAAAGAGAAAAACATTTTAGAATGCCACCATATGCATTAACGAAGTCCACAAGGAAAATGTATTCTGTGCAAATAGATTCTTTACTATCTTGGGCATTATCTATGTACCTTTTCTAATTCATGGTAAAGATTTTGATATTCAGAAGACTCCTGACGTGATTTTCGCAAATCCTCCTCCAATGAAGCAACTTTTGCCCGTAAAGAAACCAACTCTTCCTATTAAATACAAACAGGAAAAACAGATTTGAGATGTCAAGAAGTTGTGGCACCAAGGCAAGATATTCCACATAACAAAAACCTTTTCCATGCAACAAACAGGAGCTATTCATTACAAACAAAACAACACTTCACAAGTCAACAAATTGTAAGTTGACAGAGCACATCTAATCTTAATTTCAGAGGTTGTAGACCACCCAATTACATGGGCATATAAATTCTTTTTTGCACTAATTCAGATGCATACACCAAAGGGATTCGACATAAGCATATATTTCTATTAAAAATAAGTAAATAAATTATGTTGGCCTATCTGTATTGGAGAATACTTCCATGCACAAATGACAAGGGCCATACCTCCATTGGAGAGCGATTATCTACCCGAAGCTGCTCTTTACACATTCCATCCTACAAGTCCAGAGATTGATTATCAATCAACCAAAATGTTTTTTTCTTAATAAAAAACAGGACTTTAAAGTCGGCCAATAAATTAATAGAACTGCATTGCAATAGTTTAATCAATGGCTTAGGGATCATCATTCTTCCAGGTAGAAAATGAGGGTACTATGTGAGGGCCCATTCCTAACAAATTTTGTAACTGCTAATTGAGGATTTCATACTTTCTAGAAGCTGTCATGGGGCAACTTCTTTTATAAATAGAAAACATTGGTCAATTTTGATTGGTTTTACCTGTTTCAGGTAGCCAATTTTCATTAAAATTTCTGTTATTGAAGTTGGCTTTTTAGTTTACCTTAAACTAACAGGAACAATTGATGTTAAACCAACCCAAATATATCCCTACACTGTGTCACATGGGAAAATACTTTATTAATCTAAACCTTTCCAAAATAGAACAGCTCACTTATAAAGGGCTAACCTGCTTTTCCAACCCATGCAATCTTGTATTGGTAACAAAGAATAAGGGATAATGGTTGACTTGAAGGTTTTAGCTAGGAAAGATGAAACATATTCTACGTTGTCTTAAATGAAAAAAAACTCGACTTTCACTGAGACAGACATACAAAAAAAGGAAAGGCCCACAAAAAAAAGGCTCCAGACAGGAGAAATAAGACCAAGCAAATAGTTACAAAAGACTAGTAGAGACCAAACATCGTCATAAAAACTCTCACATCCTCTGAAGAATTTTGTTGTTTCTCTCTCTCTATCCAAAGCTTTCACTGCCACAAAAACTGTCCTTTATCATGAAAGGGTGAATGGAGGAAAAGCTACTCAATTTGACTCCCTGCAACTTCGAGAGATGAAACATATTCTCTCTACTACCACCTCTAAAATCATCTCATAGACCGTATTGCTGCAATAAGTCCTTAATATTGAATGTTGTTGAGAATGTCATTTCAATTTTGAACGAATAGGAGTCTTTGAAATTTGTAATACAAACACTCCCCTTCATCCCCTCCAACCTAGCACCCATGGCTTCTTCCTTATCATCTTTCTGATTTAGTGCGTTTTCTCCTCGAATTCCTGCTGCGCTACTTCTATGTTCTTGCTTGTAGCCACCATCTGATTAGTGTCCCATTTTAATTACTGTTGATGACAACTGAGTCTGAGTGGAAGACTTAAAGATGAATTCCTCGCCCATGATAGGGATATCCATTGTCTAATCACACTATCCTCGCCCATACTCCATTTTAAAGGAAGCTAAGCAAGTATGGAGAAGATGTCTACCTTCCTAAGAAATGCACATAACAACACTTAACTAATTCAAAGAACCTTTGTACTCACGGTAGGACACCTAAATATTTGTGGAAATGCAGGATGACAGTTTCACAAATATCATTTATTTGCCTAAAAAAAACATCGATTACCAAAATCTGAATAGAGTAACCACCAGAATTAAACAAAGTGACAAACAGAAAGAGCCAAGATGCCCAAAAAGAGGAGTTATAGAAGAAGCTCTCCAATTGGCTAATATCTTTTAGTAAGGGTTTGACAGCATTAGACCATAGCAATTGAGAAAGAGGCTTCATTGAAGGTCCAACAGGATCTTGAATAACACTTTCTTTGTAAGAGTGTCCAAAGGCCCATTGGAGATGAAAAACTGGTAACAATTTCTTCCAACATGCCGACGAAAAGTAGCAGTAAAAAAAAGTAACGCTGAAGGTCCTCACTTGCAGCCATAAAAAAAAAAATTAAATGAGATAGAAACAAACAAACAAAAAAATCTATATATAGATGTCTGAAAAGAGATTATAGAGACCATCTTTCAATCAAATAAATAACTTCAACTAAATGGTCCATCCATCATAAAGATCTAAATAACATAAAATTGTTCAATTAAAGCACAGAAAACATTACAAATTTGACTAATTGATCAGTCATATCTTACCTTAAGGTATAAACTGTCGTGTTGACCATTCGTAGGTGGAATTGTTGAGAGAGAAATTTGTGATTTCATCTGATCATTAACTCTTGACCCACGACCTCGATTGGAGAGGGATTGTCCCCTTCCTCTAGCTTGTTTTTTCCTATTTACATCCACGTTCTTTTTGGTCTCTATGGCTTCCAACACATTTTGCCTTCCTTCTTCCACTGCCTGAAATGCCTTTGTAGTTTTTTTCTTTTTTGTTGTTATTATTATTGTAGAAAAGTAAAATTTCAAAGAGTAATGAAATTTCATGATAATAGGTGCCAAAAAACAATTTGCAGGTCAACAAGACTCAGAAAATCAAAAGAAAAGGGAGAAAAAAAGATGGAGAAGGCAAATCACAGAAAGTTAAGTGCTCGAGAAAGAAGACGACAAGGTTTGATGTAGTCACTAGGAAATAAATTTTTTTATAGGGAACACGAACGTTTCATTGAAAATTAAAGCATTTATGATCAATAAATATTATACTATGAAATTAGGGTTTAGGAATTGTCTATCATATTCGAACAATAGCAATAGTTACTCCATACCATAACCAAAATAATAACAATTACCTCAGCACGTTCAGGAAGGGCTGAGTCATTGGCCTCTTGAAGTTTTTGGCGCTTCTGAGTGTTGGCTTGGATGAGGAATCCATCTCCAGTCTAACATACAATATATAAAATACAATATCATCAAATCTAGAACAAATTATCTCTCAGAGTTTGGGAAACAATGCAGTGAAATTTAGATAATAAAAAAAAATGACTGGGAAAAAAATATCCACCACCTAAAGAAGTGTTTGAAAAATGACCAACAGGCAATTAAGTAAACATGAAGAGTTTTTTAAAAGAAATTGCATGCTCTTGTATGAAACTGACACCTCACAATTAATTAAACTTTCATACAATAAAGAGTCTTTCAGCAGGCAATAAGCATATTGTTCCATTGTGTTGTGGCTTCCACTAATTTTATAGTTAGTGAGAATTAAGAGACGTGTAACTTTCTTGTGTTTTTCCGGTTTTATGTGGTTCTTTAGGCTCCTTCTGGATTGGGTTCCCTTTATTGTATAGAACATCATTTTTTTGTTCAGTGGCAGGGATGGGGGATCAAACCATCAACTTTTCAGATGGTAATTAGTGTCTTATCCACTAAACTATGCTTATATTAACTACTGTATAACACTAACACATTGTTGTTTTGCTCTTATGTATTCTTTCATTCATTCTCAATGAAAGTTGTTCTTTTCAACAAATATACGTATCAATATAAAATGAACTTCCGCAGATGGTGGGTATATTGTTCAACTCATATAGGAGGAATCGTAGCTTATTTATTTCCCAGATAAGTAACTTCCATTCTAAGTTCTATCATAAATCGTACTAATTGATTTCATACAAACTAACCTTGCAAAAACTATGGTATGTTGGAGCCAGTAGAAATCCTCAGCTTGCATATGTTAATCAGACCATGTTTTAAGCAATTAATGCAAATGTAAATGGTAACTAGAAAAAAACAGCTATTTTCACCTCTTTTGTTCCTCGTAATCCATCTAAAGGTTTTGGGTACAACGGAAATTAGACTTTAAGGGGTTGTTTGGCCCCCAACTTCAAGTGTGTGGGGTAGGCTATTACAGCGCACCATGTTTGGAGCTCTAATTATAATAGTTGGTGTTTCCAAGTATAATCACTTACAATTAATTACAGTATTACTATTTCAAATCTCTCTTAGTTACTGTGTTTACTACTATGGTGTTTACTATTACCTACTCATCATTTCTTTCCCTCTTTGTTACCGTGTTTATTATTTCCTACCCAGGCTAAAATAGTCTGCACCCCAAACACAAACTATTTTAACCCAACTGAAATAGTATGCACCTCAAACACACTATTATAACCTACCAACTATTATAGCCCACATACTATAATAACCAACTCAATGTCCCAAATACCCTCTAAGTTATCATACTTGTAGTGCAAACATAAGTCTTGGTTACCAAAGAAAATAAATAAAAAGATATAGATCCTAAATAAGAATGTTCAAGTTCAATTTTTCTGTGAGAGGACGTTCAAGTTCATAGGTCAGCCAAAAGCATCAAAATGATATTCTAAGACGAATAAATCTCGCTTACTTTATCCAAAGTTATCGATGTCAACCTTACAATAACAGAGTATCAACAGGAAATCAAAGATCCACTCTAAACACTTTTTTGAACAACAAAATCAAAGATCATGCACGCAAAACCAATACGGGTAATAGTATATCTTCCTAGTTGTGGGTTCGAGCATTCTCATTTCCCACGCCAAACTCCAGTCAATTTCAATGAGAAAAAATGGAATGGCAGGGTGTTTAATCAGTAACCATCTCAATAACCAACTAAAACTCAATTCTCAAGATACAGAAACAAAGGGGAATGAATACAAGTTGCACACGAATGTTAAAGGAACTTACGCCATCATCAGAATCACTCGAAGTAGAGGGCTCGATCAAATTTTCAGTGGCAACAAATTTCACAGCAGATGAGACAGAAGTCCTAGTTGACTGCGACTGAGCAGGCGGCTGAATGGACGAGGTCTTACCAACCATACGAGCTTCGAGCTTGGCCATTTTGGTCGGCAAAGACTGGTCCGATTGGTTGGATGAATTGGAGGAGAAATGAAGCAGCATATCATCCGACATTGCGTAAACGGCAATGCAGCGAGCAACTTGTGATTAAAAACGGTATACTCAAAACCATTCAAGAAAACATCTAATCATGTTTGTTCCCTATTTGACTCAATTTGAATTTGAGGTAAACCCTACTGAAATGCAGGGTTCCATAGCGTACAAAAACAATCTGTGTGCACCATTTAGTTACGAAAACACAGCCATAATCAAGCTGTGTAGGAAAAACAAGCTCTAACAGAAATGGGTTCGGAGAGAAACTGCAAGAATCAATCAAAAGATATCGAAAAGAAGTTCAAAGAGTTGTCCCAGTACAAAACCCAACTGAGTAAGATCAGAATTGAGACAGAAAAGGGAAGGGGAAATTAGGGTTTTAACAATTATGGTAGAAACTAATGAATGGAAGGGAATTGAATAAAGGGGATAATTGAGATGAGACAATAAGATCAGCAAAAACAAGGCTATGGTGTTACTACTAACTTGAATGTTTATGAGTCATAAGTATACTTTTGGATGAAGGAATAAACTCAGTACGACTTCAAGACCAGGAAGAAAAAACTATGGAGGACAGAGAAAGAAGAACAAGAGAGAGATTGGGAGATTGTGAGGGAAATGAAAACTTAATGAGAAACAGAGGATTTAACCTTTAGACTTCATCTTTGCAAATTGCAATGCTTGTGGAGAGAGATTTACCATCTACCAAAGAGCATTTAGTGGCCAAATGCATCAAATAATCCCCAAAAAAGAAAACCCTAATGAAAATTGAGGATCTTGATGAGAGTGAACAAAAAAAAAAAAAAAAGAAAAAAAGAAAAAACATATAACAAACATTAACCAAAATGAATTGAAAGGTAATTTTGGAGAAAGCAACTCTCATGTGGTTTTTTTTGGCCTAACAATTTGACCTCTTCCAATAAAGTTGAACACACAAAAGAAGAAGCAAAACAACCACTATAAAATGCTTTATAACACCAAGACATGAACCAAATATAAATTTAGAAGAAGTGGTTTCTTTATTAAAAATGAAACATGATGATGAAGTATAAAATACACCAACGTATTTGTACCCTTTTGCAACTTTTTTGTTCAATAAGTTACTTTAATATAATAAGGTATGTTTTGTCCTTCCCCAATGGCTATTGAGAGGGGAAAATTTTGTTTTTCCCAAGTGTTTTCTTGTTATTCATTTGTTTTAAGAAAAACACTTTCAAGTAACTATCTTTTTACTTTAAGGTGAAATAAAAGTAATACAAGTTTTCTAGGAAAAAATTTGTTGGCTGTTATTTCTAATGTTGTATAAGTTTCATGGTATAGTACATGTGAATTAAGATGAAAATTTAGTGGCTCAATATACTAATAAATAATAGTCAATCGTCAAAGCAAATAACAAATATGGCTCAATTGACATATAGTATGTGTTAGCGATCAAGAAGTTTGTGATTCAAATCTTTTTACAATCTATCGTATTAGAAAAATAGTCAACCTAGACACAACTGAAATAATTAAGGATTATACCTTCAATCACGAAGATAGAATCTTTCGCTATTTATGGACTTATCACATGTTAATTGTTCTTTATTGTTCTTTATGTCCGATGTAATATATGAAATTTCTAAAATTGTTAATTCCCTTTTTCTAGTTTATATAACAAGTTAAAAGTATAATAGGGATAAACAGGTGGACAATTTATAGAATTAAATTAATAGTCAAATTAAGCTAAATTTATAGTCAAACATTACACTTAATTGCATGTTTGACTTTTTCTTGCTCTCATTTGGAATAATTTTTTTTTAGTACAATAATTGTAGGGATAGGGGAAAGGGGATCGAACCTTCCACCTCTAAGATGGAAAGTCATGTCAATTACTACTTAATTAAACTCGCTTTGACATTTGTAATAATAAACTACAGCCAGAATGAAGATTGGTAATAATTATAACAAGTTATATATCTAAGCAAAATTTGCAAAACTCTTGTAACAGAGGAAGCTTTCCTCATTACTACTACGAATTTAAGTCGAACAGCATGTAAAGTGGAATATGTCAACTTTTAACCTCTTAGATGTGATGATGTATTTCAATTATTTGAGCTATGTTCATGTGGAGACTTCCAAATATTCAAATTGCAAATTAAGTTAATTTTGTTTATTTTTATTTTTAATTGACTTTAAAAAATTCTAAATGTATGGAAGAATTAAAGCATGGATAATATTCAAAGATAATCATAACGAAGAGTCTTAATTTATTTCTAAAAATTTAAAAATTTAATTGATACAAACTATAAATTTCCTACTAATCTAGGTAATTTTGCAGAAGTAGATATCTATGAAGTACTCATTTTAACCCAAAATAAATTCAAGCCGCTTCTATATCATTAGCTTCCTAATCTGATAATAATTTTAAGTTTCTAATATAAAAACCAACCATAACTATTCTTTTTTTTTTCAATTAAAAAAAAGCCGAAAAGGCCATAGTTATAAATGAAATGGGTTTTTTATAACAAAAGGCTACGTTTTTTTTTTTTTTTTTTAAATTTAAAAACGTTCAATCAAAATTGTAACCTTCATTGAAGAAATTCAAAATTGTGCATTCCACAACAAACTTGCATTTTAAATCAATAGTCACTAGTATAACTATTTCTACCTAAAGAATGTAGCATGTCCAATCAACTGTAAGATACACAAAGAAAGCCTGAATGGAAGAACACAATAAAGAAAACTACGTTTAGATCAACTTTCTAAATGCTTAAAGAAGTATTTATAAATACTTGGGAATCGACTCTTTCGCTTTCAGATGTTCAACAAATGTACAACATAACAATGGATCAGACGTGGCCATAAAAAACATCTGCATTGGGGAACAGGAATCACATGGCGAGAAGGATCTCAAGCTCAATAAGAAATTGAATCTCACACAAAATCTAGAAACTTGAGAATCCAGACTTACAACAATTTAAAAGCAATCAAAATGTTGACCAATCAAGTCCAAACTAATATTTTGCCAGATAACGGTTGTAAATTTCAATTTGCTGTTGTACATTGCGAGACCAATGAGGCAGAGAAACTAATAATGTTTAAATTTATAAGCTGCAAAAAAGGAAACCTGACAGGCAACTCCAAAGACTAAAGAGCATTAGGGAATCATGTGAACTAGGCTAAAAAAATGTAAATTTGGTACTATTACAAATGAAACAATAACTTACAATGATCTCAGATCCTGCTTTGAAAGAACAAATCTTTTATCCCAACAGCTACCAATCATTCAAATCAAATAACACATTCTACCACCATCCGTAGCTTTTCCTCCTTCCTTCGTTGCTAAAGCCCCCAAATCTCGACGCCGAATATCCTTTCTGAGGAGTTCTAGTGGTTCTTAAGGACATCGGAGTCCCTGGATGTAATGTGTGCCTCTTAGAGAAAGATTGAGAGCCTGCATAGTGACTGGAAGATTGAGGGCTTGCATAGTGACCAGAAAATTGAGGACTTGTGTATTGACCGGTATATTCCGCATAATAATCATGACCCCACCGAGATGGTGTAACAGGAGAATTCCAGTCGTTTCTAATGGATGTGTCATCCAAGAAGTTACCAGAACCAGGATCTTCCGGTATCCAGCGACCCTTTTGTCCTGACTTCCTAGGCAAGTTGGAGTATTTTTCTTCATGGTTTATCTTTTTCTTTTTATCATGAGCTTTTGCAAAATCATGAGGTGAAGATTTGGACCCCATATGATTAGTTTCTTCTACTTGTGACTTCGATCTTGGATTTGATAATTCACGATTCCTCTTACCACCCTGAGCCAGCTAGTATAAGTTTTAGAATCACATTTCGACGGGAAACATAACTGTATAACAAAATGAACAGTTTTTTATCCTAATTTTTCCCTAACAAACAGGCCAATATGTAAGCTATTTTATATACCTTGGTGGAACTTGTGCACTCACGGGAAAAATGCCCTTGTTCACCACATCTGTAGCAAAAGCTAGGTGATGCAGCAACAGAGGTTTCCTCAATAATCCTCTTGCCACCCTGAGCAAGCTCCATAAAGTACAAGTTTAGAATAACATTTCGACACGAAATATAAATTCACAACAAAATGAACGTTTTCTACTCCTAATTTTTCCCTAATAAAACAGGCAAATACGTTAGCTATTTTATATACCTTAGTGGAACTTGTGCACTCACGAGCAAAATGCCCTTGATCACCACATCTATAGCATGAGCTAGGTGATGCAGCACCATAGGTTTCCTCAAGAATCCTCTTGCCAGCCTGAGCAAGCTCCATAAAGTATCAGTTTAGAATGACATCTCAACAGGAAATATAAGTAAATGCATAAGAAAATAAACGTCCTCTCTTAGGTTTTTCCACAATAAAGCAGGTCGAGGCTAATATATAGCTCTTTTATCTACCTTAGTGGAACTTGTGCACTCACGGGCAAAATGCCCTTCTTCACCACATCTATAGCATGGGCTAGGTGATGCAGCACCAGAGGCTTCCTCACGACTCCTCTTGCCACCCTGAGCAAGCTCCATAGAGTACAAGTTTAGAATCACATTTCAAGAAGAAATATAAGCAAACGCACAACAAGATTAACATTTTCTCATCCTAATTTTTCGCTAACTACCTTGGTGGAACTTGTGCACTCACGGGCAAAATGCCCTTCTTCACCACATCTATAGCATTGGCTAGGTGATACAGCACCAGAGGCTTCCCCACGTAGTCTCGAGCATGACTGTAGATTCACATACACACAGGACAAAAAATTAATCATCCACATGCAATAAACTTAGAAGCAAGGAACATTAATCTAAAAGGATGAGCTCTCTAGTCAACGAGTTTCTGCACTTAAATATTCCATCCTCTGTGTACTGAGGCATCAAGCAATACTAAGCAAAAGCAACACTACAGACCCTGCCAATATTGACCCTCCCCTACTTGCTCACAAGTTTGACTCAGTAAACATTGAACTCTATAATTACAAGCAAATATTAGCATCTCATCAATCCCAATTATTTGATCAGCATAAGAGAATACACTGTCATTAAATAAGACCAGGAATCTAAAACTATTCAATGCTCAAGAATCAGCAAAATTCAGAACGGGAGTCAAGATTTTCTGATGGCTACTGCCAACTGGGGTGAAGCGAAACAAGAGGACAGTTGCACATAAAAATAAAACATAAACAAATCCAGAGAAAATGTCAAATGGAAATGAAAGGTGATACAAGTATCATGTGAACATCGTATACAGTCAGATAAGCAAAAAGGACTTACCAGACCAGTATGTCCAGTCTGTCCACATTTATAGCAGGAAACTACAGAAGTATTGCTGGTGGAATTCACGCAACATAAATGACCAAATTTCTTACAAACGTAGCATTGTATGTTCTGGAATAAGAAAAAAGAAAAAAAAAATTCTACAAGTCAAGTTCAGAAAAATGATACAGCATGCAAAACAACTTCGAGAAAAGAGCCAAGAAAGTACACTACAATTCAAAGTAGAAGAAGACCTTAAGATCATCATCAGGATAAAGATTCTGACAAGAAAACATATCATGCCCAGAATCTCCACATTTTAAACATATTTTTAAGCTTGAAGAAACATCCTTGTGCTTCTCTGGACAGTCATTTGCACGATGCCCACCTTTCTTGCAAATAAAGCAGTCTCGTGCCTAAGCATAGCAGGAAGCAGGTTTTCAGTTTTCCATTTTCAATTTTCAATAAATCCAAATCAGCAAGAAACAGGAAGCTTTTAAGAAGACAATACTCCAGCACGTGAGACACTCATGCTGATTGTGAACAAATTCTGTCCTATAGGTCGTTTAATTGTGTCCTTGAGTTCTAAATATTAGAAGTATGAATATCAACCTCTAAGATGGTGGAGATATTAAAATTTTTTTAAGAAAAAATTACCTATGTTACAAAAGATATTTGATGAAGTGTATAATTATTATTTTTCATGTTCATTAAAAAGTATGCATAAATATATGTAGACCACATTGAGAACAGTACATCTCCATTTCAGAGAATTCTTGCACTACACTACACCTATATCTACATTTTGAGGAACTTGAACGTGACAATGAAATCCTCATGTTTGTTGCCACCAACAGGACCTGACCCATTACCTCAAAATTCAAAAGATATTTCATATTACTTATTACTAGTTTGCCCAACTATGGAACACCCCCCCCCCCCCCCCCCCCCCCC
>QLSR01000225.1:1360876-1394516 GCA_031780015.1 Citrullus colocynthis
CCCCCCCCCCCCCCCCAATGAGAATTGAAAACCATCTAGGATAGCTGTCGGTAAGAAAAGGAAAAAAGGGAAGTAAGACGCAGATCAATTTTGTATGATTTATTCCTGACCTTTGAACAACTCTTTGCATTGTGCTCCAGACTTCCACAGACAAAACATGGTCTCTTTCGTTTGGCTGATGTGCAATTCACAGCATTATGACCTTCCTCGCCACAATTATAGCACGTTCCCCAACTATCTGGAGGATCAAAATATCTTGGTCCACGCTGGTAGAATAATATATGAGGGAGATACAAAACTAAGCATCCACAAACAGTAACTTTTCCTTAATGGCAGTTGAGAGCAGTTAAAGGGACTCACAAGAAGCTTCCTGAACACATTGTTATCAGTCGTCTCGATAGAGTTTGGTTCCACTGAATCCACTTGATCCACTTGATCATTCATTCCAGTTGTCTCAATCTTCTTTCCTTCTGTGACAGCCACCTAAAATGAAAGGAAGTACCAAGACAATTAAGAAATACGAAGAACTAGTAAACATACCCCACGATTGGGTTGTCAGATCATAGGAAAAGAAAAATAATATCTGGATCCAAATTTCAGACGATTTATACTTTCAAACTAGTGTTATATTATCAGATATTTTGTTTTCCATCAACCACAAAAGCAGTTGAAAATTCCATCAGTCCACTGGTTACGGTTCAATGAGCACTCTTGAGCTAAGTTTAGTATTTCTTTCTTGCCAATGTCATCGTGTTGTCAACAAAACCCAAACGGGGAGGTCTCTTAGGCTGTGGCAATGCGCTAAAAGATAAACAATCCTTCTATAACTCACTCCCTCCCACTAGATTCTTCCAAAAAGACTAAAGCGAAAGTAGTAAAATACTCACAATGTTCTCTTCAGTTCCCAGCTTCTTAACTTTCTTCTTCCTCTTCTTCACTGTCTTTTTACTCCCCAGTTCTCCCTCCTCAGAAGCAGCAGCGATGCCATCGGCGCTAGCTCTGCTAGTTCCGGCGTCGGCGTCGGAACCTTCCAATGACGACGAAAACAATCTAATGCCTCCAACGCCAGAAATATCAACTTCACCACTTCGTTCACGCTTACCATCCTTATTAACGCCGGCATCGGTAACCAACTTTCCGGAGCGCAATTGCATAGCCTTTTCGACAATTTTGAGGCTAAGATCTTCATTGGCCTCGTCGTCGTCACTGCTCAGCGAATTGGCAGACTTCGAAGTCACAGTTTTCACACCCTGACGTTCATCGTCATCGTCCTCATATTTGAACTTCTTCTGCTTGACTCTCCTCCCCATCCTCCAAATACGAAACTGAATCAAACTGCAATCTCGGTAGCCCTAATTGAATGTTGGGGAGAAAAACTGAGCAAACTTGGCAGTTTTCACCCTAGGGTGGCTAGGGTTTCCGCAATTTTCGTATATACTACTATTTCCCTCTCGAATAAACCGACGACATGTCGTTCCGTAAAGCTAAGGAGCCGTCGTATCCTTTCCTGGCCTTTGTCGGAACCTCCGGTTATGGTGGTGTATCCCGCGTGTTCGCAAGTTTAATTTTGAGCTCGTAAGTATCTAAAAAAAAAATAATAATAAATAAATAAGAATTAAAAAATTGAGCAATTTAGGGCTTGTGTGATAGTTCTTTTTTTTTTTTTATGTTTCCAAGTTAAGTGAATTTGCGTTTTGTTGTTGTAGTATAAATTTGAAATTGACATTTTTATATTTTCTTTTTATATTGATTTTAAATTTAAATTTTTTAAATTTAAAATTATATTAGAAAATATCAAAATTTTATGCTATAAATTCAATTTTTTTTTTGTTAAATTAAAATATGTGTAGCCTATAATATATTATATGCTATATGATATTACAAAATAATAATTATAAAAAATAACACAAAAGAAATTCATAAAATAATCTTTAATAGGTAATGAGTCACTAAAACTAGTTTTATGGTTTATAAATATGTTATCAAACATATTTTAAAAAAATGTTTAAAATTAGAGTTTAATTTCACCAAATGCATATTTGAAAACATGAAATACAATTATGTCTTTATTAAATCCATTATTTTCAAAATTATATTTTCAAATTGCCTATCAAATAGGCTCTTAATTTTCACTCGGTAAATCTTAAATTTAGACTTTTAAAATTAATTTTTATCGAAATTAATTAATTGATAATAATAATAATTGTTTTTAAATATAGCAAAATGAGCCAAAATATTAATAAATATAGAAAAACTTCACTGTCTATCATCAATAAACTAAGATAGACTTCTATCGCTAAGTGATAAAAGTCAATCATAGTTTATCACAGTCTATCTCAATGAAATTTTTCTAATAATTTTGATAATTGTTTTAAAGGGCAAAACTATTATAAATATTTTTAAATATAGTAAAATGTCACTATCAAGTTGACTCATTTTGCTATACTTGAAAACATTTCTAATAATTTTTATACACAGAAATATGTGAATATATTTTCAATATTTATTGTAAAAAAAAACCTAATGGACTACAAAAAGTTATTTTAAAAAAACTCTACAATAGACTAAGAGCGAAGACTAAATTTAATATTTATTAAAAGTGTTTAATCTTAGTCCCTAGATTTTTAATTATCCAATTTTAGCTCTTATAAGTATATAGACTATTTTAATTAAAAATCTATTTTCGTATGCACGTGCTTGTTGATGTAATTCAATTTTATGTAACGTGTGTGCGGTAGACTTTTTTTTTTTTTTTCAATGTATCAGATTTGGCACGCATGTCAAACAATTTCACGAGATAATCTTAGGTAGAGGAGCACCACGAATTGAACTAATTCCTTTTGAGTCTTTAATAAGACTCCTCTTCTATGTTTACCACTAAGGCGACCCACGATTGTTTGCAAACATAGGAATTTACTAAATACTATAGACAATTCAAAAACTAAATAACTACACACCAATTATTAAACTTGTAATTTAATTTTTATTATGGAATTATCTTATGTTAAATTACAAGTTAGTCTCTAGACTTTTAGGTTTGTGTCTATTTAGCGCCTAAAATTGTAGAAGTGTCTAATATGCCCATGAACTTTCAAGTTTTGTATATAATAATATATTTGATTTTTTTTTTTAATGTCAAATAGGTCAAAAATGTATTAGATTAAGAGAAAAAAAAAATTAAGAACATATTGAACACAAACTTGATAGTTTAACCATGTATCAAACACTTTTCAAGTTTAGTAACCTATTGTATATAGGCAATGATTAGGTATAGCCTAGCCATACTTCCATTTATTAACCCCACAAAGAAAAATATATATAAAAAAAACCATTTAAAAGAAGAAAAAAAACAAATACAAAAACTACCATGTGGCAATTTTTGACCGCTCCCTGGGCTACACATACCTAAGTATTTTTCATTTATATTAGGAACTAAATAGATACATACTTGAAATTCCATAATTTAATGGTTAAATTACAAGTTTGGTCCCTATAGCTAGGGTTAAATTACAAATTTGGTCCCTAAGGAAAAGTTGTGAATTTAGTTCACATAATTTTAAAAGTTAGAATTTAGTCCTTATGGTTTAATAAAATTTCATAAGTAGTCTTTATGGATCGATAAACCTCTCATAAATAGTCGAGATTTTTGTACGAATCACCCAAATTTAGTTACACTAATATCAAATGACCTAGTAACTAAACAAATAAAAACCAACATTTTGCATACATCACCAAGGTCTCACCCATTGCAAATTGTGAGACTCAAAATGTGATGTTCAGAAAAAGTCATAAGATCACATAATTTTAATAATGGGCAAAATTTTGTATTTTTATAAAAATCATGATAGCGCCTTAAAATCACATTCAAAATCTCACCAATTTGGAACTTAGTTTATTGGTTTTGAGTTATGCAAATAATAAATAACACTTTATTTATCTGAAAATAAATAATACTTTATTTAATAATTTGTTTATATTTTACAATCACAAATATAAGGCATAAACTTCAACGAATAAAATGTTAGTTTTCATTAATTTTTTAATTTCGGTTGTTCAACTATAAAATAACTAAATTTGAGTCACCCATTAAAAAAAAAAAAAAAAAAAAAAAACTCTGAAAATTATTCAGAAGACTTTTATCATACCGCAAGGATTAAATTATAATCATAATTCATAAAACTAAATCATAATTTTCTCGCGACCATAAGAATTAAATTTGCAAATTTAACATAATTTAAACATTATTATATATAAATAATACATAGTGGGCCATAGACAAAAATTCGGTTATGTAAGGACGATTATCCTCTCATCAGAATTAGCAACTGGCAGACGACGATTCTCATCCGAGCTCTCACTCGTAACCCAAAATCTCTGTACTGAGAGTGAGAATCAACAAATTATTTCTCCCTTCCATTTCCACTTCGAATTCCATCCATGTCTGCGCTACCTTCTACGGCCGCTCTTCACGTTCTTCCACACCTTCCATTGCTAAAATCTGAAGTTTCTCTTCTTCATTGCTGTTCTTGTACTTCAGCGGCAACCGCTTCTTCCGCCCTCTCCACCTCCGCCGCTGCTATACGCTCAATTCGCCCTCTTATCCATCCCCTTTTGCTCTTCGACACCTTCGACGCTCCGTTGGACACCCAAACTTTTCTTGCTACTTTCTGTGTTTTGGTTGCCATTTCTCTCTCCCTCTTTCTTGGTCTTAAGGTATCATTTCTTTGAATTCTCTCTCGTCTTATGCTTATGAACGCTCTGAGGGATTTCTGATGAAGTAATAGTTTGAAAGTTGTGAGGATTTTGGTTTAATTCTAACACTTGTTAGTTTGGATTGGATTCGGCAGGGCGGTCCTGTGCCTTGTGAGCGTTGTGCTGGAAATGGTAAATATAGTTTGTTTCGGATTTGCATTCTTTATTCTGAAATTTTCAATTTAACCTAGGTTTTGTTTATGACGATCCCCCATCATACTACCAAAATTTACTAAGGCATGAATTATGAATGATGTAGCAATATTAAGGGATTCAATATGAACTTCTTGCTACGAAAAATTGCTGTCTTCGTCATCTCCTAGCACTGTCTTTATTTATTGATTGAATAGTTTTACAATGCATAAGTTTTTGCTTTCAAGTGTTCAATGAACATCAGGGCTTTGGATGCATCATATAGGAGTACATATGTTGGCATTAATCCAGAGGAAGCAATATTATAATCATATTCATAGTCTTGAACATGTGGCGTGGTTGTTAACTGCCCCTTGAACCAATTCATACTTTGTATTGTTTTTCTGATTTTTTTTGTTTAGTTGGTTTAAATTAGTCTTAAGACTAATAAGTTGGTTAAGGCATATATGATCGATCAAAATGTTAGAGATTCGAATTTCCACTCCTGTATCTTGGTAAACTCACTTTAACCTTAGTCTAGCAAATCTTTTGGAGGGAGGTCATTGTTTGTCCTTCACAAATAGATAGATTATGTGAATATTTAATCTCAAGGCCGGTTTGATTGCATTTTGACTATGGCATCTATACTGGAATCCCACATTTAAGGGTTGAGAAGTCTTCCCTAAAAGACCAAAAGTAAAACTTCTGGTTGTACTTCTGGTTCATTTCGGGAAGGAGTTGATAGTTTTAGCCTTTTTAGAAAGGGTAACGATTTGTTCCACCAAATCCATGCATCCCCTTTTCTATAAATAGCAGAAAAAGAATAAAAATAATTCAATTTTAAAACAAAATTGCTACATGACATATTTTTATTGGGTGTTGTACAAATTAGCAACATTTGCAGGAGTCTAGAATTTGCAACTCGTTGAATATAGAATTATCTATTAACTGCTATTTAATACAGTCGGTAATTATGTAGAGGCTAATTCTCCTTAAATGAATGCTTTTGTCTCAAAAGTTTCTTAAACATCTCATTACTCAATAATTTGGCTAACTATGTGAATGTGCAGGTGGCACAAAATGTGTTTTCTGTGACAATGGTAAGATGCAGAAACAGTCAGGATTAATTGACTGCAAAGTGTGTAAAGGTGCAGGTATTTACTTTTTCTTCTACTTTCAAATTACATCAAGGGTTCTTTGTTTTTCTACCATAGCTGATGACCAGTCTCACACTGTGTCCTATAACTAAGGTTTAAAATGTCGATGTCGATGAAAATATCGATGCCTTAAGTTTACGAAAATTTTGATGGAAATATCGATTTCAATGGAATTCAAAAAATAAAGTTAAATTAGTAAATAAACATGTTATGATTTTTAAAAGTCTATTTTTATATCATGTTTACATTAGTTACATTTTGTTGCTTGCTTTTTTATGTTTCGTAGATTTTTCTACGATACAATTGAAATGTCGATTCACCTCTCATGTCGATATCGAACCCATAGAAACATAAAAATATCGACATGTCGATGGAAATTTAATATTATGCCTACAACATGTTGGGTGTTGGGAAAAAAAAATTACGTATTTGTGCAGAACTTTACTTTTAGCCCGATGACCACTTTTTGAGAGAGATATCGAAATTAACCTGTTAGGTTTTATTACCAAAGTGGCTAGATCAAGCTGTCCATTTATTCTATAGGAAGAAACTTTTCCTTGTCCATTTGAAGCTTAAGTTAAAGAGATGTTCTCACTTGGTTGCCAATTTTGTTATGAATTCCATTATTCTTGGCTTGGATGCAAGTATTTTTAATATTTATTAAATTTGAATCTCAAGTTAGACTTTTTTGCTTGTTATTTGAAACTTCCTTTCAGATCAATTTCATCGTTATTACATTTTTCATCAGCAATTTAAAATCCAATATCGCAAGTTCTTCTTCCTTTTTTTTTTTTTTTCGTTCTCCATTCATGTATTATTAATTTCTCTGCAGGATTGATCTTTTGCAAAAAATGTGGGGGTTCTGGATATTCTAGACGGCTTTGAACCTTCGTGTGAAAGGTTTCTTCACGAGCAATGTAATTCCTGACATCGTGTTTCAACTTACTCAGGGTAACGATTCAATTTATTAGTATCATTGAGTCCTAAATAGTTTCTTCTTCATTAGAGGGGGTGTCCAGTTGTTATGTAAATTAGTTTTCCTACAAGATGAAAGTGGGATTAAAAATAAGCTCGAATTAGGGCATCCACTCTCCCTCTCTGAAATACACACATACATATTAACATGCTTAAGAATAGCTTATTGAAAGAAATAAAAAAAAAAAAAAAAAAAAAAGAAAAAAAAAAAGTCAAAGGGATCAATCAAATAAGGCAAAATCAGCACAATCGTGACCTGCACATATACATAAATTGTAACAGTTAAATGAAAACTTAACTGTGATGTAGATTTCCCTCCCCTAACAATAGTTTTGCCTCCATAACCGAAGAACGAATGCTTTTCAACTGTTCTTCAATTTTTTCTGATAAGAAGCATGAGCTACGCCTGTTATCCTCTAATAATTGGGTCATTTTTTGGACGGCTACTGACTTTGCAGTTACCAATTCCTCCATCCTTCTATGCTCCATCTGTAGTTCTTCTTCCAAAATTTTTATTTCTGCCTCCTTCAGGCCAGCTTCAAACATGCACTCTTGGTACTCCAAAATAATGTTCTCAAATTCGGTTATTCCAGCATCAAGAATTTCCAACAGCGTCTTCTTCTCATTGATTACCCCCTGAACTGCAACTTCCATCTCGTCGACCGACCTTGAAGCCTTCTGTACCTCCAACTGAACAACCTCAATATCATTATCAACCTTTCTAGACTTCCTTGTCAAATCTTCGAGTTCCTTTCTTATGACCCCAAGTTTTTCTTTAGCTAGCTTCATTTCATTTTGCAACTTAGTTTTCTCTTCCGCAGACTTGAGTAGATCTGTGGCTCGACCAGCAAATTGCCAGTTCTTTGGTTGGGAATCTGTTTTCTCGATATTATCTATTGCAAAGAGGACCTTGTCATTTTCCTGTTTTTGACTTTCTTCATCTAATTTAGATTTTAAGCTTGCAAGGTGGCCCCTAAGTTCCATTTCAGATTGTTGAATCTTTACATGTCGAGTCTCAATTTCTTCTTTGCGTGCTTGAAGGAATACCAACTCTTTTTTCCTCTGGTCCAAATAAGACTTTGAAGCATCTGCCCTTGCTCTTGCCCTTGTTTCTCGTTGTTCAAAATAAAATATTGAAGAAGAAAAGTTATTTAGAGAATATCTCAGAGCGGAAAACTTATTATTTGCAAGATCTCTACTTTCTTGCTTTTTCGAGAAGGCAAGTTTAAAGGATTCAACCTCCTTCTGCTTTAACTGAACTTCATCTTCCACAACTTCAACCTGTTTTGAGAGTTTATCGGCCTCAAATAGCATTTTCTCAAGTGAACTTAAAACGGTGACAGTTCTGGTTGAATCTGAAAGCTGTTCATCTGCTCTTTTGAGCTTCTTCCTGATCGTACTTAAATCTTCTGGTAATATTTCTACAGTAAGAGCTGGTGGTTCAATTTCCATACAACTTCGAATATCCATCTGCTTTGCATTGTCCAAAATAGACATATCTTTCTCTTCAACACACTTGTCTTCTTCATCCAACCCACTCCCTCCCTTCACATCGAAATTTGTGTTGGAACATAATTCATCTGCAACAATACCATCCTTTCGTTCTTCAATAGAACTTTCTTGACTTTGAATGGACTCGTTGCTCGCTTCTGCTCCATCGAGCATTTCCATTTCAGGTGGTACAGATTGACAGATCAAATTTTGTGCTTCATTTGGTTTGAGAGGTTGTCCGATAGAATTTTCTTGGCTTTGAATGGACTCGTTGCTCTCTCCTGCTCCATCAAGCATTTCCATTTCAGGTGGTACAGATTGAAAGACCAAATTTTGTGCTTCATTGGGGGGTTTGAGAGTTTTTTCAACGCATGCCTTGTTCATCCCATCATCAACTTCAACAAACTTCTCAATGCAATCAGATTCTCCTCTGGTGTCAACTTGTGTGCGTTCTAAAGAAGAAAGCATCTTTTTAAGCTCATTTTTCTCCTGCATGGCCCCTTCATACAAACTCATTAACTTATCATTTTCCTCGTGCATTTCCACTAGCTGTTGCTGTAGCCTCTCAACCGCGTTCTCATGATCCTCATTTTCACGGGAAATTTCGACCACTTTAACATCATTCTGTGCTGCTTCAACTTTATTTTCATTTCCATACTTGCATTCAGAAGCTGCCGTTTCATACAGCTCGATGAGTTTATTGTTATCCTCTATTAAAACTCTCAGCTTCATCCGAAGTTCATCATTTTCTTTAGACAAGGCTATTGCCGTTTCATGAGCATTTGCTTCTCTTTGGCTAGCAGCAGCAATGGCATCGACCAGCGTCTTTAACTCCACTTGGTCGCTAAAATTGATGGCGGGCGTGTCAGTTGATGCCAAAGGAAATTCAACTTGGTTAGCTCCAGCCACAGGTCCAGTATACTCCTTAGACCCGAATTTTGCTACCAATTCATCTACATGCCTGCAAGATCAGATGCTTGAGTTGCTATCAAGAAGTCAACTTAAGAACCAACATCATAAGTAATAATAACAATAATTATAAATATCAATTAGCACTAGCTATAAAAGAACACTCTCACAAAACTAAATAACCTTTTACATATTTACATATTACAGAGCATATAATACTACCTTTCCAACTTTTCCTTCTCTTCGAGGCAGAGTTCAAGTTTCTTGCGAAGTGTATCCACTTCGTCTTGGTTATGAATGGCCTAAAACAGTAATATTCACATCATCAAAACCTAAATATGCAATAGACAATCAAGTAGAATGAATTTGGGAGGCTATATCATATTATTAAAGCAAGTGTACTACCTGCATGCGAAGGAATTCATTCTCCTCGTTGATTGAAGATTTCCATGGTGATCCTCGCTCCTAAATTCGAAAGATGAGCAAAGAACCGTGAGAATCCCATTCACTTGGAGTAACTGATGCTTGAGTTAAATTTATCCCACAAAAGCAAACTGGTTATATGGCTATTAATCAATGGTCCAATTCCATGTTCTCCCTATATAAAAGTGATGAAAGAATTGCACTGCAAATACACTACAGATTTCAGCGATTTAAGAAATAACTTCAGCATTCAAACAATCATAAAATCATGTTCAACTGTCATTAAGATTGAAGTACACAATCTTTCTTCATTCGATTCTTCTAGTAAAATAGGAACTCTCTCCTATTGGGGACAAAAAAAAAAAAAAAAAAAAAAAAAAAGGTAAGATAATAACTCAGTCTAACCTGGTTGGTAAGAAAGTTTTCTTCATCGACATCTGCTATCATGTCTGAATTTCCTTTCTGCAATATGGCATTTACATATAGAAGTTAAGGGTGTGACAGTGAAATTCATTTAACGATACTTCACCTAAAATTCAGAAAAAGATCTGTAGAAGTACCTGGATTGACGAGGGATCTGACTCATGCATAAGTTTCCAATCAAGTGCTTCCAGTAACTGTAGATTTGCTTGCAAGAAACATAACTTCATTAGAAACTAAAATTTGTTGCCATTAATTCTAAAATAAAATGGGAAGGATTCTATTTAATCCTTTTACCTTGTTCTCCAATACCATGATCTGGTCGTGCACTATCTCCCGTTCGCCCTCTTCATAAAATGACTTCAACCTGTAGATTAATGCAGCTTAGATAAGGAAAGAAAAAGGAAAATTACTGATGTTGCAGAAATTAGACTAATTTTATAGGATATATATTTTCTAAAATATGAATCTCGTCTCAAAGTTAAAAATCAGTCCCACACAAATATTTGAAATGATTCCATATGATCCTGAACTATAGTAAGCTCCATTAGTGGACTTAGAGAAAAAAATAGTTGAATAGTTGTGTGAAGAAAGACGGTTGAAGCTGTTAGAAAGAACCTGCCTTCTAATTTCTTCCTTCAAACGCAGGTTTTCCATAGCAAATCTGGTCACCTCTTGGTTCCTATCAACCTGATTTCTCAAAACCTCAATTTCCTTCAAATGTTCCTCCTTTTCTTTCAGCAAGTGTGTTTCTGCAGAGATCTTTCCAGAAGCAACTGCTTCCAACCTCTTTATTCCTGCTTCACGAAACCGCAGTCTCATTTTAAGACCTTGTATTTCATCCTCTCTTTGCTTGGCCTAACCATACCAAACAAGAATTGTCAACAAAGAGAAACTAGATATCTTCTGCAAAAGCAAATGCCAATCGCCATGTCTTTGTTCCAACTTCTACCATTATTTAAATTCTTCATTAATGACGAGGATAATTATATGTGGAAGTCTGCTGCGCAGCCATGAACCAAGAAGCAGCAGTACTTTGGTTAACGTACCAGTTGCATTGCTGCCTGATTTTCGTTAGTCAATGCTTGCAACGCCATGTCCTTATCCTTTTCTCTTCTGAAGGCCCCAACAAGGGCAACTTCATAGTCTCTCCTCTGAAATATATTAAAATTAATAACAAATTAATAATTTCAAAATAATTTCCTCCAGCTTAAGAGGGCATCGGTCGATACCTGAGTCATCCTTTTGCCAGTTGTAAGAGGACTCATTGATCCGTAAAGTCCTTCCCATTTTAAGGTTCCTGGAGATCCCGGGAAGCTTACTGCTAAACTGTCGTTCTCTTGATTATCTCCTCCTCCACTAACTAAACCCCGTAACCTGGAAACTTCTTTCTGAAAATTGCACAAGAGTGTAAATTAGCAATAACCCGAACCACACTTTACTGAACTCAGAAAATGCAGTTAATTAATTTGTATTTCATATCTTTTTCCAGATTCATGTAGAAACTTTAACAACCCGGATGAAAGAGTACAAGCCAAGTTCAGAGTAAACATCTTGGTACCTTAAGTTGTTGAATCTGTAGTCTCATGGCAATTACGTCTCCAGAAGTGTCTTCGTTCACAATTGCCTAAGTAAAAGCACATATTTAATGATGAGCACCGAAGAAAATTATTGATAACATTACTTCCAAGTTTTCAAAAGATAATTAAATAAATATCTGGTGGATGGCGAGCCCATATTGCTACCATCTTCAATAAGCAGAGAAATGAAAGCATGCAAAATTGGGTACAAACATACATACATTGTTCTTTATAAATTTAGCACGTTGTGCGAACTTCAACGTGCTTAGCGTTTCCAAAGAACAGCTGCAAGGACCCAAAACAAAGTTTTCAAAGATTCAGACAAGCGTAATGGGAAAAAAGAATCAATAGGATTTTGCATACAAAAAGAAAAGGAGAGAAAAATACAGAGAAAAAACTTGAGCCCAAAATAATAATAATAATAATAAATTATCTACATGATTAAGTGCGAATTGGTAAAACAGCAATTCACTAACCAGCTTGAAGGACTGATATTTGCAATTATGATCGTTTTTGCATTTCCTCCCAAAGAATCCTGATACAACGCAAGTTCATAAAACAACTAATAAGTTACAAAAATTACATCCTTGCGTTATTTTAATGTATTGAGTATCAGTACCATTGTTATTTTTATGAAATATCTTTTCTCTGAGTACAATAGTAATTTCTTAATTAAATGATCAGATGTATCAAAATGCAGGTTTAATCAAGTTTCTTAACTTCAGAAAAGTGATATAAAATTAAGGAACTGCATTTCGATACCTGAAGCAGAAATGTAAGCTTGGAGTCCCTGTAAGGTACGTGAAGTGATTTCCCATTGGATATGTTCACTAGGTTCATTATCACAAGCCTGTAGTTTTAAACACGTTCCATAACCAAAATTCTTGAGTTCAGCAAATCATTCTGGTTTCTTCTACAAGTTAACAAATTTAAGATAAAACTTAAAAGCTTAAAAAACATACCCTAATGTAGAAAGAGATTTGTTGATATTAGTAGCTTCTTTAAGACGTTCACCTTCAGCTCCAGAACTCTTCTGCCTGGTTAGGATCCATATATAAAGCTCACGAATAAAAATCGCAAACGCATAGGTGGAAGCATGCTCGTGGAAGGAAGTGAAACTGATTGATATTTCTTTTCTTAAAATTAGATAATTCAATCCCTCTTTCAGATGAAATGCATACGTTTGCTTTGTTATCCTTTTAAAAGACATTTCAAGCGCTCCTACAGATGAAGATAATAAGATAACAGGGTGAAAAGTGTTGAAAATTTTGACTGGCTTCTTTAGAGTGCATTGCATCGTCTTCTTTTTAGTTACTTTGCGTGCAATAGTAGCATAGTGGAAGGAGGTGGAAGGAGGGAGATGTTTTGTAAGATGGATAATTTACCTTTCTGATCCAGCTAAATCAACAAGATTAAGTCGAGCAAAACGATGGTGAGTTACCCCTTGGGATTCCCACTAAGAAATATTTAATAAGTCAATTATCTTAAACTGGAAACAATACGAGGTTTAATATTTAAAAGACGAGAACTTTTCTCCAGAAGAATCGTTTCTTGAAATTTACCTTGCTTTCAATGATGCATGTAAATACACTATGGGAACGACTGCTAGCACGATTCATATTGGTGGATGCCACCTTTCTGTTTGCAGCGCCCTGAAATCATAATCCATAGGGAACTTTCGTTTTAAAAGCACATTTAAAGTCAGCAAACTAAACCTATCCTGTAATCTCCTGAACATTCAATACTGATGTGCATATACGGATATTGAACTGTTTGGAAAAAGCTTAGAGTGTCAAATAGGGATTAGTAACCGATTTCAGTCCACCATTCAAAATATATATCTTGCAGAGCTTATAAAATGCCAATTCAGAACCTACCTGAATAAGCTGCTGAAGAACATCTCGAGCACTTGTAACTTCTATCTCTTTGAGGTTCTCTACATAAACCCCTTTCTTACTGTCTTCTCTAATCTGTAACGTATAAGGCTATCGTTACCTCAAATCCAAATCAAATTCCAAATGAATAATATTATGGGATAATAGGAAAATTAAATGATTGATTCAAATAAATTCATAAATCAAAAGGAGGAAAAATGATGACAAAAAGTTGCTGACACAGGATATTCCTATTCAAATCATTTTGATTCAGTTCCACTTTGAAAAGGATCTGTTGATAAAACTGAACAAATAACATCATAATTAAGAAAGTTAAGAATTGCCATTTATGCTTCCAAAGTATCACATTCAGTTACTAAAGCTTTATTTTCTATTAAAACAATTTAAAACAAAACTTACAAAATTTTACTCTTACCTGTAAATTGTTAGATGATGGGTCCAGAAGATCAAGTATCTGTTCGTTATATATTTCTAGAAATGAGCATCTACAAGTGTACTTCAGCTTCTCATCTTTCCGAGCCTCTTTTTCCTAAGAGATCATAATCAAGTTAACCATTGTTACCGAAAAATCTTGCAACACTTATACAATGTAACTGCTAAAAGGCATTGGAATCAGCAGACAAAAGACCATTCCAATGAAACTCTTCTAAATCCCGAATTAACATAGCAAAGAGATGTATACCTTTTGGATTCTCGTGAATAAGTATTCAAATACTCTAGGTGTCATCCCACAGTTGACACTGTGTCTTCGTGTACCTCCCTCAATATCTCCAAGCATGGTGTGAGTCTTTCCACTTCCAGTCTAGACGTAAAAAATATAATCAGTAAATCTTGAATCTCAAATTGGAAAAATATATACTCGCAAAAACGATTGTACTCAAATAACATCCACCATCAGTCACACCAGAATCCAGGAACCATATGCATATTTATCTATTTGATATGTTACTCTGGTACACATAATCTCTAGAATTCTCTTCGGAAGAAAATCCTAGAAGTTTTACCCAATATGTAGAATCAACAAAGAAAGTTTGAACGTCTTACTTGGCCATATGCAAACATGCAACTATTGTAGCCTCCTACACAATTATCCACCATGGGTAATCCAGCCACTTTGAAAAGCTTCTCCTGTTACACAGCTCAATTAAGTCCCAATAAACAGAGAGTGGAATGGAAGAACGTAAACGATTGAAAAAAACTACCTGGCTGACATTCTCATCTGCAACTAAATCAAACGTAAAGCGTGATTCAGGATGCCCTGTCCATGTAACAGTCTGACAGCTTTCTTGCCTAACGCATTTTCCATGGCCTTGCAAAGATACTTCTGAGCTACTAAGTGGGCGAATCCTTATGATCACCTGTATTCATAAGCTAAGTTATTAGCCCTCAAAACACGGCATATAAGGACTAAAACTAGAAGCTGACTCGTCATGACCAGGTAACCACCCAGACCTAACAACAATTCTTCATTCTGAGAACCATACGTTCCAAATACTTAGATAGAACATAAAATATGGATAGGTTTCAAGTAAATATGTTAAATGACAATATCTCCAAGGACAATATATCAAGATCACCTGCGAGGTAATCTAAGGCAATAAACCCTAAAAAACACAGCATATAAAGACATACACGGAAAGTTAATACTAGCTCATCATGAGCAGGTAACCACCCATACCAAACAACAGTTCTTCACTTCGAGAACCCATGAATTCCAAATACTCAGATAGGATATATGAATTAGGCCAAACTCCCATATGTAAACTTGCTGCATAAAGTGGGTGTCTAACAGCTGAAAATCTTGATGATTACTTCAAACAGGAAAGGCGAAGAAATTGCAGAGTTAATCTCAACCTAATTGTCATCACCGCAGTTGATTGAACACAATTTTATGAAATAAGACCAGCCAGGGGCCTTGCAAGGAAGTCATGCGGCTTCATTTTAAAATAAAAGTAATTTCTACGACTTGCAGATCTCAAAATTTTCCTGTTCTCATCTACCAAAATAAAAACCAGCTGAACAACAATATTATAACGAACCTCTGCAGCTTACTTCTGCAATCCAAATCAACATAAACCAGTTTCTTTTTCCTCAAAACTTAGGGTTTCAAATATAGCCAATTCTACCAAACAGTCCTAAGGTTACCTGCACATTGTGATCCTTCCAGAACGATGGATCTTCACGAAGCTCAAAGCACTGGCTCGACGATCCAGTAACATCACTGACTGCATCTTCGTCGTTGAACTGGCCAATACTCCGTATAACCGAAGTCTGAGCGACACTCTCCTTGGTCGCCGATTTAAGAAAATCCGGCGAACCCCGTGGAGGATTCGAACTGCTCAATGCATGATCCTGAAACCCGAATCGGCTCTTGATGGCACTGGCCGCGTCCGATATGAACGGCATTGCTAGTGGAAATTTGTTCAAATTTCTTCTTGTGGATGAAATTCGGTCAGAGATGCACCGATCAACAGCGGAAATGGAAGAAGAAAAAAGCTGCTGTGAGAGGGAGAGAACAGAACGATTTGAAAATGAGGGATCTTCGAAAAGAGAGGGAAACTGAAAGACGGGTATAAGATTAGACGATGAACGGTCAGGATTTGTTGCGAGGATTCAATTTCAAATTCAGTGGCTTTAGTTTTTAGACCGTTTAAGTGCCATTTTAAATTTTGAACTGTCCAGTGTATGTACTCATTTCTTTTTTCGCTTTTCTGAAGTAAATAAAATATTAATAGGTTAGAATATTATTTTTAAATCTCCAATTTTTATGGAGGCTTATTGGTTCAATTTTAGTTATTTTAAACAGTTAGAAATCATTTTTAATACCTATATTTTTAGTTTTATAATAATTTAATACTTGTACTTCAAAGTTTGTAACAATTTAGTTTCTATCGTAGAAATTAGTGTTAAAATTTACTAAGATTTTTTTCGTAAATAAACCGATAGAAAAATTAGAGACTTAACATTTTTATATAATACAAAGTTTACATCATAAAATAATAAAAATTGATATCTAATTTTTATTTTTTTTATGTTAGGACTAAATACAAATTTGAAAATACAAGAACTATATTGTTACGTACTAAAGTTTAAGGACTAAATTGTTACAAAATTGGAAGTATAAGGATTAAATTGTTACAAACCAAAGTTTAGGGACCAAAAGTGTTTACCTTTTTAAATCTTCAATTTTAGACTTGATACTCGAAGTTAAATTTTATCAAAATTGAATAAATGCTAACAATAATAAATTTTTGTGCAAGACAATACAATATATTAATATATTTTCAAAATTTATAGTGAAAATGTTAGCATTATCATTTTTAATAAAATCAATTATAGACTAGTAGTATGGACGAAATTTAAGATTTATTGAAAATATAATTATTAAAATTAGATATTTAAAATTACAAATACTAAAATTGAGCAAGTCTTGAAACATAGAGACCAAAATAGTATTTTAATCTTATGGTAATAGTAATAGTAATAAATAATAAATGAAAATTCAATGGCATTAGACAAAGTTACCATATGGATTTAGAAACTGTGAGCATGGACAATATTAATGCAAGAAATTAGGGAAAAGTTTAAACCCTCGTAAATCACGACTGTTACAAGTTTGACTAAATAACGAGCTAATGAATCTCCTTCTTTTTGCCCGTTTCAAATGCATATCCAATTTTTGCACAACAGGGTTATGAAAATTCACGAGAAGCAACCGGCCGTATTGTCTGCGCCAACTATCATTTAGCTAATAAGCCCGTGAATATCAAGGTTCCACAAGTTATACTAAAAAAATATATTAATACCGTCTTTGTTGGAAGCATATTCATATAGTTTAGTTATGACAAATTTAAAAGTTATTAAGCAATACTTGTTATCACTTTGAGTAACTAGTGATTCTATGAGGAATTATTTTGTTTGAATCATACAAAAGAATTAGTTGTTTGTAAGATCTATTTCGTGTTGAGTGTGACATGTAATTTTAATTTTAGCAAGTTTATGATTTGAAAATTTTTCCCAAGAGTTAGGAATGTGTGTATGTCAAAAGTTCAAAATTTATATAATTTGAGCTTTCGTAAGCTAGAAGAAAATATTACATTACATTAAATATAGGGCTCTTTTCAAATATAGCAAAAGGAACCAAAATATTTACAAATATAACAAAATTTCATGGTATATCTGCGATAGATGATAGACACAGATAATAGTCTATGGCAGGTGTATTTTGCTATTAATTGTAAATATTTTCAGCAGGTTTGTCATTTGAGATAATTTTCCTAAAATATAAGGGAGAAGATTTCAAACCTTGAATGTTTATTAATACATAGATTAATAAATCAATAGCTTATATTAAACGAATATCGTAGCAAATATATGCTCTAACTTTTCAAACTCGGGAATCTCCAAATTTAACTAGAGTTAAATCAATGTGTCAAAAAGTCGATAAAAGCATCTATAATTAACCATATAATTTGAGGCTCCATCAAAAATAGTATCAATTTTATTGTGTGAATGGTCACCACTAAACAAAAGCATTATTCTTTTTTTTCTTTTTCTTTTTTTTTCGTTCTTTTTCTTTTTGGCTATGAATCAAAATATCAAATCAATTAGATAAAAAAAAAAAAAAAAAGCAAATAAAATTAAATTGAAAATTCAACTCCGAAATTACTGGTGCAGAATAATGTTATCATAGATCATCCTTGGCTTCTATTTGCTTAATTTGGAAGTTTCCTCTTTTACAATTGCTTCGATTTTTTTTTCTTTTTTTTTTTTTATGGCATAGTTTGACAGTTGGCATTTGAAATAATTATTTACTTTGATTCAAAATATTTTCTAACAATTGTATTAGATGAATTAATGTTTATAAGAGAAAAAATTGTTAAAACGAGTATAACTCAAGTATTATACAATATTTGTTAGCAATAAAAAATTAAAAAAGAAAAGTTTGTAGTTCGAATCTCACATTTTTATTGTATTAAAAAAAAAAAATTCGTAGGAAGGTCTAACTAATCTATGTACATTAATGAACTTATCAATTTGATTAGTTTAGTGTATTTGTAATTCTATTAAAAACTGTGAATATTCGTTGGAAGAATGAGGCTAAATTATACAAAATACCTATAAACTTTATGCTTTATGTCAAAAATATACTTGAACTTTCAAAAGTTTTAAAAAATACATCTTAAACTTTCAAGATGAGTTAAAAAACACCCTTACTGTTTGTTAATGTTTTGCGTAAAAAAATACCCCTAAACTTTCAAAAGTTCCAAAACTACCCTTAAACCTAAAAAAATAAAAAAAATTCCAAAAGAATATCATTACTGTTATATGAACAAAGACTGTTAATACTGTTTTACATATCTATTTTCCCTCTTTTTTCTCCCATCTTCTTCAACACCCTCTTATTTTCCCTTTTGTTAACTATTTGATATTTGTTTATCTATAAATAAATAAATAAAATTTGCACTCTTCAGTTAGATATATTGATTATATTAAGAAGAAAGAGAATAATGAAAACATGAATTTTATGACTTAAATGTTTTAACAAGGTTATATGTTAATAGAAGGTGTGTTAATAACCAAATACATTTTTTTTATTTGATTATTTATTGTTTAGACATGTTTCAAGGGGAGATTTCGATTTTAAAATTTTATGAGATTTTGTTGGAATGTTTTAACTTAAAATTTTGATTTTGATTTTTGTGGTGCAAGAACTGAAAAAATATATGAGAAAAATGAGAGTATTTATATGGAAAAAAATGATGATATCTATACAATCAGTTTTAAAATTGAATATTTTCAAACAAATTGGTCACCACAATAACAGTAAGAGCATTCTTAAACTTTATTTATTTATTTATTTTTTTTTTGAAACTTAGAGTTATTTTTATAATGAGGTATTAACGATTTCTGTTCATAATACTAATAGTAAGGGTATTTTTAAACTTCTTTTTAAGTCTAAGTGTATTTTTGAAATTTTTGAAAATTTAGGGGTATTTTTTAAACAAAAATTTAATGGTTCCATCCAAAACTATGGAATTTTTTAAAACTCTTTTCGAGAGTGAAAGGCCATTTTGAAAACTTTTAAAAGTTCAAAGATATTTTTTGTACAAAATGTAAGGGTTAGAGGCTTTTTTTATAATTTAACCAAAGAATTATATATCCATATGTTTAAATCTCCACTTTGAAAAATTAAAGTCATATTCTCATTTTTTAAAATAAAATTGAAGTCCCAGCTAGCTAGTCTTGATGTAAAAGAAAAAAAAAATTCATTCTTATTTAAAATTAAGTAAAGTTAGAAAAATATTTAAGTTTGAAAAGCCAAATAAAAAAATAAAAAAATAAAAATAGAAATAAGAGCAATATTTAAATATAGTAAAATAAATAAAAATATTTATAAATATAGTAAAATGTCATATATTTTGCTATATTTAAAAATATTTCCAACAATTTTTATAATTTAAAACAATCACTCGAAAAACCTACGTCAACATCTTGATTCTTATTCTTAAGTTAAATAATTAAAGTCTAAGATTAAATCAAATATAAGAACTAAACTAAGACAAAATAAATAAAGGAACAAAGGAACCAAAAAAAACTAAGACATTATAAAAACAAGAAAACTAAAAAGGTTAAAACTGAGAAATTAGTGAGAGCAACAACATAGAAGAACTAAACTAAAACATTATAAAAACGAGAATAACTAAAAAGGTTACCATTTTTTGTCAATATTGTACAAATTTTGTCTCTTTCAAATAACTCCAAATTGCCGAGATACTGGTCGTTATTATTTTATTTTATTTTTTTTATTATTTTATATTTTTAAAAGTGTGATACCACATTCATTCAAAAGTCTGCAAATATATTTTAAAACTACCATTAAAGCATAAAATCGTTAGAAGTAAAATGGAGGAACAATAACAAAACTTGGATGATCGATCACACATTGTAAGTTAGTGTTCATTTTTTGTCCTAAATTCTAAAGGGTTTATATGCTAAATGTGGTTTAAAATGTTTACAAAAAGTATGTAACTTGACGAACAATAGATGTATTTTTTAAACCAAAGACAATTCTAATATAATTATTATAAATTAGCCCAAGAAAAATTATTGATCAAATGATTAAAAATATAAATTTTTACCCTAAAAATACTTCATTATTAGTTTTTGCCACGGGGTATTAAAATATTAAAATTAAAATTTAGATATTTAAAAATATAGAAAACATAATTCAAAAATTTATGCGTGTATTAAGCGGCCATATGTTGAAATTAAGTAATTACACTAAAAAAGTAAAGAAAAAGAGCTAGACTAAAGTAAAGTATAGGATAGAACAGTGCAACTAAAAGAATTATAACATCCAACTATATAGATTTTAAACATGCATGATAGACCAAAATGTATTTCTCCTTTAAGTTAGAAAGTTCAAATCACTATAACTTCCACACGTCAGTTACGAGAGAGTTTAAGACGACCATTCATTCAAAAGGGAAATTATAATGATACTTTGATGACTAAAATACTATTTTTATCCTCATACTTTAAAGTTTGGTCAATTTTAGCCCATGTATTTTCAACTGTTCAATTCCAGTAATTGTACTTTTAATAAATCTTAAATTTAGTATCTCAAAATTACTTTTTACCTAAATTGATTAAATAACAATAATAATTCTCATGGAATGATATACAATATGTGAATATTGGTTTCAAAATTTATAGTAAAAAATGTTAATAGATAACAAAAAATTTCTAGAAAATCGCCAATAAAGTTGCAGTTTGGACTAAATTTAATATTCGTTGAAAGTATAGGGACTAAAATTAGATAATTAAATGTAGACTAAAATCAAACAAACTTCAAAGTATAGCTAGGGACCAAAATAGTATTTTGACCTATCTAAATTTGTAACTAAAAATAATATAGTTAAGGTTAAATAATAAATTTAATCATATAATTTGGATAAAGTTAGAATTTAGTCACCATGATTTTAATAGTTAAAATTTAGTCCTTAAGGTTAGATATAACCTCATAAACAATACCTACGATTTTGTAAAATTCTCATAACTAGTCTATGAGGACTTTATGAAAGTTTTATCAAGCTGTAAAGACTAAATTGTATTTGTAAACCTTAGAGATTAAATTTTAACTCCCTCCAAACTAACGGAACCAAATTTGTAATTTAATCCGTAGTTAAAAGAGTAATTGCAATAAGTAATATTTTAAAGGAAAATAAACAATTGTATAACAATATTTAAAGAAAAATTATAAATATAACAAAGTCGATCAGTTAACTCTATTAGCAATTGACTCTATCATTGATACTATACTCACAAAAATAGATTTAAATTTTGCTACATCCACATTTTAAGTGTTTTAGAAAATGACATATAAAAAAAAAATTACTTGTTTAGGGAAACAGTGGAAAAGCGAGAGAAGAGGGAGTTTTGTTGATAAATAATGATAAAGCATTTTCTTTTCTTAGTAAAATCCCAGTTCTTCCTTCTTCTTCCCTTCATCTTTCTCTGCTTCTCATAACAATGGCCGTAATGGAAGAAATGAATTTACTACGCGTTTTTCCCGATCTTTCCTCTTCTTGTTCTATCTAATAATCCATCCATTTTCCCGTCTTCTTCGCTCTTTCCATGGCGATTACACAACTTCCTTTTCTCAACTGAACCCTGTTCTTTTCTTTTATCTCCTCTTCTTCTCTCCACCTTTCATTTGCACGCAATTTCCATCACCACCGCCGCACCGGTGGCTCTCTGTTTCTCCGATTCCATTTCTCCTTCGAAATGCATTGCGAAATCGATTGAAACCGGAACCCTAACCATTCTCCATCTCTTGCATGGGATCTTGCGATTGCCTCTAATCGAATCGGATTGCATTTCTCGTCTTCGATCGATTCGGATCGTTACGATAAATTTTCTTCCTCTGCTCGACGTTTCCTATTCGAGATTTTTTTTTTCGGATTTCTTGTTTTTTCTTATGACTCGGAAGGTCCTCCTCCGATCTCCGGCTATACGTCATAAATCGTCGCTGCAAGACGAGAAAATCGATGCACCGCGAGAGAGACGGCAGTTCGCGGAGGTAGCCGGTGGTTCAGCGGCGGAATGTACGGCGATTTGCTGCTGTTGTCCATGGACGGTGTTTAATATCGTGATCTTCGCCGTCTACCGGATGCCGGCGGGGCTTTGCCGGAAAGCGATAAACAGGAGAAAACGACACCGTAAAATGAAGAAGTTTCTCATTCAGCAACGAAAGGCGGCCTCTATGGATTTCACGGATGGGTCGGTGGGGCCCGCAACGGAGAGTTTTGAGGCCCACAAAACGACGAATGACGTGGCAGATGTCGAAGATTTGAAGAAGTTAGAAGAGGAAATGTGGGGCCGGTTCAATCAGACCGGCTTTTGGAGAAGTTCTTCTCAAAGACATGAGTAAATATATAAAAAGGAAAAATGTTACAAGAACTTCCTTTTTTCTTTTTTCTTTTTTCTTTTTTTTCCCCCTTTGTTTCCATGTTCGTTTTAACTCAATATTTTTCATGTGATTTGGAAAATTTTTAGCAATACGAACGTGCAAATTTTTATAAGAATTCAAAACTTGCAATTCGTGTTTGTAAATGTAAGAAAAAACCTCTTTACTTGTTGTGTAGTTAATTAATGATAACCTTTCTTTCAAAAATTAATTTTTATTTAGTTGTAATATTTATAAATATAATAATTTCAAGATAAAATCAATATCTTGGGAAATGGACTATAGATTGATTTTTGCCCTTTGATTTTTAATTCAAATTATAAAAGTTAATTCTACCTTATGAATATTCTCAATATTAGCCCACATTCTTAAAATAAGAAGTAAGGAGATGCTCTTTCACTCAGGATAAAATTAAAATCGTATTTGATTTTTGCTTTTATTTTTAAAAATTAAGTCTACAAACACTATTTCCATCAATCAAAATTTAATATTTTGTTTTACATTCTAGAAAAATTTTTAATATCAAAACCAGAATTTAAAAACAAAAAGAAAAAAAAAATTTCAAACACTTATTATTGATTTTAAAAATTGGCACAAAAATTTAAATATCTATCTAAGAAATATAAAAATTATGAGTAAGAAATTGTGAAAAATTGACATGTTTCAAATCGTTTAAAGAATGTTTAGGCATATAGCTTAAATAAATCAATTATATGATCGTTTGAACTTTTCTATTGTTTAACTAAACAATCTTCCATTTTATTCGTTGAACTCGTTCAATTTTTTTTTTAATAATGTAATAACAATATTAATTCTATCATGTAAGAGAAATTTCTCGTGATTATCTAGTCTGCTAAACGATATTTGTTTCAAAACCTACACAAATAGGAAGTGTAGCGCGGCATGCCGTATGCTGTCTAAGCTAAAATTCGCCTCATCCTCGTTTTTTTCTGAAACCCAGCATGCTTTGTGCCTTCATTACGTTGGCAATTCATCTTTTTCTATATATTATTTTTATAATAATAATTTTAATGATGTATAATTTAATCGTTTATGAGTTTGCTAAATATATGTAAGGTTGAATCTTTTTGTTACGTTATTGATATCTCACTAAGAATCCATGTATGCTCTATTTTCAATATTATAGCAGTACATCTGGCTACGTAACAACAATTAAAACAGAGAAAAGAAAAGAAAATAATGGAAAGTTGACTGCTTTCGAATTTGAAAGGGTCCTTCAATTTATAAAGAGTTAGAGCTCAAACAAGGGAATACATATATGTATATTGCCATCAAGAACAAGTCTTATACCATTATTTAAGAATTCATTGACTATCCCTATAAATACCACTCTTTTTTTAGTTTAAAATGCGAATGTTAGAAAATTTAAACTTCTAACATCTTGGAACATCTCAATTAATCAATTAAACTTTGTTAAAATTGACATACCATCAATAAGAATTAGAATATACGTCGTTGGGTTAAAAAACTACATTAGATGTCTCAATCTCCTCCCCACATATCGTTAAATAAATAGTTGGAAGAAAAAAAACCACTAACATCATAAACATTCTATAACTTCTAATTTGTAGTCCCCATTTTACTCTATTCTACTTTAAAACCTCATGCAAGATGTCAATAAACCCACATTCTAATCTATGTACTTTCATTTTGGTCCTATGTTTATATATTGATATTTTACAATGTAACTATGAAATTTCAAGTTTGGCTAAGAAATTTACATACTTTCAATGTATGTAAGATTGTAACCATTATTATAGTGCAAATAAAGCGGCGGCAGTTATAAAGATGACAAAAAGTTCTATTAAAATTAAGCCCATAACAATTTATGATTTTGACACATTCCCATCTAATGCAGATATATTCAAGAGTACTTGACTTGAATGCATAGAACTTTAATATAGTGCAGGGAATGACTTGCATATATATAACATTAATATGATGCAAAAAATTTTAGATTCGCTTAAAAGAATAATAGCAACATCATTCATATACTAAAAAAGATGCAAAATCCACTAATAGACTAAAAAACTACGAAAAATAACATAGAACTTCCTCCCTAGTAAGTTTGAACTTATCGAAAAGAAATTGAGCTCTTTATGACTTTCCCGTAAAGTTTTGATGACCAACTTTGTGACAAAAGTGATAGAACTAATTCTTTTCTGATAAGTTTGAAGATGTTGCAACCAATTTTGCACGTTTGAAGAGATGATATTTTTGGAAAAGAAAAAATCAAATAAGATGATTTTCATCCATATATATTATGTTAAACAAATTTTGTCATATTTGCAATATTTTAAGAATTGATGACACGGATGCTAATATATAATCAAATTTTGCTACCCAATGCAATTCCCCAATAAAGAATTGATGACACGGATGCTAATATATAATCAAATTTTGCTACTCAATGCAATTCCCCAATAAAGTGTAGTGTTACACAAATACTATAAATATAAATAACAATGAAGATGCAAAGACTTTCAAACAAAAATTAAAAATATAGAGATCAAAATGAAAGGTGAAACCGATGCAAGACCAAAACAAAAAGAAAGCCAAGTAAAGAAAAATAGAAAGACTAGATAAAAGATATGTGAAATCTAATTCCTTATCCAGGTCTAGGTATCAAATACCCACTAACAAAGGGAAATTCTTGATTCTTCTCCTTCAATTTTTTTCTGTTCCCAATTGAAATAGGGAACCGTGGAGAAAGAACCCTGAAAGAGAGAGATAAAGAGTAGAGTATTTCTCCCATGAGAACTGGAGTTGGCAGCCATTGGAGGGCAGTACTCAGGCATTAAAATACAAGCACATCATAAACTTGAAGGAAATCCAATTCCTGTCTAATCAAGAGAATTATGAACTCACCGCCCAAGAATCCGAATAAAATCAAATCAAATCATCTAATTAGCTCTGATTCACATTTCACAATCTCAACTCTAAACCTCAACTTCTAATCATAACCGAAACCTATGCACCTCAAACAAATCCATCAAACACAGTAAGAAAAAGAAAAAAGGATCGAAGGAAATACAAGAGAGAAGAAGAATAGAAAGTTCGATAAACAAAATGTGAGTGGGTGAGAAGGAAATTGCGAGGACATCAACTCGAATCCAATATTGGCAACGAAAAGGGCTGACGAGAATCAATGACGCTAGCTGATTGTCTTAACATAAATTAAAACCAGACCAATGACTAAAGTTTTCCTCGATGTACTGTTCATGGATTCCATTGTTATAGCTCTCCCCCCCCCCCCCAAGGGAACTTTTGCAACAGGTGGTATAACCTGAACCAATTGAGGGAAGTCGGATCCTCGCATCATATTTTTTTACAGACTTGATCAAACCACATGCTCCACCGCTTATGCAGGCCCCATCAATTCTTTCGAGTAACTTAAAATAAAGAAAACAGTGGCATCAAAGCCGAAGGCCAGTTCCTTTACTGGGCCAGCTATGGAAGACATGAATATATATATATATTCAACAAATAATGGACAGAAAAAGAAGCCCTAGTTAATGCTGAAACCGGCTCATCCCAACTATAACGAACAAAAAACTGTCTTTAAACTCATAATTTGTGTGTAATAAATTTCTTGAACTAGAAACAACTCGTGAAAAGGAAATGTTCAAGAAACAGAGTCTAGATAGATTGAGGTGGGCAACATTAATAAAAATAAAGGTACGCAAAGAAAATAGAAAAAAATGGGCCATCAAGCTAAAGGATCCACAAGCAACGTTACAAAACCCGTGTCTAACATATCCATGACTTATTCATTTTCTAAAAATTCACAGTTCTATAAGACATGAAATTAAACTGTCTTATAGGACTGAAACCCTTCCAATCTTTGCATCTAATTAAAAATAAATAAATAAAAAAAGACACTGGAAATAAAGGAAATAAAGAATTTTGACTTCCTAGTTAACTGTTATACACTGTACACAATATATACACGGTAGAACATTTAGTAATCCAAAGATCATAAACTAAAATGAAAAAGAAAAAAAAAAGCACTCAACACACTAGAGCCAATAAAAGAATGAATTGAATCAGAACCTAAAAACATGAAGAACCATTGCCTATGTACCTTTTTCTGCAGCCTCCCCAATCACGATACATATCTTACAGGCAAGGAAGACCCCTTACTTCCCAGGTAAATTGCCTTCGCTAGTGCAATGAAATTAAGTAAATTCTCTTTACAGAACCATTTTAACTTCCATTTCAAAGAACATAGAGATGAATTCTCCTTCTCGGTGGTGGCAACCTTCTCGCCAGATTTGGGGATCAAGGAGAACACGGACGATGCAAGTTCTAAAGATAAGGTCACACACAGTGTTTCCTTCACGTCAACAACCTATTGACAAGGTTCATATTTAATAACATCTTACATGAGCATTAAGAAAGACATCTAATGATTCTTTTTCCTTTTTCAAATGACTTAAAAGACATACAATCCCTCCGCTTTCAAAAGTTTGTATCTATTTGGTCCTTAAACTTTAAAATTTGTCTAATAAATCTCTCAACTTTCAATTTTGTGTCTAATAGGTCCCTAAACCTTAAAAAACTCCCAATAGGTCCAACTTTCAATTTTATGTCCAATAGATCCTAGATAGATTCAAAAATTTTGAAAATCAATTGATTTTACAAAATTTATGTCCAGTGTGATCCTGAACTATCAATTTTGTGTTTAGCATCTCCATGAATTTTAAAAAAGTGTCGAATAAGTCATAGACCTATTAAATACAAAATTGAAAATTTAGAGACCTAGGATACAAAATTGGAAGTTCAAATACCTATCAAAACTTTTTGAAGTTGAAAAACCTATTGAAAGCAAAGTCGAAAGTTTAAGGATAGACACTTTCTAAAGTTTAGAGACCAAATAGACACAAAGTTAAAAGGTCCTAGACAAAACTTGTAAATTAACCTACACGAGAACAGTTTGGATGTGATAGGACAAAAGATAAGGAGCCCATTTCTGCCTATGTCTCATCAAAATTGTTTCTTGAAATTTACAAGGTTCTGACAACAACTATCCTGAACCTTTATGGTTAAAGGTTGAAAATCATGTCAACCCATTGAGACTGGACATAAAAATTCTACAATACTTGAGCCGATAGCCTAATTCCATCTCAAGACCAGATTCTAAATATAAGTACACGCCTTCTTTTCACTCCTCAACTTCAGTTCTACCCAAATCCCAGCCATGAGGTCTTCTTCTTTTCCCCAAATTTGTGCATCCTACAACTCGAGCCATTACATGCCATTACTTACATACTAAGAGTCTGTCTGAATGACTATCTAAATGCTTAAGAACAGTTTTTTGAAACTTAAAACATTTTTTTTTTCTAACATTTAGAAATCATGCCAATTTCCAAACATGTCCTAGATCCTCCTTGAGCAAGGCATATCTAATCAGCAAACCAGGGATGATATATGTTCAATATAAAGCACGCATAATCAATAACAGAAAATTACCATCTCAAGTATGTCGGCAATCAAGCAACATGAATCAAGGGCAAAGTATGGAGGTAATGATCCTTCTATTGAGAAAGAACCGAATTGCATCAAGTCCTCAATGCACACAAGTAAATGCCCTTCAAAGATAAACAAGGATCGAGGATGCCACAATTCTCCTGCATATCAAAGGAACTCTTCAATATTTCAATAAGCAGAGAAAGCAAAGATACTACAAGTAACTGCAAACCCATCCATCAACCCAACTTCCCTGGGGAGGTGAAGTCCACAAACATTTATTTCTAATCAAATATACTATGTTGGATATAAAGAATGAAATTTTTTACTTTTTACTTTTGCCACGTCACTTATTGAAATATTATAAAAATATTTATCTTTACTATGTAGCAGAAAATAATATAAACTAGTATGAAATGGACCCATCAGCATCCAAGTCAGTATTCCATTAGAGTTATCATCAGTTCCATTATGTTAGGAACCAAAAGTGAAACTCCATTAACTCAAGGGTAAAAGTGTAATATTATGGTACCTTGGATCCATTAAAAATTTAACTCAAAATTTTGAGATAAGAAAGTAGGATTCTCAAACGTAGAGACTAAATAAAACTAAATTCAAGACCGTAAGATAAAAGTGTAATATTTTGGAATGTAGGATAAAACGGAAACTAAATCAAAACTCAATGCATAAGGGGTATTTGTCGAGAGATTTTTTCCAAAGAAGGAAAATATTGAGACTATTTTGAAACCCAAGCTAGAAAGACGCATACATCTTCCTCTTGTCGAATGAGATAGAAAACTTTCTTCTACAGCAACCTTTTTCTCATCTTACGGCAATTCATCATTCCTTGAGAAGCATTTCAAGAAAAATGAATAGGGAAGCCTTTCGGAAAATTCTTGTTCCCTACAGCTATTACAGATAATGTTGGTGTTAAACAAAGAGGTTATAATTCTTGTCCAACTTTCTATTGATGTACATTCTCCACGTTAAGAAGGAATAAAGCTCAAGTAAAGATCATCGATTACAGCTCAAACAATCAAGTTCCATTGATAATACTTAAATTCTCTCAAAAGATAATAAACAACTCTATAAAACAGGCCATTAATTACTTAATTCTTTTTCTAATAGAAGGTTACCGTCTTTCTTATTTAGATTAGAAATATTTTTGATTTCCAAGCATGATGGTTGGAGGTAAAACACCAACGCCTGTGAACACTACTTTCGCATCGCTAAACAATCCCGGGAGAAGCTTTTCACAAATCTCTGTGGTAAGAGACCAAAATCCATGGACACTACTTTAGCAGCGAAAAGAATCCTATGAAAAGCTTTTCACCAATCAGTAAAGATATTGCAGGCTATAATTTGTCATTTATTTTCTGCTACTCTCGAGGTCCTTGTACTTATTAAGAATAAGTAGCATGAGTCATTATACATTTACATGAAGTGTGCTACGGGAGTGAACAAAGACAGTGCGTGAGATGAACATGAGCTAACCTTGAATCTCACTGCAGCAAAAGAGCACCATAGAATATTGAAGTAAGTTAGCTTTTGCATCTCCACATATTTGCGTTTCAAATAATGCAACCTGAACCTGCTCCAAACTGCCATATAAATATCAAATCCTGAGTATACCACAGTAAAGATAGAAGTACAGATGCAAAAGTGGCAAATGTCAAAACCATACATGTGGGGTTATGAATAACAACTCAAAGCCACATAAGACCCATATATTGTATCCTCTGACATCCAAATAATGATATGACACAATGCTCAAGCATATTAGATGTAATAATGCATGTCCGTACAGAATTAGGATAAACTAGTTACAAGGTGTGTCAAGAGTACCTTCTTAAGAAACTCTGGTCACTAGGAGTACCAATGCCAGATACTTGCAACATACAAAGTACTTGTCTTGATTTCTCAATGCATCTAGTTACAAACAAATATTTTACACCTCTCTCCAGGCAAACCCTGTATCAATTGTTTTTTAAAAAAGGAAATGTTTCAACTGATGTGAGCTATCCACAATCGCTGAATTTCTCAAAATTTCACTAACCTCACAACCTGAAGTCCCAGGCCAACAAAGACCTCTTTAATATCTTCAACACTGAAACAATCCAATAACATAAGCATGGCTCCTATGAGGCAGAAAACTGTAGTTAGCAATCAGCTACAACAATAAAGAAACAAATAAGAAACTCAAGAGGCTCCTGGAGTAACCAATGCGCAGAAATTGAAATATAAACACGATGAACTTAAAAGCCAACCTGAACCATCTCCAGCAGCCTGAACAATTAGTATATACAACTTGTTTCTACTACTCAGTAAAAGAACCACTTCTCTGCGATTTTGAACAGAAATGATGTCAATTTCAAACGATACTCAGGATAAATAATACAATTCAAACAATTAATTATTTATCATCACAGATGGCTTAGATTTACATAGAAGCTAATCTGAATGGCTAAATAACATAGAATTAGTGATAATTTAACATCATACAAAGAAGACTCCTCCACTTAAGTATGTTAATCATTATTTCCTTCTATTTCCAGGATCACACATGTTGAACCTCATTGCAACAAAGTGCAAGAGTCATAGGAGAATATTTCAGAATACAATGTAAGTTGATTATTCGCTATTTTGGGAAAGTCATCATCTAATACAATCATTATGCTCTCACTTGCATTTAGGTATAAACCATAAGAAAATGGTGAAACTATTTGCAGATAAACTAAGACCAAGTGACCATGATTTAACCATCAGAAAATCACACCACCCAACTGTAAGGTGCCTTAAATCAATAATCTTGAAATAATGCTGACACTATTCCCATGTCTTTTATCTTCCACTCTTCCTCAGTTGATGGTGCTAAATCCAAGAGAATCCCACTATTATATCAATGAATAAAGAAAGAGATTGTCTATAATCTAAACTACTATTTAAATCAAGTCAAATGAATTACAGAGGAGGACAAGGAATCGGTCCTGTAACTAATATTTTCCACAGGAATTAAACAACCACCTACCTGTAGGCTAGCTCAGAATCAAGTACACAAATGCATTTGAGATATTGTTGACAAGTTTCATGAACTCTGGAGTCCGCAATATTTAAATTGAAATAGTTTTCAATAAAATTTTCATTTTCTAGTTCAATTTCCATATCAGCTCCAAGAACACTCGGATCACAACTTGTCCATTTGTGGCTGTCTGTTATACCAACTACAGTCTGTCCTGACAATGAAACAACTCTTTTCTTCTTTTTTTTCTTGCTTTCTCTATTCCTCTGCTGATTAATCTCATATTGAATGGAATGGTCAGTTCCATAGGCATGAGCATCAGCAGGAACAACATTGATGGGCAACTGCACACTGTAGCCTTGACAAACAGAGTTCGGCATGCTAAATGTTTGATCAATGGATGAATCAAAAAGGAACGGGCCATTTTCTCCAACCAGATGAAGTTCATGGCACTGTTTAGAAGTAACGTCTTTACTATGATGTATTGGCAACTGACCTTCAGCACTTCCACACAGAGACTTATCATTAGTAGGTTCAATAATTTCTGGCATTAATGGTCCAAAGGGAAAGATATCATCCTCGCTATTGCTGGAATAGCTGTCCGAGGAAGGAACTGAATACGACTCTGCAGATAATTGCAAAATCTCTTCCATGAAATTATGTCGACGGTGAAGAATATCCTCTTGATAATGGGGCGGTGACCCATGGAATGCTGAGGATGAGTGAGACTCAGATATGCTATCTATGGCATTCAATGGTGACATACTAGCATCTTCAACCTTTGCTTCACCTCCCTGGGACCTATCATACAAAGGATAAAAGCTTTTCATATGAGTGGAAGGACTACCAACTCCTTCAAATGAAGAACTAAGGTGACCATTTTTGAGACCCAATCTCTGTGTTTTAGATAGGGGAACCACAACATTATTCCCCAGTGAACCATTCCGGGCAAAGTAGCGAGAGGCCGTCAAACCACTAGGCATGTCTACAAAGGAATTATCCGACTCCACAAAATTTGTACTACTTTCATCTCCTGATGCCTGCATAGACTCTGATTTATATCTTGAACTCTCCCCAACATGCTGTGGAATTTTCCTACTTTTCATATGTTTTTCTTTTTCAGGCCGAAAAATAGCCCTGTTGATATTGCCATTGACAGTATTTGGAGGAGCGTGATCCATCCAATCCTCAAACTCCCGCAACCAAAGTGCAGAACGCTCTTTCTTCATAAATTCAATTTTCTTCATTAAATCAACTACTTCAACTTCATTATCGGATAATGTTGCTTCCTCTCTGCTATAAGTATCATTATCACACGATACAGACTCCTGGTCGGTACAAAAATATGTACTCTCTTCTTCACTCTGAATAGAAGCAATTCGAGAAACTGTTCTCTGCAAAAACAATGACAGTAATTTTTATTATCACTTAGATGATGGATCCTTAACAACATAAAGCATTTATCGAGGAAGGGCTATACGATCCTACTAAAGTTCAAAGATTAAATTGAACAATGAAAAATAATAAATTCAGGTCTAAATCCGAACATGTTGAAATAGGGGAGAAAATGAACGTCGCAATATGAACATAACTAATTGTCAGTTCCCAAAAATAGCAATATGTACACTGGTGAATGGTAAATAAGGATCTCCCTATAAACAATTATTTTCCTAAATTATACATTTCAATGCCATCCCTAAGGTGTTGTGATGTGACAGAATAACACACAAATAAATTCCTAACCTTGATTTCCATAACCATCATACTTAACCCACAATTTATCTGATGTCCCCAAAGGGACTACTTAACCTACAATTTAGTTGCTATTTTTTTTCCTATATATAACATTCAAGTTAAACTGAGAATTTAATTAAATACAACTGTTACAAAAAAGAAGGGGGGGGGGGGGGGGAAAAAAAAAAAAA
>QLSR01000225.1:1394990-1471573 GCA_031780015.1 Citrullus colocynthis
GAAGAAGAAGAAGAAGAAAAAAAAAAAAAACTAACCGCTGAGGGCACACTTGAAAACACATAAATTTTATTTATATATATATATATATATAATAAAAAATAAAAATAAAAAAGCCCTATTATTCAGGGGCAAGCACAATGGATTTTAATTACTTTATTTGTCCAAAATCCCAAAACATTAGATTTCTTTTTTTTTTTTTTCAGACAAGAATGCTTGTGTACATTATACAATTCACTAAACTAAAATATATATTGTTCTTACACAGCCAACTGCAGCTAAAGTGATGTCACGGATATTTTTCAATAAGTTTGTGTATGAGCATTTTCAAAGACCAAGCAATTTAATAAAACAAAGCTTGAGAATAATTTATGCTTAAAATAATATTCTCAACATTCTAAGTTTTGTTTGCTTAGAAATATATATTTTAATGCAACTTGTATAAGCATTTATGGAGAACTTACGCTGTAATGTAGCACTCTAATTTTAAAGCAACATACAATGGTCTACCTTTCAATAACAGTAACGACCTACCTTTTTATTGTATATGCTCCCCTCTCCTTGAGCACCATCTTTTGCTGGGGAATAAAAACCAAAACCAGCAGGTCGCTTTTGTCTGCTAGCAATGATAAATTTCCTCTTCCAATATTCTTCTTTGCAGATTCCCTTATCATCTAACTTCAGCTAATAGAACATAAACAGAAGAAATAGGATCGTACTAAGATGGCTAAATAGAAACATTTTTTGGTTTCATGCAATGCTTCTCTCATACTTCTCTAAATTTTTTTTTTTGAAAAAAAAAAAAGATGGAAACAAAGCTTTTGATTGATATAATGAAAAGAGACTAATGCTCAAGTTACAATGAAACATAGAAATCATAGAGTTGTAAATGAAATAACAACAAAATGAAAGAAAAAGAAGAAAAAAAGGAAATATTGAGAAGGGAAAGCGAACATTATCTGGATGAGAGAAAAGGCTGAACACATGTGCTCTGTACCACCGTGCACAACATAAGGGATTGCCCTCTAGCCATAAATTCTGTAAAGATGTAATATCCACAAGGAACTCCAGCTCCGAAAAATTGGAAATTATATTGTAGGACACGTCAAGTCCTTCAAGTGACTTCAAATTCTCAATCCCACGCAATGTAGTTAGAGCATTGTTCCTCAAAACAAGTTTAGTTATATGCGACGGGACCTGCATTTTTCAACAATATTTGTGTAGGGTCTGAAACTACACCTAAAACAAAAACTTGAAGCAAAAATATTTAAGTTTCGAGCTCCACAGCTTCAAAGTAAAGCACCACCTTGGTTCTGAATAAAAATAATGATAACCTTTTGCACTTGAGGTCAAAACCAAATCAAGATCCCCCCGTAAATCAATAATTAACTAATTAACACTACATATTGGGGGTAAAAGTCCATTAAAAAAAATTAAAACAAACCGATAAACCCAATGTAAGGCCATAATATAAAGAACCAAAACCCAAATATTCACCAAATGCTATTACGATATAATTCAAAGACATTAAAACGTACAAAAAAGATGTTCTCAGCACATTGGAGACGGAATTTTACAGCCAACCACAACATGACGCTTGAAATATAGACATTGGGTTCAAATCTTAGACAAATCATCTGACAAGTTAGATACTACTAGCACTCGAAAAGAATTAAATGCTGAATGAATCCAGCTTTTCTCTATCTTCACAACCCACAAGAAAGTTTAACAAACATCAGTAAGGTAGTTGATTTCTGGGAAGGAAAAATCCTGCTCTGATGAACTATTAATAACAGTGAGTGACCACAGTATAATGGACCGCTCTGTGACTATAGTTGTTAAATCAGGCAAGATCGTTTGTTTTTGAGTATTTAGAAACAATATTGTTTATAACCATCAAAATAACTTCATTCTCCGTATTCTTAAACTTCCAGTCGAAAATCATATACAGAAGCGACTATGGCGATATAGAACTAATCTGCACCCAAAAAAAAATTCGAAAAGCAGCAAGCTTTCTTCCTAAACATTATAAAGGAAGTACACCCAGTGGCCAAAAGGAAAACGTTGATGGGACTATTTGAAGTACATACCTCAGTAAAAGAGGCAACTGTCCTTAGATGATTAAAACCAAGATCTAAATGTTTCAGTTTCACACACTTGCGGAGATTGTCCACTTTTGCGAACTTATTTCGGCTCAGATCAAGGGTTTCAACAGCAGGTAGAAGTTGCAAAGACTCGTCCATAAGAACTAAGCCATTGCACGCGCACGAAACAAACGACAGTCGGTTCCATTGCGGAGAGTTCTTAACGTCAACAATCCTACTAGCAAATACATGCCGCAGAGCATCCTATATATTTTTTTAAAAAAAAAAAAAAAATCTGTATTACGAATCTCAATCGACTTCATAAGAAAAGGAGTTAAAGTACCATTAAAAATGCACATCCTCAATCTTTTAGGCAGCAATTAGTTCAATACATACGGTCGAATTGTGACAAATAATCTTCTCCAAGGTCTGTCTCAACTCCAGCAATCCTCTTGCCGCAGAGGTCGACAAATCGCACCCTCTGAGCTCCAAAACCTTCAAACTTCCAAAAGGTAACAAAGACAGCGGTGTCGGGTCTCGCAACGGCTGCGGAAGCACCGAAACAACCTTTAAAGATGTGAGCAGCCTCAGAATTCGTCGGAGCTGCTCAAGCGCGCGGTGGTCGCCAAGGTCGGAGACATATGCTCGAAGGTAGTCAACTGGAGCTCCGGTTAAAAGACTCTCGAGTTCATGTAAGGCCTCCAACCTCGACTGCACGTAGTGCAATCCCGCTGGATTTAGCTTCAACACCAAAGTCCCTTCAATCAGAGGATCCGCCCGTTCCTCCACAAACTTCACCAGCTTCTCCAAATATCGATCGCCTGTCACAATTGCCATCTCAATGGCGAAATTAGGGTTCGTCTATCATAATTGATACGAACTAAATTCCATGTAGCAACCATAGACGACGTTCGTATTTCGGAATGAAGGGGACGAATTGAAAACTAAGAAATTCGGTCAATCTAGAGATAGAAATTACTGAAGACAAAAACATGGAAGAAACAGCGAGAGATTCATCCGAGTAAGTTTTGCATAGAGAAAATGTTAGAGAGTGAAACGGCCATGGCATCTCCACAGGGAGATCGAGTGAAAAAGAAACGAAAGAAAAACATAAAACACAAACAAAAGTAAATTCAATTCGCCCGAGGAAGACGACAGGTGTAAGCATCGGATCGGTAATTTTTCTCCCACTTCTTCTTTTTTTTTTTTTTTTTTTTTTTGCGTTTTTATTCAGGGAGGTTAGATTTTGTTCCTATTGAACCATAAATAAGAATGTCCGGGTGTAATTTTGGAAATAAATAAATAAAAGCATAATGGCGTGGCAAAACTAGACACGTGGCGCACATGCACTGGACCTGGAATCCCAAGGCGGCCAGAAGGGAAGCGTATCAGGTTCAATCAGGCCGGTCAGTTTGTAATTGAACCGTTCATAATGAAAATCCTTAGCGGAGAAGAATCGTCCAGACCGGGTCGTTACGTGAGAGAAGAGAAGAGAAACATTTTTGTCATTATATACCGAGAAAAATAATGACGATAATAAGTCAGGTTTTTTTCTTTTTTTCTTTTTTATACCTAAATAATAATTGAGGCCTAGTTCTTTGCCGATAGCATCTAGTCAGTGATTATTAATAATTAGATTTTCTTTTAGGTATTTATTGGAAACATTTACTAATGATGGTGGTTGGGAGTAGTATTAGTAAAATTCACTATCAATTATTGTCTTAGAGGATAAACTTTGAAACAAATATTTTGAAAAAGAAAGATCATATTACAAATAAGAGGGTTACCATGGCGTTTGACTATTAAAACTATAGCAATACCATAACCAATAAAATCTATTAGAAAATAATCTCAAAACAAGAAATTAAAATCTTTCAACTCTCACAACACATGTTAACTAAAAAATTGGTATCATAAAAAATATGTACATAACCGTTTAAACTAGATAAATAAATGATAACATTGTGAGCATAATTTAGTAAATAAATATCAATTATCACCTCAAAGATTCATAATTCTGTAATTATTAAACTTAATGTTTAAATAATGTGTTTTGAAAACCAAATTTAAGTCTCACTCCAAACTCCAAACATCATTAATGGCTCATTGTAAACGTAAAGAATATGACTCCCCCCAACTCTTTTCTTTTTGTCTCCTCTAGAACCTGGTTTATAAAATTATCATCCATTAATTATTGTCATAATATTAAGAAAGTTGTTTTGAGATATAACAAAATGAACCAAAATATTTACAAATATAGCAAAATGTCATGTCTATTATTGATAGACACGGATAAACTATTATCATCTATCATTGTCTATTAGTGATAGACACTTATAGATGTTTATCAGTGTCTATTGATGTCTATCACTAATAGATAGTGACATTTTGTTATATTTGTAAATGTTTCCAATAGTTTTATCATTAAAAATAATTACTCTATTAAGAATAAGTTTTCTTTTTAACTCAACTTATTTTCTTTTCTTCCTTTTTTCCTTCTTTGTTTCTTCTTTTTTCTAAATTCAACATTTTTTAGTAAAATATGCGCAGAAGAATTCAAACCATATACCTTTTGATCACTTATACATCTGTATATCCATTGAGATATGCTCGTTTTGACTTTTAAAACTTAATTTGTCAGCACAACTGAGTGTATATTTTTGCACTCTCTAACCTCTACCCTTGTCATCAATTTTTCAAAAGGCCAAATAATTATGTTCATGTACTAAATCTATTTAATTCCTAAACTTTTAAACTTAAAATGTATTCTACAGTTTTCAATTAATCATGCTAAGATTTAATCCTTATTATCAAAGCTTTACATCTCTGTATTACAATTTCAGTTCCCTATAACTGTTTTAGAAAGAAGATTCATCACCAGGTAGTTTTGATTCAATTCCCTGTGAGAATAGAGTACAGTGTTTTGTATTTTCTTACAGCTATCTGAAATGCATTATTTAAGCAACAGAAACTAATTCTACACTGCCCCATATAGAATACCATATGCACAAGACCCTGGTCCTCAATTTCTAGTCCGAGAACTTCTAATAAATAGGTATAGAAATGACTTCAATTAACCTGTTCACCGCTAGCTGATTGGCTCTTTTCTTCCTCGACTTGTTCGAGCAATGCTACAAGCTCTGCTTCTGTAAGGCTTTCAAGGCGTTTCTACAGACAGCAAATTGATAGGGTAGGGAGGATGGTAAAAGAGTTATTGGAAGTTAAAGGGGAAAAAAACTGTCATGACAATCAAGAACAAAAGAGAACTTTAATCGTGTGACTAATCATTTTAAGGTTAACAAATACTTTTGGTCCCTGAATTTTAATAAACAATGATTTAGTCTTCAGTCCCTATCATGAAAAATTTGGTAGGATTTAATTAAAAGAAAATTAATATATGTAGATCAATAAACTAATCCAAGATCAATTTTTTTATAACCTATATAAAGAGTTATTATGTAATAAAAACCAATACTTAATTTTGATGAGATTTTTATGATAGACTAAATTGTTACAAATTTGAGTACAAGGACGAAACCGTTACCAATTATAGTTTAGGGACTAAATTGTTACGTTTCGAGAAAGTTCAAGGACCAAAAGTGTTTTTTAGCCTTATTATCCCGAAGTTACCGACACTTGTATCAAAAGCATTCAACAAATGGTTTTAACTTTTTCTCAAACGTGTTTTTAAATCACTCTCAAATGTGATGGCTTTGCCGGGGTTGCTCCTTAAAAACCTTCATTATGTTATATCACGTTATACCTGCATGACTTTGTCTTCATAGTCGCGTAGTTGTTGAGCATATGTCATATCCTTGCTTGAAACTCTGAACATGTACGTGGAAATCCATCCCAGCGTTAAACCCAAAACTAGAACAAGCTGAACGACGTTGCCTGCTTGCATAGGATCATACCCAGCATACTGCACAAGACACCAGGACAGGAAAAAATGCGATTGCACATTAGACAACCAAGAGTGAACAGCATGAATTTCATTTCACACAACAAAAAGTGCAATGCTAAAGGTAATTGATGTACTTTTTTGGATCAATAAGATTGGAAAAAAAAAAAAAAAAAAGAATAAAAGAGCAACTGCAGACTTTTTCTCCTCAGCTTGTAGTATAAACAAATAGCTAGAAAATTAATGAAGTATGTAAGAGGAGGGGAGAAAGTCCCCCCTAAACAAATGATCGCTTGCGAGAGAAACAATTAGTTATTAAAGGAAAAGTGAATTATCTTACCTCTAATCCACTTTTCAATCCAAATCCAAGAACTGTGACACCTAAACCAATTAATAAAACATCCTTCCTCGTGTAACCAAAAGGTGTTTGCTGCAGAAAGAAAAAGTGAAACAGAACTTATTTGCATTTACGGATAATCCTCAATGATATTGCTAGCTATAAGGTTAAATCAGATTAATGCAAAACAAAACATTTCAAATAGAGACTAATGCAAAACAAAACACTTTGAATCCTGGGCGATAGGCATAATCACCTGAGCTGGTTAGTAATATTTTATAATACATAGGTAAATCACGTAATCTCAAAAAAAATCATCTAAAGCCGAGCCTTTGATCTACTATTGATTCAAAACGTTTTCATCATGTCTAAGTCCTCAATGAGTGCTGCTCATGAGAACAGAAAAGCTACTTGACTTGTTCATGAACATGCACGTGCAGAGGAAACCTACAAATGTAACTTAAAGCCATTATATTATCGTTGCCATGAGCCAATAAAGTCTCTCCTTTATCATCAAGATTTATGCAAGTATTCTTTCTCCTTCTATGATCAAAATTTCTACATGATTCCTACTAAAATATGTCACCCCCCACCGCCAACCCCAAACGAAAGATGGGAATATCATTACACAGATGCTTTTGTAGGTACAAAAAAACTGCATACAAGTCATGTAAATCAGCTGAAATCTTCTCTGATAAGCATTATATAAATGCATTCAAGAGGAAGATAACACATATATGTCTGCTCCAGTAAAATCACAAAAAGAAGATTCATTGGAATGGAGAAAAAAAGAAGCATGACTGATAGTTTCCTTGCCTCGGATTGATTTGTAGTATTGTCCTTGCTGCTGCTTGTGTTTGAAGAGCTACTGTCCCTAGGGACTGTGAGGACAACTTTCCTTGTGGCAAAGAATCCTTTCCTTGGGAAATCAAGTTGTTCCTTTTTTGACAATCGTTGACTAGTTCCTCTCTCTGAAGAAAAATATATAGTAACCATATGATAAATGAATGGCTCTTATGGCAGATCAACTTAACTGGTTACAATCAACTTGAAGATAACCTTGCAAAAGTGCTGGTTTCATTCATCTAAAAAATTACACTACCAGTTTTGGGGGGGTATAATTTATAACTCTACGAAAATGACTAATAAAATAGTGGCTTAAGAAGATCATCCAGCCGTCGGGATGCCCCTCTTCAATCACAATGCTAAGCTCTATTATCCCATGGCATTGCATAAGAAAGAGACAGTATCTGCTTGATTCACATCTCATTTTTAAGGCAGGACGTGGTCAAAAATTCAAAATTGGGAAGAAACTTAGATAGAAAGCAATATATTGCAGCTGTCTTTCTAGCTCTTTATAGCCTAATCCAGAATAAATAAGAACTGCAAAAGTAATGATTGTTGGGACAAAGAAAGCGCATCAAACCCAAGGTTCTTAAAAAAAAAACTCTAAATGACGAGAAATCTGAGCTTTAACAAACTTTCTGGGAAGGACTGCAGCTTTTGAAACCTCATAGGTCGAGGATAAAAGAGTTTGACTATATTCAACTGTAGGAGAGCTCTCTTGCAAATCCAAATCCTACACCTTTCAGCCTCTGATCTGAAACCTAATAGATACCTATCAAGCAATATTTTGATGAGGAAAATTCCAAGGAAAACCAAATTCTATATTTGGATTCTGTGGGTGGAAAAGTTGAACACAATAGACATGCGCAAAAAGTTACCGTTCATCCATTAGTTTACTTATTGGTGCATAACGTGTAAAAATTAGGAATAAATAAAAGTATCCCATTAGAAGGATTTTCAATTATTACCGTAGAGGTTTTGAACCATTTCTAGATATAGCTACTTTATGTAGCTTCCAACTGGAAATTTTTTTATAATTGTTCTTTTTTTTTTCTTTTTTTATCTAAGTCAGTTGGAGCAATAAACTGTCTCAGAATTGTGCAATGTGAAAAATAATAAACCCAGAAAATGATGAAGATAGAAAAAATGGAGGAAGAAATGCTAATAGTCTAGTACATGTATCTTTTTGTTATATCTGAAGGTATCCATCAAAATCTTTTTTTTAAAAATAGAAATAGACATACTATCATTTCATTGAAGAAATGAAATTAAAAAAGTGCAGAGAGCCATAAGATTACAGAAAAAACATTTCCAATGGGTAATGATGTGAGAGATTATAGTTATTAAAAAAGAGGAGAATTGAAACCAAGTGAAGTTTAACCATAATAACATCATGAGCTCATTTAATATTATCTCACCAAGTCAAACAGGAAAAAGAAAGACCATCTTTGTTTCTGTATATATTCTCTTGCTCGTAATTTATATCAAATCTCTCATTTTCTTTAATATTAAAAACCGGACGGCATGTACCAACATTCTTTAAACTGCATAAATCAACTTTACAGGGTGGTTCCAGGGGAATATTGACTTAAAAACATTAGTTGTTAGAATATATATTAAAGATTTAGTTAGCTGTTTCTCAAAATCATGTCCACAAAAATATGGCCCTTCTGCATGGGGACAAGTTTATGTTGAGGGTATATGTCATTGTGAGGAAAGATTACAAGCAATCTACATTATTCACTATTATTTTTCCACCAACTTGTGCTTGAAGTAATACTATAACTTGTGAGACTCTATCTTTCTTTACATTCCCAACCTGACAGCGTCATTGGTGGGGAAAAAAACAGCAGAGAGGTTGAAACTCTTACTTCCACAATAAACAATTAGCAAATAGTGCAAGGAAAATTCAATTTCTCAAATTTTCCAATTCAATACCATGCAAAATAAAATAAAATAAAAAATACACTAACTAATTAACTGACTAACCATTTCAAAATTGCAAGGGCTTACAAGTTTATGTAAATGAAATATCTCATCATAAACAATCCATAACTATTACATCTTTCAAGTAAAAGACGCCTAAAATTGACTAACCTCTCGCAAAATGACCGTAAACTCTCGCCCTCTGAGGCAAAACTGGAGCAGCCGAAATACCTAAAATCAAGGTCCCCTCCCTTTCACAGAAAACTCTGGAATTGGAGCATCCATGAGTAAAAATAGCCATTCCTGCATCATTCGCCACATGAAAAGAAGTCAGTGAGTAACGAAAACCTAACAGTTTCGAGCATCAAAAATCGAAATGCAATGGAGGACGAGACATGGATGAGATGATGCCGTAAAGTGAACATACCCGGTTTTATGAGGACAAACCGGAACGCTTGTCACGTATCAGAAGACGAGTGATTACAGCTGAAAAGTTCTAAGATTACAGAGATTAGAGGAAATGAATCAAACCAATTGCAGGGGGAAGAAGTGGAAGAATATGAACCTTCGAAGCTGCAATGGCTGAAATCAGATATGAGGATGCAACAGATGATTGGTTCATAGCTCAACCTTAGCCTGTGGAGTGAAAAATCTAAAATCGTCTTCGAATTCACATCTCAAATGAAAATCCGATTAATTTGGGTCCCGCTGCACAAATTTAATTTTCTTTTAATTAAGGTTTATTATTTCCTGTTAAACTTAAAAGGGTATTTAGGTAAAAAGTGAAGTTGTGAAATTCAAGGAGACATAAAGTTGTGGAACCTACGATATAATAAGTTTATAAAATTTAAATTGAAGTTTTTTTAGTAGTGAGACCAACAAACGTTTTTAGACCAAACAAAGAGTAAAGTTCACAACTTAACTCTTCCAACTCTAACTCTTTGGCTTAGTGATATGGATTTGCTTTTAGTCCTTAGAGGCCATAGATTCAATCCCCAACTCCTTTGAATGTTCTTGTACTCAAGAAAAGAAAAAAAACTGTAACTCATCGGTTCAAACACCATCTTAAAAAATTAAAAACATAAAACTTAACCAGTTGATCTTCAATCAAACAAAAGACCGCGATGGAAGCCTCCTCGAGTCTCACTTCAAATCGTTTGAATTTCATTAAGATAATTACAAATTTAGTCCAATAGTTTCTAGATGAAATCTTCCTAATTAGTTCCGATTAAATTTGAAATTTAACATATTCTAGGTACAAATTTTTTAATTATCTTCCCACCTTTTAGTAAGGAGATCGAAATTTTGTAGAAAGTCAAAACTTGAGTGAGAACTTAGAACTATTATGACACCACTTCCAATCATCTTCTATTTCTTTATTAAGAAGATCAAACTTTTAATCTCAAAGAAGAATATGTCAATTGTTGAACTAAGTTCACTATGACCACAATAGTTATAAATTGGCTACATATAAACCGATATTATACTTACATATAAACTTGGAAAATTGTTTTAAAATGGTAAAATTACTAAAAGTATTTTCAAATATAATAAAATGTCATTGTCTATTAGTGATAGATATTAAAAGACAATAATAATACTAAATTCTATTGAGGTATTAGTGTCTATCACTATTTATTATAGACAGTGATGTTTTTCTATATTTATAAATAAATTGTCTCATTTTGTTATATTTAAAAACAATCCTATAAACTAATACTATTTCAACGGTTTATCGTAAAAAGTTAATTTAAATTGTGAATTTATTAATAGTTTAGCACATTGGAATTAGTAAATAAAAGTATAAATTAGTTCAATAATGTTTAGTAAATGTACCGAGAGGAAAAGTATTCTTTAGTTAATGTAAATCATACTTATTCGGTATATCGGAGCATGATAGTTAATTCAAATAAACACTTCAAATTTGTGTCCTAAGTACCTAATAAATCTATGAGCTTGTAATTTTATGTCTAATACTCAATAATAAAATGTCTATTAGATTTCTTAATTTTCATTTTTTAAAAAAAATAATCAATTCAATAAATATAAAATTAAATTTTATGTCTAATGAAATCATAAGTTTTAAATTTTGTGTATATTCACAATTTTTTATAATTAAAAAAAATATTGAATAAGTCAAACATTTATTAATACCAAATTAAAAATTCAAATACTTAATAAATATAAAAGTGCTAGTTCACACCACTATTAATTTTCTAAACATAGTTCCTTTCAGAAAAGAATAACTATATAAACATAGTTGAAAGATAGGTCACACCGTTTAAATAAAATAAAATATAATTTTTTATTTATAATTTATTTGTTGGAAAATCCAACCTCTAACTCCAATATTGATAATATGAATTTTATATTTTGGATTATATTATTTGGCCAAACTTAAATAAAGTTGAAAGAGACCAAAAACATTTTTCTAAAAAAAAAAACCAAAAACTTTGATCAATTTTTCTTCTTCTTCTTTTTTTTAATAGATAAAATTGGTAAAAAAACATAGAACCAGCAATGCTAAATATTAAAGATAGGTTCTTTCAAATACTACATTGGTTGTCATTAGTTGTTATATTTTTAGTTTTTGCTCATTATTGTTTTTATTTTAAAGTGTTTATTTTAGTCTATATATTTTTCAACTTAAATTTATTTTGGTTCTCGTACTTTTAAGATGTTCACTTTGGTTCTCATAGTTTTAAAAAGTTGTCATTTTGGTTCCTTTATTTCATTTTTTAGGGATCAAAATAATTTTCTTTTTAAAGCTAAAATATAAAAATAAACTAATATTAAAATTATAAAGACTAAAATGAATATTTTAAAAATATAAAGGATCAAGATAGAAAAAAAAAGGTTTCGAAAACCAAAATAATATTCAAATCTATCTGATAAATATTCACAACAAAGGACAATGGAGAGTTTGATAGAGTCCAAAGTCTGTTACACCCACCGGCTACAAAGAAAGAGAAAAAAAAAAACGCCGTTTTCTTCTTAATTATTTGTTTTTTTAAAAAAAAAAAATTATTTGGTTTAAAGTATAATATTACGTGCTTTGTTATGCCTAATTAATAATTAATTACTATAAATCTAGTTGACCATTCTCCCATATCTTGCAAAATCAGCAACCATTTTAGTTAGAGTTGGCTATCATTAGTCTTCTTCCAAACATTTTTTTGTCCACTAGTGGATTCCAATTATTCGGTGGTTCGCTTAAATCTTCAAATAAATATGTATTCAACTACAATATTAAATTCACATTAACATGTCGACCTTTCTATTTTTATAGGCTTCCTAGAATTGAGACATGGACATTTTTACCGACATTCATTGCCTTACTGCATAAATTAAAATTAAGAGAAATGTCAAAATCATGCTATTTCAATTTCATTATCCAAAGCTAATAGATTGTGTTTATTCACATAAAAATTAGTTGCAATCCTCTTAATTTTGACTAAATGTGAGTTTTTTAGAAAAGAAAAAAAAAAAACTTACCATAACCTCGATTGCACTCATCTATTGTGTAATTCATGTTTCACTAAAAAAACGTACACATAGTCTCAGTTGCACTCATTTATTGTGTAACTCATGCTACACTCAATTAAAAATTGTCATGTGGCAATTTATTTATTTTTAAATTATTAAAAAAAATTATTTTGTTGTGTGTAGAGAAAAAGGGAGCATGAACTTAGGTGCAGTCTTTTTTATATATCTTATTTTATTTATGATGTCACTTTGCTGCAACAAATGCAAGTGTGTGAGGTAAATGCAACTATAATTTGAGGTTTGAGAGTGAGGACGGTTGAGATTGAGAGAAAGTAGCTAGTAAAGCAAAATATGAACCAAGACAATTAAATTGTCGGAGCATGTGCATCGTGATAAAGAAGACAAAAAATGTACGTTTAGAACTTTCAATTCAGAACAATCTGATGTGTATTGTTTTCTTTTTAACACAAAAAATGACATAAATTTACTATATATAAAAAAAAAAAAATCATTCATAAAAAATGTTATTTTCACTGTATCAACTAATCGCCATCTTGTCATTCCAACCAACACTATTTTTCTTCCATTTTAACCAACTCCAATCAATCAATTCTTGACTCAAAGTTAATTAACTCATATAATTGAAAAATACAAGAGGTATAAATAAATCACATAAAATACAAAATGAATTCGCTGTGATTCTGTTGAAAAAAAAAAGGTAGGCGAGGTATGAACAATGAACAACAAACAACAAACAAGGCAACAATAAAAGCAATTTGGGTGTGATAGTAGGATAGAGCCAAAGCACTTTTGAAAGCCAGAGTGGACCAAAGGACTTTTCCTTTGAAGGCAGCTGTTTGTTAGTGGTGTGTGTGTGTGTGTGGTGATAATAAATAAATACATAAATTTAATTATTTTTAATTGTTTTTTTGAGTAATAAATAAATATAAATTTGCGGCATGGAGAGTTAGGTGATTGCGAATGGCAAGTAAATCGAATCAAATTTTGCCATTCCCAATCATTAGTTGGGTGGTCCGTTTTATTATATCACCATACAACACTCACTCTTTCTTTTAATTTTTGTTTTTTTAAATCAATTTTCGCCTAAAATTTTGAACATGATAAATTATTCAGAGTGACTATTATAATATGATCGACAATTTTACACGGTTTAATATAGATTATGTATCAAGTTGTTGGATGTGCAAGTCGTTATTGAGAATCTCAACATTCTTCTCTCTTCCTCTATTGTGGTTGAATCTAATGCCAAAGAAGTAGTGACTTTGATAAACATCTACTCGTCAGACTTTACTGAGGTGAAGAATGCAATTGATGAGATCAGTGTATTGGCAAGACATTTGAGAAATGTCTTTTTCTTTTGTTGTCCTCGTGATGGGAATCAAGTTGCTCATTTAGTACTTCGTTATGCTGCGAGTTCCACTAGTTTTTTTGGTATTTTTGTTTCTTCCAATTTGGAAGATTATAGAAAAGTTGGATTGCTAACTTCCTCAGTTGGGTGCACGATGTTATTTTTTAAGTTTGCTTCTTTCAAAAAAAAAAAAATGTAGGTTGTGTATATATTATCTTAGGTATATCAATTTTTACTATAAACTTTTAATTTCAATAAAGTTTATATTTAGCTACCTATGCTAGAAGATTTCGGTATTCGAATGTGTGGCTTGAAGACCACCCTTCATGGACGGACTCTACTCTTTCTTTCTTTCTTATTTGTTTTGTCCATAATTTCTTTTGCTACCGACTATTGTACCCAACAAAAAAAAAATGGATAAATATCGTAATTGTCATTGTGAATTATGTGTAGCTCAACTGGTTAAAGCATATATCAACTATAAGAGTTTAGTGATTTTTTGTTATGGTGTTTTTTACATCATTATTTGTTTAAATTTGTGATATTTGATTTGAGGGAAAAATTGAAATATTTATCTATGGTGAAAATGGATGCATCTTATCAAATTTAGAGTAAAATTTTGGCTAATTTAGTAACCATTTGGTTTTTTTATTTTTAAAAATTAAGTCTATTTCTTCTTAATTGTTCATAATAGTTTGCATTTTTTATCGAATAAAAGAGTTGAGTTCTCAGCCAAATTCTAAAAACAAAAACAAGTTTTGAAAACTACCGTTTTTCGAAACTTAACTTGATTTCTTAAAACAATGGTAAAAGTTGATGACGAAGCAAAAACAATTTAGAAATAGAATGGGTGTTATAGACATAATTTTAAAAACTAAAAACCAAATAATTACCAAATGCCTATAAAATTTAGTCTTTAGACATATTTTCAATTTAAATATAAACAAACCAAATCCTATTTCTTAATTCTAAATCATTTTAGATCTGATCGAAATAGGATTTTTGGGATAAGGAATAAACAAACAATGGATAAATCCAAGCGACTCCCTCTTAAATCCAAACGATCTTTTCGTAGGCGTTTGCCCCCGATTCAATCGGGGGATCGAATTAATTATAGAAACATGAGTTTAATTAGTCGATTTATTAGTGAACAAGGAAAAATATTATCTAGACGGGTAAATAGATTGACCTTAAAACAGCAACGCTTAATTACTATTGCTATAAAACAAGCTCGTATTTTATCCAAAAGAGAGAGAGAAGGACATTTTTGCAAAATGCATAATATAAAAAAAAAAAAAAAAAACACGAATTGGGGCTTTAAGTTTGTAGAAATGATCATGCAATCTTCAACATAGCGGCATCCCTTTTCGAAAGATGGTTGAGTCCCCCCGTCTTTTGTTCTGTTCTCAAGTCCCTGTGTTTAAGATGTGACTAAAAATTCGACTATATCATCAATAATGTGAATCCTATATTATAGAATTTAAGAGCATAAATTTTTAAAACATAAAATTATTAAGAAAATCGACCAACTACTTTTAATTGTTGGGCAAATTGCAAAAACCACCATTAAAGTATGGTGGTAGTTGCAATTATACCCTTAAACTTTCAATAATAATAATTGGGTCGCTAAACTTCTAGAAGTGTTAAAACTAGACCCTCAAACTTACAATAATTATAAAAATTAAACTCAACAAATGATAAAAATTGAATCATCAAATTAATACAATTGATACAATTTACACAATTACGTAAGTTTGAGAGTCCAAATTTAGTATTTTGATAAGGTTGAAGATTCAATTTTTAAATTTAAAAGTTTAAAGATATAATTATAATAATTACCGGTAGTTTTTGTAATTTTATATGTATATTTCACAACAATTTAGTCCTTAACCATTTAAGAGTAACAACCACCATATAGCGGCCACATTGCATAATTTTCCCTCACACCAATGGCCTATTTTCATTTTAAGTCAATTTTGTTTCCAAAAGAAAAAAAACAAAAAAAGAAAAAACTCAATTTAATTCTCTCAATTTCCTTTCTATTGCCGACACTTTCAACTCCGCCGCACCAAATTTCTCGCTTTCTTCTGCCAAATTAGGTGCACCAGAATCTTGTCAATTTTATTTAAAACCCCCCGTTGCTCTAAAAAATATATAATAATATTAAATAAATAATTTTGTCTTAACTTTAAGTTATTTTATTTGATTCATATATATTCTCTTGATATTTGTGAGTGTTCGGGTCAGTTTATCACACTTAGACTAATCCACTTAACTCTACAATATTTTGGTATCAATAAACTCGTAAGATATTAAATTCTAAGTAGGTGGCTGCCATGAATATTAGCTAGCCTTTAAAATTTTGATTATTATAAGTTGTTATTTTTTTAGCATAATATATTTGAATATCGATCTCAAAAGAAATAGTATGTATTAATTATGATCGAATTATGTTTCCTTTAACTTTAATTTTTGTTTCTTATAGTGCAACAAATATTGTTTAAGAATTTGAATTTCTAATTAAGTAATTTCATATAAATCATATAGACACGTAATAATTATTACTATTTTTAGTACAATAAAGGTACAAAGATTCAAACCAAAAACATATTAGTCGCTAGTATATTCATATATCAATTGGGTTATGTTCGCTTTGACCATAAATTTATTATTATTATTAGTTCAACGTCAAATCTATTTCATTTCTAATTTTTTGAGTTGTTGAGTTGTACTTCTAAAAATAATCATGTTCAATTCTAATTGTATGAGTTTGCAATCTATTGCAACGCCACAACATTTTGTCCAAATTATGCAAAGACTATTATGTCAAACACTTCCATTCAATCTAAATGGTTATTTTGCATATTTAAAATGTGGATGTCTACAAAAAAAAAAATATTAACATCTTAATTTTATAGAAATTTCAAAGAAAATATTGATGATGAACATTTATGAAAAAATTATAAAAACAACAATTCAATAAAGGTGTATTATTCATGTTATATGCACAGTAAGAATGTTTTATTGATTGTTTGTATCTTTTATGCATTTTTTTACGAAATAATAGAAATGTCATTGATTTACACCTCATGTGGATGTCGAACTCATAGAAATATGAAAACGTCTACATGTGAATGAAAATTTGATACAATAGAGTCAAGACAACTCACGCTTAGTTTATTCTCAATATTGTTTTTTCATTTATTTTTTAAAATATTCTATTCATCCCATCATGTTGAATTAGGAGATTAAAAATGAACTTCATTAAGGCAAAAACAAGCATCCAAGCATAATCCTCCTAAGAGCAAAGGACGATCAATTAGATAAGATGAAAGCCAACAAACCTCGTGATCTTCAAAATTAGAAGAAGGTTGAACAACAAAATTATTTACAACACGCGCCAGAGAGTGCACTACAAAAGATACATAAACCATTACACTTAACAAAGAATAAACACCCATGCACAAGAATAAGTATAAATAACTCAAAATATGAGATTTATAATTTAACAAATGAGTGGTTCTGTTTGTCCCTATGTTCTATTGCTTCAAATTTTTCTTTCTTTAAAAAAAGTCATATAATAAATAAATAACTCAATATAATTTAACAAGAAAAATAAAAAAAGAAATGCACACTTTTTTTTCCTCTCTCTGTGTCTCTGTCGTATTCATTTATAAATTCAAGCATCGGGGACCGAGATTCCATTATCGGCGCAACTCCCATTTTCCCCAACACGCTCTTTCTATGGGGAATTCAGCTTCTTGTGCTCCGTCAATGGCCTCCAATGGCGCCGCAAAGGTTTTATCCTTAGACGGAAAATTACAGAGCTTCGCGAAGCCAGTGAAGGCCGCGGAACTAATGATCGAGCATTCTGGCAAATTCCTCTGCGATTCCAGCGATCTCAAAGTCGGCCATCGGATTCAAGGTCTTCTACCGGACGAAGATCTCGAATGGCGGCGATTGTACTTTCTACTTCCGATGGATCTTCTCTACTCTGTTCTAACTCTCGAAGAAATGAGTTCTCTGACTTTCATTGCTACAAAGGCTCTGAAACATGGAAATTCGAGTGGATTTGGTAGGATTTTTCCTGTTTTGATGAGTGAACTCTGTATTTCTCCGGCGGATGTGAATCGATTGAAATTGGAAGACGGCGATCGAGAAAATCAAAGTTCAAAGGCGGTGCAGAGATTGATTTCGAAACAGAGATCGTGGAAGCCGGCGCTCGAAACCATCGCTGAAACTTCGTGCACATAGAAAGGAAGACGATCGGGACTTCGCAATGATCGAAAATATGTATGAGATTAATTACATTACGAATAATTGGTAGCATTTTTGCTTCGATAATCGTAGTTCGTAGAGATGAGTGGATAAATAAACAGAGATCGTGGAAATTTTATTTATTCTTATACTTTTTCCTCCTTTTTTATTATTTTTTTTTTTCGTGGAATGATAGTGGATGAAAGCTTTTTTCTTTCACTTTTTCATGGTATATTATTAATTTTTTTAAAAAAAGGTTATTTTTATGGATTTAGAAAAAAAGTTATTCGAAGCAATTAAGCAAAAATAAACAAAACATTAGTAGATATGGATGCCCAAAACAATAAAAGATGCAGTACAAACATAAACATATTAGAGATATGTCACAAAATTAAGGTCATATATCGCTGATAGTCGCTATCAGTGATAATTATATCAGTATCAGCGCTATCAGTGATAACTATATCAGTAAAAAAATTAAAAAAAGTTCATGCACAACTCATCATTTCGTGTACTTCTTCTTCTGATTTTCTCAAATTGAAAGCTATCACTGATAATTACTGATAGTAATAGCAATTGATATCGTTGATAGTTATTAGTGACGCTTCTAATTTGAGAAATATTAATACAACCTTGAAATCTTAGCTTTCAATTTGCTATCAATTATCAGTGACTATCATTGATACACTTTCATCAATTATAATCAACATTGAAATATGAACACTTAAGGCGATCCGTGGCTATATCAGTAATTGACTTTTATAAGTAGTTATCAATTTTCAAATAAAACTATCAACTTTAAAAGTTTAACATTTAAAGCTATAAGTGATAGAAGTCTATCAATGAGAGGTTTATAAGTGACTATCATTGATATCTACCTAAGTCATATCACTAATATCATTAATATCATTCATTTAATATATACCTAAGTCATATTACTTATATACGGATATCACTAATAACTTCTCACTAAAAGCTTCTATTAGTGGCAATCACCGATATCACTAATATCACTTATATCGTGGTTAATCATTAATAACATGCTATCAAATATAACTTCTTCATTTCTTTTTACCATCAAATAACATGTTATTGTTGATAGCTTCTATCGCTGATAACATGCTATTAGTGATAACTTCTAGGCATCCCACTCACACTTTAGTTTGAGACTCAACTTTATTAATTAAATTCACTAAGTTGACTATCAATGATAGATTTCTATAAGTGACTATTAACTTTGAAAGAAAATCATCGAAAAATATCAATGACAGAAAATATTAGTGGTTATCACTAGTAGACTTTCATTCATCAATTTTAACAAATTAACACTCAAAGTTATCAATAGTTATTACTGAGAAACTTTTATTATGACTATCATGAATATGACTAATATCTATATAAGCTCTATTACCTATATCACTGATAATTGATATCACCAATAGACAGATATTATTGATATCTACCCTCAGTTATATCATTGATTCACGTAGTTTATTAGTGATAGGAACTCTATTATTGATAGACTAAGTCTATTACTGATAATATAGGCTACCAATGATGGAAGTTTATTATATTAAATTTCATACTTTTAAGAATGGAGAAAAATAGTTTCTTTCAATTTCTTAGTTTGAAACCTAGGCGCTTGCTTAATTCTTTTGTTAATTAATTACTTTTTAATTAAAAAGTAAAAGTGAAGCAATAGAAGAATTAAACAATGAAGAAAGAAAATCAAAATTAAAAAAAAAAAAAAAAAAAAAAAAAAAAAACAAAGGAGGAGAAAAAAAAAAAAAAAAAAAAAAAAAAAAAAACAAAGGAGGAGAAAAAAAAAAAAAAAAAAAAAAAAAAAAAAATTAAAAAAAAAAAAAGAAAAAAAAAAAAAGAACCTAGTAGGAGAGGAGAAGAATTAAGGAAAAAAAAAAAGGAGAACACGACAGAAAAAATTAAAAAAGAAAAAGAAAAAGAAAAGAAAAGGAATAGAGAAGGGCAAACTTGGAAATCGTAAAAAACTTAAAGGGTGGGTGGTCAATATTAACCATATATTCAATTATTTTTAAATGGTGCTATATTGGCAGATATATTTTTATTTTATTATGCTTCTTAATATAAATTTCTGTTCGAAGAAACACAACCTGGTTTACTCTTAAAGTTTGAGTTTTATTTTAATTTCCTCAACAAATTTTAAGATTTATAACTTTAATCTTACTAAATACTCACCCCAGTGTTTAAGTTTAGCATTTATTAATTAATTTCAAACCATGCAAGTTTAGTTACTATTTTTGGTTTCCTCTCTTTTAAAAATTTAAAACTAATTTTTTTTAATTGATTTTGGTTTTCCATTTTTTGTAAATTGAAAATAAATTGCACCATTGTGTTTTGTTTTTAAAAAACCAAAATAAGTTTTGTTGAACTTTTTTAGTTTTTTTTTTTCTATAAAAACAAAATCAAACTATGTTTACAATATTTCTCCATCTAATATAATAATTATTGTCCGACGAGATTTTTGAAGAAATTTAAATCGTGGAACTTGAACTTCGTATTTGTATTAATTTCAGTGTTGTGAGTATAATCTCTAATATTTGATCATTTGATTTTTTCTCTCAAAGAAAAGTAAACACATGCAACTTGAATTATTGAGATCTTCTATGAAACTTTGCTCTCAAGGTCTTCAACTCCAAAGTCTTTAATTCTTCAAGTATCTAGAACTTTAGTATCTTTTATCTTCGATCTTCAGCTTCTTTGGAATTTCAGGGCTTCAATCTTCAAAACTTATGAGCTTGGGAGCTTCGATCTTCAGATTTTGAGCTTCAATCTTCAATTCTTCAGAATTTGGATTTCTAGAGCTTCAACACTGTTTCTTCACTCTTCCAACCCCCTACCTCATGAAGAAGGAGACCCTCAATTTATAGGGGTTTTTTTGTGGGCTTGGGCCAACTTGCTTTTGGGCCAGTGGGCTTGGGCCCGACTTTCTCTTTGGTTTGGGCTAAAGTTGGATTTGGGCCCAATTCTTTCTTTAGCCCAAAAATGTTCAAAATTTCTTCTCCAACAATTATAAAATTATATCATTATTGTTAACTTTTTTAATTAAAACAATTCATATTAATTAAACAATATCAATATTTTAAATGTATTAATTAATCCAAAATTATAGGAAGAGAAATAATAAAAATAATAATATTGAGAAAATAACAATAAAGTTTCATTTTTTAAAGAACAACTTATAGGTGAATAAATAAGCAATTAAAATAATTAATTTGAATCCAACAAATATATTTTAAAAAAATACCTATTTTCAAAGGTAATCATTTTAAGTAACAAAAATGTTGAGAATATTTATAAAGAATAGCAAAATATCACTGTCTATTTGTGATATACCAAGATAGATTACTATCGGTGTCTATCTATCATGACACAACAGACACAAATAATAATCTATTACAGTCTCTTGCAAATAGACAAAAAAATTTGTTATATTATACATATTTTAGTTAATTTTCCTATATTTAAAAATAACCCTATTTTCAAAGTATCTACCGTGCAATTTCATATGAAAGTGGAAGTAGGATTTAAACTTAGGTGTATTGAAAGTAGGCCAACAACCAAACCGCATAGCAAAGGGAGTACTAAGATGGAACAACCATCGTCTACAATAAATAGATAAAAACTTGTTTTTTAAAGACCATATTTTTTCGTCGATTTTAAAAACATTTTTAAAGTGTAAAAACAGAAGATTCACATTTTGAAAATAAAAACCAAAAACTCAATTAGTTATCAAACCAACTCATAAATTATTGAAAAAGTTGACACATCCCATATATGATAAACTCTATTGTTAACTGTGGAATTTCAATAAAATCTATGTAAGTCTATATTTTGAAAGTCACTTATTTTTTCCGTAGCAATAATTTGGGTATGCATCCTCTAAAAAAAATAAATAAAAAATAAAAAATATTTTTTTTAAAAGAAAGAAGGTTTGCCTTGTAATTGGACACCAAGTGAGTTTCTAAAAAAAATAAATAAAAATAAAAAAATATTGTTTTTTAAAAGAAAGAAGGTTTGCATTGTGATTGGACACCAAGTGAGTTTCACAAAGATAGGGCAACCCAAGAAGTAGTGAGTATTTATCTTGGTTTAAGACACTCCTCAATGATTGGATGTGTCATCACTATCTACTCATTCTACGGAAACATATATACGCTTAACCGGAGGGGAAGAAAGAGATAAAAGAGCAAGATGCTATCCAGATTTAAAATATCAACGTCGATAAAAATATTAATAAAATGTCGATTTTGATGGATATTTTTTGAAAAATTATTAAAAAAATTTAAAAAATAAATTTAAATTAATAAACATATATTTTATGATTTTTAAATAATTTAAGATGTTTATTATTTATATTATTGTTTACATTGGAGACATTTTGTTACTTATTTTTTTTCATGTTGTATGAATTTTTCTACGATATAATAGACATATTGATTCAACTCTATGTTGATGTTGAATCTATGAAGATGCGGACATATCAACACATCGACAAAAATTTAATACTATAAATGCGGTGTAATTTCAAGTTTTCAATGGAAAATCATAAGAAAAGCTTATTCAACCCATAAAAAATTACTCTAAAACATAATTTGTAATACTAATTTTTGTTTTAAACTGAAGGGAACAAATTTTTAATTAAACAAACAAAAAAATTAGAGAAATATTTTGCTTGGAGTTTTAAGATTTGAATGTTGGAAAACATAGGAGGTATTTGGAGCAAAGAGTGAAGTTGTAAACTCTAAAGGGATATTTAGGGCAAGGGGTGAAATAATAAGCTTCAAATCTATGAATTGTAGGAGTTGTGAATTATTGAGACCCACAATGTAAAGAATTGATAAGGTATAAAATTGATGTGTTTTTAGTGGCGAAATCCACAAACTCCATGGATGGGCCAAACAAGAAGTGGGGTTCACAACTCTTACTTCCCAATTCCTTAACCAAACACACACAGGAAGTAATGAAGTATAAGGAGTTGTGAACTTTTGAGTCCCACCGAGTAGAGATAATAAGAATTAACATTGATTTTTTTTAGTGGTGTGATCCACAAACTTCTTGGGCCAAACAAGGAGTGGAGTTTACAACTCCACACATCCCAACGCCTGCGTAAGAAGGGCATCTCTTGTTGGTCGAAGAAACTTTGTTGAATCTCATAAGTTTTTTTTTTTTTTTTTTTTTTTTTTTTTTTTAAAAACTAAAAATGAAGCTTCATTGATGAAAGAATGTCGATGAGTTTTCAACAATTAAAAATAAAATTGTATAGATATTATAATCAACTCCTTTAAAGCTATCTTGGATCCAGAAAAGAAAATGAAATTTAGAACAACTTATACAAATATTTTCATTTTTTCCCATATACATCCTCCCATACCATATTGGTATGTTGTTCGATTCTTATACCAATTTTCTCAACAAATAAACAAAATCTAAAACTTCAAATTAAAATATAAAATCCCATAAATTCCCAAAAACAAAATCCCAACGAATAGCCAAATACAAAAAGAATTGACAACATTTTCGACCATGGTAAATCTTCTTAACTAATCACAAAAATTTGAATTGTGAAAAAAAATCAATAGTCTCCATCACTACAAATTTGGTAGTGCACATGTTTTTTTTTCTCTTTTTTTTCGTTCCTCCTACTAGTTGTCTTCAAAATATGATCCAAATCTCAATGTGCCTACTAGTTGTCTTCAAAATATGATCCAAATCTCAATGTGTTTCTGGTTCTGAACGTGTATAAGACATTTACGTCTTAAAGTCCCTTGACAATTTCATGATTCTCTTGTTATAGTCTATATACCTTTATTATAGTCTATGTACCTTAATTAAATGGGCACTTTCGTTTTTAAGATAAACCAAGAGACAACTTGTTAAACTAAGGAAGTGTTAGGTTAGGTCATCCATCAAAGGAAAAGAGAGGAATGAGAGAGGAGATGCTAGCTTGTAAAGTAAGAGAAGGTAAAAGTAATAAGGAATTTTGAAAGATTGAGAAGTATCAGTGCATAAACTTGCGAGGACGGACATAAAAGATTTTAATAATTTTTGGGACAATGTTAATGTTTTGGTTTCTTTATGGAGCTTTCTTTCTAATAATGGTTTCAGAACCAATTTTTGTTCATATATTAACACAAAAGTAATTTTAAACTTTTTTTAGTTCAAGAATATTTTTTTAGCACAGTTAAAATCAGTATTTTAAACTCAATGTTTCAAAGTAATTCCAATCCAAGACAAATTGCAAAAGTATTTTTCAACTTTTTTTTTTTTTCTCTTTTTTTCGTTTAAGGATATTAATCAAAACTCAAAATCCCAATTGAAATCAGAATCATTTACGCTTGAGCATTTCTGAACACTTTGTATTTCTTTTACAGATTTAGATGTTAACTTGGAAGAAATGAGTTTTACAAAATCTACTCGAAGGGAAGGGGAAAGCGAAAGGGAAAAAGAGATATATTATTCATCCACCCACATATACAAGCGAAGAACCTGAGCTATAACCCGAAACACTCGGACGTCCGACATCGTATCGTGTAGTGTCGTTAATCGGAAGCCTTCTTCGATGACGGAACCAAATGCCTCCACAAGTAGCGGCCGCTGGCCATGTCGACCGCCGTCCAGAACACCGATTTCATAGCCGAAGACGCCTGTTCAAACATACCACAATCGTTCCATTCATACACAAACAAAGAAAAGCAAAAAAAGGGAAATGCAAGATTCCGACGAAGAAGAATCACAAGAACCTGAGAGAACAACGACGAATTGGAATCCGAATCCTTGGAGTTATCTTCGGAATTATCGCCGGCCTCGAAATCTTGAGGCGATTTGAGGTTGCGGAAAAGGAAGAAGCCGGCAAGAGTCGCTGAGAGAAATATGAGAATAAATCTCAGCGGACACATTTTTTTTTTTCTTGTTTTTTTCAACGCCCTTCCTTCCTCCTTCTTCTCTAACCTCTGGATCTGAACTAAGAGAGAAAATTGTGGGAAGGGAAGAAATTATTATTAGGGTAAATCAAGGGAGTGAAATGAAGGAATTGTCAAAACTGGCTTTAGAAAATTGGGGAATTTTGAATATCTAGATGCCATGAAAGCAACCTTGCTTGCTTTTCAACCTAACCCAACCACTAATTTTTATTTATTCATTTATCTCTTATGACTAAAATGAAAGGGGGGCCCATACCAAGACAAATAATATTAATAATCAGATAAGGTTAGAGATTTGGTTAGTGATAACCCACAAACATAATATTTAATTAAAAAAGATACAAAAATAAATAAAAGTGGTAGGATATTATCATGGTGGCGGGCTGGTGGACGGAAGAAAGAATGGGTTAAAATACTGTCTCGGTGTATGTTACTCAATTTTTATCTTGTACTTATAATTAATCTTAAATTTAACCTCATAAAGTTAATTTTTATCCAAATTTCCTAAACAATAATAACAATTCTTTTAATACAAAAATTAAGAAGAAAAATCATGTCATTTTAATCGAAATTTCCTAAACAATAATAAAAAATTCTTTTAATACAACAATTAGAAAGAAAAATCATCACCATCTTTATTGAAATTTTCTAAATAATGATAAAAATTATTTTAATACAATAATTAAAAAAAAATTATGTCAATTACCATTGAGCTAAACTCATTTCGACATAATAACAATAATTTTTATAAAAAAAATATAATATGTGAATGTGCTATTAACATTCATAGGAAAAGTGCTTATAAATATAATATGTGAATATGCTATTAACATTCAAATATATCAAAATGTCACTATATATAATGATAGACATTTAGTGATAGTCACTAATGAATTACTATCATTACCATTATCTATAAATGATAGTGATAATAAGAGTAATTCATCAATGTCTATCACTGACATTTTGCCATATTTATAAATATTTTTATTCATTTTGTGATATTTAAAAACAATCATAAATAATAAAAGTTTTTGTAAAAATCACCCATAAACAAATAATGTGGATTGACTTTAAAATTTATTAAGTATAAAAATTAAAATTAAATATTTAAAAATATACTTAAAATATAAAGGCTAAAAAGAAAACAAGAGTCAGCAGCCATATGTTATTTAGGATAGGAATGGTGGCTAGCGTCCAAAGGAGTTGAAAAGTCAAAAGTGTAGCACCAACCCAACTGTCGATGTCATCCATTTATGAGCCATAAATCAAAGGCAATGCATGGAGAAAAACAAAAAATTTGCAAATCAAGTTATTTAAACAAAGACCCTCTAGTATATCATAGGCATTCACTCCAAACAATACTATAATAAAGGGTGAACATGTAAATCATAATTTCCAATTAAAATTATCTAAATCATGAAATTTTATGATAAAAAACGAGCATAGTTCAACCAACGTATATGTTAGTGCCCAACTCCCACCTAAAGTCATGAAATTCATGAAGGCCAGCTCGGCATAGATGGGTATTGTAAAGACCATCGCATACACGAGCAGAAGGAATGACAAATGGAAAAAGGTTAGGGAATGTTAAAACACCGCATGCCAGTGGGTAATATTCCAAAACAGCCAAGGCACGCAACAAGGGCAACAGGATTCACCCTTTTGAGCCAATTTGATCCTGTGGAATATTCTTCTTCACATCTTTGAATTGTAACCCAAAAATGACAATGCCTCGTATTTCTTTCAACTAATGCTGGCCAAATTATGTATTACTCAGTTTGTTGAGCCAAATTGCGATAGGGACTTCATTGTATTTCCAAGTTGACTGCCAAACTTAAGCTGATCAGAAGAATATCCATGGCCCAGCAGCGAGAAGCTTTATGGTAGTTAGCTTAGCTATAATTAACTTCTTCAAGAACATGGCACCTCCTACCTAGACTTTAGCAAACCGAGCGATTTTAGCCAGAACTGTTCTTAAACTTCGGATGCCAGCTCCTGATTTTGAACTAACCATCATCTGAAATGATAAACCACACAGTCAATATCTATTAGATCTCTCATTGTACTTTGGGAAAGTCGTGAGAAAAATTAACTCAATAAACAATTTTCTTCATACCAGAGGTTGGACAATTGACTTGTTTGCCTTGAGTCTCTGAAAAAATGTCGTGATCAATAGTGTTGTGTGTCTCAAAAGAATAAAGGAAGGAAAAAAGAAAGAAACAAATGATGATTTAAGAACAAATATTATAGACTATATGGGGAGTTAAAAACCTCTTCAATTTGCATTGCTCTACGTGCTACATCCATTGGGAAGACCATATCAGTCTTTGTCAATACAATTTGGTATTTCGTTTGAGATCTATCACAGTGAATCCATAAGCTTCAATACATTATACTTCCAATGAAAACTTAATTACCCATATAACAAATTATATATAAAGTTCAGTGCAAGTAATTTGCATTAACTGTAAGTTTGGTACCTTTCCATCAAATCAATGAGCTCTTGATCCCTTGGTTTCATACCCCATTTTGTATCAACAAGTAAGCATACCCGTCTAAGACCAACTCTTTTTGAAACATACTCTTTTACCTGAGATATATAAGTAATCAGTCAACTAGATAAAACCAATCCCAAAACTCAAAAGGAAACGACATGTGCTCCATAAATAAACAATACATCTAAACTTCTCCATGTTGTTATAAGCCGTCCTTTCTTCTTTTTGTGTAACACTAATAGTTTACATCTCAATAGCTCAAACATGAATGATTAAGGGGAGTTTATGATAACATCTTAAATTTTCCAAACAAAGAAAAAATAAATAAATAAATTGCTATCATAAACAATCAGTTTCTGGGGCAGGTCAACTTAGAATTGAAATTCTTACCAACTCCTCCCAAGCATCCTTAACTTCCTCTTTTGCATAAGCAAAGCCATATCCAGGTAAATCCACCAAAGATAGCTTTGATCCCAGACTAAAAAAGTTAATAGTCTGTATACGAACACATATTGCCAAGTGTCAATTTAATAGACACATCCAACACAAGATGTAGTCAGAATTACAGATGTCAGCACCTGAGTAAGACCAGGTTTGTCAGATGTCCGTACAACACCCCATTGTCTTGTAAGGGCATTAAGCAGTGATGACTTTCCAACATTTGATCTTCCTGGCATGAAGAAAGATTTAAGGCAACATCAAAAAGTCTCCAAGGAACTAACGTCCAAACAAAAAATTCAATATTATTCTAGCAAACTAAGCATCCAAGAAAATTTTAAAATGTTGCATAGAAACTATATAGCAACACCCCAGACCAGAACCAGGCATGGTTAAGTGGGTTGGGAAAATAGATTCAATAACTAAAAGGAAAGCAATTTAGCTTTTGAGAAAAATACATTTTCAGTTCCTTAAGTTTTGAATATAATTTTCATTCGGTTCCTAGATTTTAAAATGTTGTATTCTTACCTAAAGATTTGAGTATAGCTTCCATTTGATCCTTGGGTTTCAAAATGTTCCATTCTTACCCTTGAATTTGAATTCCATTTTCATTTTGTCATTAGTTTTCAAGATTTTAAGCTTTTACTCTGCGTTTTCACTAATGCTCACTTCTTGTTCTTGGTGATAATTTTCAATTAATTAATTTTAAATAATTATAATATGGAATTTTGTATTATTTTTAATAGAGGCAAAATTTTAGTGAATTTTATTTATAATTATTTTAAATTAATTACAAAACTGAACACAAAGGAATAAAAGTGAGTATCACTAAAAACTCAGAGTAAAAAGGGTAAAATATTGAAACCTAGGACCAATTTGGAAAATAAACTCAAAATTGTGGTAAAAATGTAACATTTTAAGGGCTAGAAACTACCAAATAAAAACTAAGCTCAAAACTAAGGATCCAATGGAAACCTGGACCAAAAAGATATTCCTTTTCTTATCGTTTTTCTTGTACACAAAGGGTTATGGGGGAGGAGCAAAACCTTCATTCTTTTCAGACCCTAGAATTAAGTTCAATATAATTTGTAGGGATTTTTATCTTCTCCTCCCAATTAACTTGTAGCATAATTCGCTCAAAGTCTTCAAAGACAAACTAGATACCCTAAGAAACACCAGCTAATCCATAATAACAGTACAGTTAACCGTCTCATATAAGTGAGAGAGAAAAGTATAGTAATAAATATATTAAAGATTATTGGAAACAGCTACAGATTTAAATTAGATTTACAAGTACTACTAGTTACTGTATCGAGAATTTGAGATAGAGCTAAGCATGTACAAAACTTTAAATGTGTACCAGCAAATGCAATCTCTGGCACATCAGGAGGTGGAAAAGATGATGAAACTTTTGCAGCAGCAAAGAAGGTCAACTTATTCCTGAATATCTGCGCATTACAATTAGTTTCCACAAGGAAAATGAACAAAAAAGTAACATTTCTGTTACATAAATATCAAATACACACATTTTCTTCAATTCTTTCTCTCTCAGCACTGTTAGAAAAGGGGATATTATCCAGAGGGGCAGTGAGGTCAGTGTTGTAGCCTGCTCTTTTAATCTCAATCATGCGCCTACGGCCCAAAAACTGTTAACAACATAATAAATAATCATAAATGGAACAACACATGAAACATTAATAGAACACCTAACAAGCAAAACGGATTTAACAATACATAGCTATGAAAATTACATTATCTTCTACGAACGAAATGATAGATTTACTAGGTTGTATAGCTCGAAACTGAGCATTCTTTGACATCTCATCTTTTTTCTCTGCGTTTGCTTTCTCCTGCCTGGCACTTTCTGGAATTAAAGGAAGAGCCTCTAAGGAAAGCAACAAAATGAACTCATATAGGATTGCAAGCAAACAAAAAGGAGACAATATATTATTAAGCTTAGCCTATTTAAAAATAAAGCTGTTCAATTACATCATAGAAAATCAATCGGATTGGAAGGAAACTGAGACATGGATATCAACTCACCATCAGTTATTATTCCATCATCCAGCCGCTTATTAGAGAGATCGTATGGAACTCTACGAATTACCAGCTTCCTCTTTTTTGGTCGATCAATTAGGAGCTCTGGATCACCATTTTCACTTCTTTTCTTGGAATCTCTTTTCTTGGTAGGATCTGAAGGAGTTACACCCCATGATTTTTTCCCAATAGAATGCAATGTCTTGCTCGAATCCTTGGTGTTTTTGGAATGTGTCTTCCTTACATAATCCACATTGTGGTCTTTTTCCCCTCTACTCTTCCTTTTTTCATACAGTACTTTCGGACTTCTTACCCCATTTTCTTGCTTTTTAAGAGAGCGGTTTGAAGTCTTAGAAGCCAAAACTGAAGGCATTCCAGCAACTTCAGCATCCTGTCGTCTTCTCAAAAGAGATTGCCTCTTGGATTTCGCAACATCAGTGAATGAAGCAACCTTCATGGCACTATTTTCGCCTCCGTATATTCTGTGTCTTTGTACATTAGCAGTTTCAGGCCTCAGTGTTCCCTTCCGGGCAGCTTTTTCAACACTATCGAAGTTCTTCCTTCCATTTACACCGCTTTTGGAACTGGATTTTCCAACCGCAACCTTGTGTTTCTTCCTGAGCCTAAGCCCCGAGCTGGGCTCTTCGGGCATTGTCGAGCAGTTTTCTATAATTCTGAACCTAAATTAGCAAACAGAATTCTTTTCTACACACAGGGGAATTGGGATTCTTGAATATGATATTTACTTTGAAGAGTTATATTGAATATGCCATATGAGAGGTGGAAGAAAGCAAAAAATTCCATGGTTTCAGACAAAAAACACATGCATTTACAATGCTAAGAAGAAAGAAATACCTTGGCTTTCTGGCCCTTTGTTCAGCAGAATCGTTCGCCTTCTTCGTCGTCCTCAATGTATTCGTCCTCAATGTAAGCCTGAGTTTCAAGGTGTTCGTCGTCCTCCCTCTCATATTCATTTGGGCTTTCCGGTAGTGGGCCCAATATGATTGTAGCCCAAAACTAAAAAATAATAAAACAATTGCAAATATAAGAAATTCAAAGTACTTGCACAGCAGAATGCAATTTTTTTTTTTTTTTAAAATATAGAAAATTTTAGATTTTAATTTCAAATAGAAAAAAAATTATAAATATAGAAAAAATTAGGTTTTACTTCTAAAATCTAGAACAAATGATAGATCATATTAATAATGGGTCTATAATTAATGAATTTTGCTATATTTATAATTTTTTAAAAATATTATTATGCACTTAATTATTATTTTAAAAATATTATTCAATATAACTACTTTAATAAAAAATAAGGTAAAATGTAAAAAGAGAAAACTCCAAAAGTCATAATTATTTTTTTCATAATATTGTTTTTTTTTTTCTTCTAAATCTATTTTAATATAACTTCAAATTTGCATTAACTTGGTATCTTTAATGATAGGGCACTTTGTTTTAACTTCAAATCACTTCAAATTATGTTTAATCATAATTTTTTTAAAACATTATGTCTAATATTTATAAAAATTATATTCATTCAACATTTTAGGTTTCACTATATGAAATTATGGTTCAAATATTTTTAACTCCATCTAACACATTTTGTATTCATTATAAATTAATTAAACAATATATATATATATAGTTTGAATTATCATCTCTTTCATTACTTTTAAATTTTATATTAGATATTTACTATTTAATGTATAAAAAATTATTTATTTAACATTTTATGTTCTAAAAATTTTAAATCTCATGGATCGCATCGCACATGTACTACAACTAATATATAAAAAAAGAATAATGTCATGAGTTTAGTCTATAATAACCGGGCAAGCAGGTATAGTTAGCCCTTTTTTTTTTTTTTTTTTTTTTTTTGAACAAAAGAACCCTTGGCTACTTTAAAATTCCAACTCCAAAAAGCGGCTACACCTCGAAATTCAAGTCCAATTTATTTTTCACGTTAAAAAACCAAATCTTTCCTTTCTCTTCAGTTTTGAATAGCATTTTTTAAAGTTTCATTTTATACAATCTTCAGATAGGAAAATAGAATTTAGATTTAAATAATTACCAATTAATAGATTACAAAAATACCCAAAATAATACCTATAATGATTTTATTAAACATACCAACCTAGGTTTTATTGGCATTCAAAATAAAATTTATCAAATACAATTTTTGAATTGGATTAACTTTATTTTGAAAGCAATGAAGATATGATCTAACCTCGTAAAAAAAGTTTGTGTTCATAAGAGTATTTTGAAGTTTTTTCTTAGATTAAGAGTATTTTTTAAAATTTTTAAATTTCGATGGAATTTTTAAAATAAAATACTAACGATTTTCATTTAGTGTATTTTTTAATTTTGGATTTTTTTTTTTAAGTCCAATAGTATTTTAAAAATAAATATTAACAATTTCCACTTGTAAATCGTTTCTCCACAATGACAAAGCGGGCAAAGGCAAATTAGTGTAAATGTTTTTACTTTGAATGTCGTCATAAGATTTCGAGGTTAGACTTTTCTATTTAATTCTCTTATGGAAAAATTGATACTGAAATGGTGATTATGAATACAACTAAGTGCATGTTTGTTAGTGGTTTTTTGAATTGTTAGACTTGTTAAAATCACTTTTCTTAGGCTCAAAATCACTTCGAAATATGTTTATGATCACTCAAAATTAATTTAATACTTTTAAATTCAATTTTCATATCATCAAATTTGGTTTTGAATGATTAAAACTAATACATTTATCAACCAATTTTATTTGACTTTTATAATAGCAATATTAATATAAAAATTTGGAAAAAAAATACACTTTTGTTCTTGAGATTTGACACCAATGTCTTTCATCCCTCAAGTTTATAAAATGATTCTAAATAATTCTAACTTAACTTTAACCTAATGAAATGATGACTAAGTCGTTATCTGTTGTTGATGTGGATTAACTGACATGTCAATTTTATTTGATTATGTGGAAAATACACTAAAATTACTCCATAAATTCTCTTCATCTTCTAAGTGCTCCAGGCATCAAATGTTCGTGCCAATTCTAGACCAATAGTCATAATTTGCGCACACAGTCTGTGAGTGATCAAGATTTTTTGTACGGAATATCCTTTTTTAGGGACTCAAATGAAATTTGGCCCAATATTCAAGTTTGCTTGAAAGATGTCCTTTTGCATACGTCAACCGGGTGTGAAAATACCATATTGTCCCCAAATCGTGCGCTCAAACAAATTATGGTTCCTTCCTCTCACTTCTCGCTTCTTCCTTTGTTCCTCTCATTAGAAACAGTTGCAACTTTTTTATTTTTATTTTTTTTCCTTTGTTCAGATTCTTGCTATCGCTTCTTGCTCCTACCTCTCACTTCTTGTTCATATGTCTCGCTTCTCACTCTAGTTTCTCGCTCCTTTTTCTTGTTTCTCGTTAGACACAATTGTAATTGTTTTCTTTGATTTTTCCCTTTGTTTAGATCCTTCCTCCGGCTTCTTCCTCTGACTTCTTGCTTCTTCCTCTTGCTCTATATCAGACAAAACTGCAATTTTTTTCTTAAAAAAAAAAAAACCCGCAGGCCAAAGAAGGAATAAGAAAATTTTAGAGAACGAAGAAGAAGAAATTTGCAGAAAAAGAGAAGAATAAAAATAAAGCAGAAAGAAATGGAAGAAGAATAAGACAACTACGCATAACCAACCAGAAACGAATAGTTAAAAGAAGAAATAAAAAAGAATGGAAAAAAGGAAAAAAAACTAAAGATGAAAAAAAAAAAAAAGAAAAAAAAAAAAAAAAAGAAAAAAAGGAAAAAAAACTAAAGATGAAAAAAAAAAAAAAGAAAAAAAAAAAAAAAAAGAAAAAAAGGAAAAAAAACTAAAGATGAAAAAAAAAAAAAAGAAAAAAAAAAAAAAAAAGAAAAAAAGGAAAAAAAACTAAAGATGAAAAAAAAAAAAAAGAAAAAAAAAAAAAAAAAGAAAAAAAGGAAAAAAAACTAAAGATGAAAAAAAAAAAAAAGAAAAAAAAAAAAAAAAAGAAAAAAAGGAAAAAAAACTAAAGATGAAAAAAAAAAAAAAGAAAAAAAAAAAAAAAAAGAAAAAAAGGAAAAAAAACTAAAGATGAAAAAAAAAAAAAAGAAAAAAAAAAAAAAAAAGAAAAAAAGGAAAAAAAACTAAAGATGAAAAAAAAAAAAAAGAAAAAAAAAAAAAAAAAAAAAAAAAGAAAGAAAAAAGAAAATAAAAGGCTGCAAAAAAAAAAAAAGAAAGAAAATTGAAGAAGGATTATAGTGATAATCACATGATGATAACATCAGCGAAAGACCAAAAATTAATTTGTTTTGAACTTGGGCACAAGGAAACTAATTTTACAACTACAACATAGTATTTGAAAAATAAAGATCATGCTAACCATTAATAAGAGAAACTACCTAACTACGTGAATGTGGGGAGATGACATGAAACTGTTGGTTGAATGGATTAAATAGAAGGCTTTGTCAAACAATTACACAAAATGCGAGTTGATCAATTATGGGATTATTGGAATACCTTCTCACCCTGCAAACTCAATAAAACTTCTAGCTTAAGGCTAAAATAGAGTGACAAGGAAAAATCGTATATCAATCTAAATTCATTGATTAAATTTAGACAATCAATATTATCCAATAATTTCAGACCAAATTCGAGTTTCAAACTATGCAGAATAAACAATTTGTAACTCGCTAGCTTAAAAGAATAGATAAACTAACCTAACCTTTTAAGCAACAAGAACAATAATAAATTAAGTTTAGGAAAGAGAGATTTATATTGATTCACCTAGTGTGGGCTATGTCCAATTCTTTGCTACTGATGTTGGGTTTCACTAAAATAGTTAGGGAGAAAGTATAAATAACGCTCAATAATAATTTCTCACTTTTCTCTCCAGAAAAAAGGCTCACAAATTACTCTTACAAAGTAACAAAACATCACAAAACTTTGGGAGAGAAAACACTCACTTTAAACAACTAAAGAACCTCAGTCCAATGACTTTGATCTTCTTTCGCATCGAAACACAGTTTCATGGGTTTTTTTTTTCTTTCTTCAGCCAAAATGAAACTCTCGGCACTCACAATGTATTTCTTCTTTTAATTTTGCTTTTTAAAAGAAGATTTTCACTGCCACATTTCTTTGTTTAATTATTATTCACCTCCATGTAAAACTAAGAAGAGGGAAAAAAACTTTGGGTGCTACGACACCTATGCATTTTATAGAGATGTCCATTTAATCTATCGGGTCGGAGAATCCCTGATTAGACGGAGGAGGGAGTGGGAAGATTTTTTGTCTCAAGGGCTAGACGGGGAAGTCCTCTGTCCCCAGCCCGAGTCACGACTCCACCCGTCCGTCCAACCCAATTAATTAACTATATACAAATATATATACACATATGTATACATATACATATACACACATTCATGCCCGGTTGTAATATTTTGTTTTCGTTGAAAAGAGCTCACTGAGATATTTAAAAAAACAACTCATTATATAAAAAGATTATATATATATATATATATATTACGTTGAGTTTTTATTTATTTATTATTATTATTCTTTTTACGAAATATATTATATTGAGTTTAAAACTTATGTGGTAATATTTAAATTTAAGTTTTTCTGAAATTATGGAATTTACAATTTCTAATTCTATCTTTTACGCATAAAATATTAATTATTTATATATATATAATACTTAAAAAAAAACCATAACATGTGAGTTATTTTCCAACTTTCATCTCAACTTTTTCACACCTTAACATATTTCTAAACTATATAGGCTTAATATATAAAACTTTATTAAGCTGGGAATAAATTTAAAAGTTGTTAAAAAATAAATAAATTAAAAAAAGTATATGGAAAACTTTTGCTTACCAAGAGCCCTATCCTCACAAATTATCCACTCCCGCATCAACTTCAAAGCTTTCGCACATGGCTACAAAACATAGATGAAAAAATGAACCTAAATAAGTTTTTTTTAGTACATAAAGATTAAACTTTCAACCTAAAAAAAACAATCATATCAATTAACATTGTGCTATATTTCATTTTTATAAATAAATAAATTTAAAGTAATTAAAATTCAACGGCGTTCAAAGTATGGTCCAAAATGCATGAATCACGGTTTAAAAAAAATATGGTGTACATAAAAGTGTTCAAATGCGGAATCCTCGTGCAAGCCTTCGTAAGATTGCAAGGTCAAAAGGCAACAAATAAATAAAATAAAATTTCAAGACCTCGATGAGTTCTTACTCATCATCAACCTGCTGTTTTGTAGTATCTCAAGTCTCAGCTGCTGGGAGAATCACAGAAGCTTCAGCTGAGAGCAGGAAACTACTATCTCAACGTTCTCATTAATGGCGTTCGTTGGGTTTATTGGCTTGGACGATCTTAGCCTCCAATTGGCTACTTCACTAATCCGTGCCGGTTACAGAGTCAAAGCTTTTGAGGTACTCCACTAATCCGTGGACGATTTTACTCTTCAGTTTGCAATACTTCTTTCATCTTCGGACTTGGAATTCTGCTGTTGAATCGAGATAGACACTCCTTACTTATTGATTATTATCAAACGTTTAGGTTGAGTGAAGAACGAAGTGAATGGATTCAATATCCTTAGTGTCAGTGTTGGGACAAATGAGAGTTGTGTATTCAATCATCTCTGTTATAATTTGAGTTTGTTGAGTGTAAAAGCATGATGTTAATGCAGAACCGTTGTGAATTTTGGTGGATCTGTTACCATCTTACAAGATTGATCTTGAATATTGAACTTGTAATGGAAAATGGAAGCTTAAAGGCGAGAATCTACATTTTTCTCAGTCGTTTTTCTCCACAAAGTTATCTCTCCAGCAAGATTTTAGTATCATATGTTCACTAGTTTCTTTGTTGGTCCGCTCATTAAAGGGGGTTGTTATACTTTTGTTTTTAGATAACAAACAGTAATTCTGTTGGAAAATACTTTTCTAAGCCTTAAAAAAATGTGCTGAACCCTTGGGGATTTTATTATGTTTGATTGCAGCAGGAAATAGATGTATTCACCGTTTTAAATCGTGTTTAATTTGAGAAGCCTGCTTCATTTCAAAAGATCGTCACTAAGTAAATTCAAAGACGATCGCCACTTTTTAATCTGTAAAAGTAATTGTTTCATGTTTAAAAACCTAGAAGTAGCATATTTGAATCTACCGTATCCCTGTGTTTATTCTTTTTTTTGTTCTTGGTTGGCTTTCAATATGAATGTGTTATATTTGAACAGTGGTGACAAATTCACGTTAACTGGTAACATTCCGTCTGCAGATAAATCAGGTCTGGACAGATACATTTTTGAAGTCAGGCGGAATAAGCTGTGCCAGTATTGTAGAGGCAGCGGCAGGTAAATTGTTTGCTTGCTTAAGTTGATTTCTATTCTATTTCAACATTAAATCTTTGATTCGGCTACCTTCCATGGTTCAACTACATTGAATGGTTTAACTTGGGTCTGGAGCTGGATCTTAGTCAATATTTCATTGACATTCATGTTTAATATTAACTAATGTCCCATTGATTCCACTGGAGTACTGATATATATCACTTTAACATAGTTTTGCAATTGTTTTTGGCTCACCATTTCATTCCATTAAAAAAGTATAGTATTTTCTAGAAAGATTTGAATTGCAAATGATTAGTTTAGAGGAGTGGATAGTCCTTGTAGATATCGTTTCTGGCAATAGATCTTCCTCAAAGCCAGCTCTTCTTTGAGACATTGTGAAAAAAATTGCAGAGAAGAGGCTGCAAGTCTTAATGAAGATTTTTTTTTTCTTTTAAAAGGAGAAATGTGAAAGGCAACTTCAATTGATATCATTTAAATCTTGTCATAAATTGAACAAAAATTTTAGTGATCTAATTCTTGAAAGCTAATTCTTTTCGAGATGCTGAGAAAGTGCTTCTCTTTGGGCTTTATATTGAAACATCTCATATATAACAATTTGACATATAACTACAAGAAGTGGCATTGATTGAATTAAATAGCCATTATATAGCCATATATCATACTCATAATGCTTGCTTTATATCTTAGGATGGTCTCTTTACACATTTGTTTCTCACTTGGTTCTCTGTTTCCTTGCAGATGTTGCGGCATTGCTTGTATTGAATAGTCATTTGAATATGATTAATGATTTATCTTTTGGGGATGTTCTCAGAGGTTTATACGAAATTTCTTGCCACAATTTTAATAATATATAAGAACTGGGAGTAATATTAAATTGACGTTTCACATTTGATTATATGAATTTCTTAACTTTGTTGATTCGCAGGGTTGCATGAGGATGTTGTTGTTGTCCTTGTCCGTTCAACTCCACTGGGGAATGATGTCCAGAACTTGGAAAAACTTTTTACAGGCAATTTCACTCTTACTTTCTTAGTACTTTGATGATGGAGTGTGAATATAAATGTCCTGTCTATTATTCTGTATTTGCATCTCTGAGTGTCTGGGGTTTGAGGCTACAAAGGTTTCTGCTGCCAAGGGGATGAGAGGATTAGTACATCAAATTTCAAACACACTCCATTATAAGAAAACCCACCGTTCTGAAATCTCACTTATAAATCCTTTATCTTTGCACTAAGCTTCCGTCTGAATTATGCCTTGCGAAATTAAAGTTTTCCTCCCAGCTCTCTCAAAAAGCTACTTCACTTAATATGTTAAATTGTTTACTGATTAAGACTAAAGCTTAGATGAAATTGGAAAGTTATTATTTTTTGTACTTCTTAGTGTCTCAAATCTAATTTTTTTTTTTTCCGTAATCATTCTCTATCTCAAATCTTTTTTTTTTTTCGTAATTCAAAAAATGTAAAAGTTTTTCAAATTATGAAAATAATCAGAAGTGCTGAAATTTCTTGGGTTCCAAGAAATCTTGGTCGGATGTTTTTGATCTCATCATTTTTCTGATTTCTACCTGGAGTTCTTTGTTCTATATATATGTAGCTTCCATGAGGCCCTCTTTATGTACATTTTATTATAACATTGAAATTTTATTTTCTAAGGAAATGTTTGTTCAATAAAAATATTGGTGATGAATGGGGTATGACGAAACCTTATATCTGCTTTTTCCTAAATAGTAACATTACTCTTATTTTAGGGAGGAACTAACACAAACCAATATTTTTTTTAAATGAACCAGTTTATTCTTTTGTTAGGCTGCCGAAGTTCGAATTTTCATTTATTAATTTATTTTAAACTATCAAAGATATGTATATTGACACCTTAAAAGATGGTAGAAACTGAACCATCATAGGTTGGCCTAGTGGTAAAAAAAGGAGACATAGTCTCAATAAATGGCTAGGAGGTCATGGGTTCAATCCATGGTGGCCACCTACCTAGGATTTAATATCCTATGAGTTCCCTTGACACCAAATGTTGTGGGGTCAGGTGGGTTGTCCCGTGAGATTAGTTGAGGTGCGCGTAAGCTGGCCCGAACATCCACAAATTGCAAAAGAAAAAAAAATGGTAGAAACTGTTTGCAACATTATGATCTCTAGCATTGGAAAAATTTTCTTTTCATGTCATTTACAGGAACTACATTTGTACGATCTGTATTCCTGGGATTTTACATTCAAAACAAGAGATCAAAGGAAGGGAGGGTGTTCGAGAGATAGGAAAAAAATCTAGCAAAAACTGAAAAAGAAAAGCAATTAACGTCTATAATGGTAGATATTTCTTATTCATATGTTAAAATGTTGGGGCTGATTTTCTAAGTAACTCCTATCGGGAATGTTACTTGCATTTACAAGTCAATTAATTTATAATTGTGACTGTCACTTCCCCCTTTCCTGCAGTTGATTACGAGATACACAATCTTGTTGATGCATATGTCTTTAAGTGTGTTTCTGAAGCTCTGGATGGTCAGCTCTTGGTAGTTGTTATATCATATAGCATTTTTTCTTCTTTGTTTTTGCAGCTAAAAATTGGTATTTTCTTCTTGGGTGCATAGAACACTGATTTTGTATTAACTGTGCAGACAGTAACCTCTGGAAGGGCAGCTGCAATTTCTAGAGCTCGACCTTTTCTATCAGGTAGGTTCATTCTCATTATAAACGTTTGCATGTTTAACCTCTCTTCCTTTTCCCATGTCTTGATATCAACTATTTCAAATTATGTTCCTGCAGCTCTGTGTGGAAAGCTTTTCATTTTTGAAGGTGAAGTTGATGCTGGAAGGTATCTTTTGTTTGTTTCATAATTAAAATGTTTCTTTTTTCCATTGATGATTATGTATATTCAAACTCCTTGACGTATTCCCTTTTATGCACATTTCAGTAAAACAAATATGGTAATTGAGCTCCTTAAAGGAATTCATTTTGTGGCTTCGCTGGAAGCTATTTCCCTGGGTGTTAAAGCTGGAATTCACCCCTGGATAATCTATGACATTATTTCAAATGCTGCTGGGAATTCATGGTAAGCTCGTCGTAGTTGCCTGATTATTTTGTTTTTCGTCATAGTATATAGAGAATATTTGAAATGCACTTGCTAGAAGTTTAAAATTTCAGTTCCCTATTTAAGTTCTGCTAACTTTTGGTTAATTAAGAGCTTTAGCATCTTTGTTGGAAGATGGTCCATTGAACTATATGTATGGCATTATCTTTTCACTTCAATATTATATCCAGTTTCTGTAAAGATAATTTGCCAGTACTGGAAACATATATACATATATCCTTCATCTCTTGTTAAGTAGAAAAGTTTGGTTTGTTTATTCCTGAAGATCAGTAAATGTGGCAGTTATATCTTCTTTAATGAGTTCTGGAAATCCCACAGTACTCAATCAAAATAATGTGGCACAAAATGTTTGTTGTTCAACCGAGAATTTTTTTCAATCAAAATAATGTGGCACAAAATCGTTGTTTTAATGGATAAACAATGTTATTTATTTGTTTATTATCTTCTTATCCGTGCTTTAATAGTATCATTCTTTTGTATGGCGGGCTTACATTTGCAGGGTTTTCAAGAATTATGTTCCCCACTTGTTAAAGGGTGATATTAGACCTGAGTTGTTGAGAAGTTTGGTTCAAGCTATGGTAATATATCATGCAGGCCATCTGGCTTTTATTCTATTCGTCATCAATTATCTTTTTGTTACAATGGTTCATGACTCAATTAGTTATCTTTGTAATCATAAAAAAGTGCAGTGCACTTTAAACGATCACAAAATTCAAAATCATCTATGGGAGATGTCATAAAAAGTCCTCTTATTTCGCTTGAAACTTTCATCATTTGGTTAATGAAGAATGGCCATAGATGAGATAGTGTATTTGTTCTTGTGATTATTACATGTGAGTAATCATTGATATTATTGCATTCTAGATCAATTAAGTTATTTAGCATAACTAGTGGTACCTCTCTTGCTGAAGGGGATTGTCATGGATAAGGCCAAGTCGCACACTTTTCCTCTTCCTCTCCTAGCAGTTACTCATCAGCAACTTATGCTGGGTAAAAACACCATGCAACTCTAAAGTAAATCGGTCCTATATTTGAGGTTTTCTCAATATGTAGTCATCTGGTATTTCTCTATTACCCTTCCTCATTTCCTTTTCAGGTTCTTCCCATGGCTATGGAGATGAGGATGGCTTGTTAGAACAGGTTACTTTTTCACAGGAGCTTCTTATTTGATTTATTTAGAATTATTGTTAAAATGTGAAATTGGGAATTTTGGTCTTTCAAATCATGCTATTTCACATTTTAGATGCCTGTTCAAGGTGATGCATTATTTTTACTGCCATCTAATTGTTGAGAAAATCTGTCAGGCGTGGAAAAGTGCATATGGAGTAAGTATTTCAGATGCAGCTAATACAGAAGTTTACAGCCCTGAGCAACTAGCCAATGAAATAACTTCTAAATCAAGTTCTGTTAATCGAGTGGGTTTCATTGGTCTTGGTGCAATGGGATTTGGCATGGCAACTCACCTTATCAGATCAGCTTTTTGTGTGATTGGTTATGATGTAATATCTTTTCCAATCTTTATCGGTTTATTTCATCATTTCAAGAATGACTTTGGCAGTTCATTTAAATAAAAGCTGCCAGGAACCTTTTTTTCATTGTAGGTGTTTAAACCAACCCTAACTAAATTCACTGATGCTGGTGGCTTGATTGGAAACTCGCCTGCAGAAGTTAGTAAAGGTGAAAAATTCAAGGAAGATCAAAGCTGATTGTAATTCATTTTTACTATTCTGGAGACATAAAATTGCATAGACAATTAATATTTACAGTGATAAATTTGGATAAGCAGTTCTGCGGAAGAAAGGCAAGCAAAATAAAAATGTTTATATACTGTTTTGTTAAGTACTATTCGTTTAACTTAAAAAGTTGTGGATTGCTCATCCTTCCGCAAGGATTCATCAAATTTTCTTTTATAAAAATTAGTCAAGTTTTCAATCTTTTGCTGAATTAACTAGAATTAGAATATTTAGTATTATCGAAAAAGAGAAGGAAAAATAACACAAGATTTACGTGGAAAACCCTAGTACAGGGAGAAAAACCACTATAGAACTTTTCTCTTTTATTAATTTGATACGTACAAATGTTACAAGGGGAAGAAAATAAATAGAGACACAAAACCATATAAGGAAAAAATATTAGAGGATATAAGAGGCAAAATATAAAATCTACAAGATTCCCAAATATCCTCTTTTATTTTCAACACTCCCCCTCAAGATGGGACATAAATGTCAATGAGACCCATCTTGCTAACACACGAGTCAAAGTTTTGCTTAAGTAACCCTTTAGTGAGGACATCAGCAATTTGTTGGCTAGAAGGAATATACGGAATACAGATGCTTCCATTCTTTAGTTTTTCCTTTATAAACTGTCTATCAATCTCCACATGTTTTGTTCTATCATGCTGAACAGGATTGTTAGCTCTGCTAATAACAGCCTTATTATCACAATAGAGTTTCATTGGTAGTCACTATTTTGGTGAAGATCAGATAAAACTTTCTTTAACCAGATTTCTTCAGAGATACCATGGCTCATAGCTCTGTATTCAGCTCCTGCATTGCTTCTAGCAACCACACTTTGCTTTTTACTCCTCCACATTACAAGATTACCCCAAACAAAGGTACAGTACCCAGATGTAAATTTCCTATCAATCATTGATCCTGCCAGTCAGAGTCTGTATAGGCTTTAATGCATCTTCTGTCAGTCTTTCTAAAAATCAACCCTTTTCCTGGTGTGCTTTTCAAATATCTCAAAATCCTGTTTACAGTTTCCATGTGTTTTTCGTAGGGAGCTTGCATAAACTGGCTCACAATGCTGACAACATAGGAAATGTCGGGTCTAGTATGTTCTAAGTAAATTAGTCTTCGCACTAGACGTTGGTACCTTTCCTTGTTAACAGGAACTTTGTCAACAGACTCTCCCAATTTTGCATTAAACTCGATAGGAGTGTCAGCAGGTTTGCATCCAGTCATACCTGTTTCTTTGAAGAGGTCAATTGTGTATTTTCGCTGTGAAACTGAGATTCTTTCTCTTGACCTTGCCACCTCCATCCCAAGAAAGTACATCAGGTTTCCTAGGTCTTTGAATTCAAATTCATCCGCCATTTTCTGTTTTAACTTGTTGATTTCAGCAGTATCATCTCCTAATAGGACAATGTCATCAACATACACAATTAGAACAACAACCTTACCTGAGACGGACCTTTTTGTAAACAAGGTATGATCAGAGTGTCCCTGAGTGAAGCCTTGGGACTTGACGAAGGTGGTAAATCTCTCGAACCATGCTCTTGATGACTGTTTCAAACCATACAGGGCCTTCCTAAGTCTGCACACACAGTGGTCAAATTGGGATTCAAAGCCAGGAGGAAGGCTCATGTATACCTCTTCTTTTAAATCACCATTTAAAAAGGCATCATTTTACCTCTAACTGATAAAGAGGCCAATCTTTGTTGACAACAATCGGTAGAAGAATCCTGATTGTGTTTAATTTTGCAACAGGAGAGAAAGTCTCAGAATAGTCAACCCCAAAAGCTTGAGTGAACCCTTTTGCTACAAGCCTGACTTTATATCTGTCAAGACTTCCGTCAGATTTATACTTCATTGTGAACACCCACTTACACCCAACTGGTTTATGCCCTTTCGGAAGAGCAACGCATTCCCATGTAGTATTTTTCTCAAGAGCTCTCATTTCTTCCATAACGGTAACCTTCCACTCAGGAATTTCCATAGCCACATATATGTTCTTTGGTATAGTTACAGTATCAAGGCTGGCAGTAAATGCTTTGAACTTAGAAGGCAAATTGTTATAAGATAGGAAGCTATACATAGGATACTTGGTGCAAGACCTTGTGTCTTTTCTCAGAGCAATGGGCATGTCAAAGGTGGCATCATACTCTCCTGATTTTTCGAGTTCTTCTTCAGTTGTGGAATTCTGAGGCATGATCTCATTTTCATTCTCCTGAACTATTGTTGACACTACATCGCTCTCAGCAACCTGGTTATTTTATGTCATATCATCTTTATCATTTTCTACCGACAGTTTTGTCAGATCAACGATATCATTTTCACCACAATCATCTTCAACACAAACAGTATTATTATCTGGGTTAGAAGTACCTTGAGCATGTGTTGGTTTAGAAGATTGGACCGGAGCCGGCATGTCAGTAGGAGCCATTATTTCCTTTCTAAGATTCTTCCTGTAGTACGTTATCCATAGGACCTGTCTGGTGGGTAGGACAGTATCGTGGGTTGTCAGGATGGGTTCAGGAAGGGGATTAGAATAGTTAGTCTCTTCATTACTACTCTCCCCTTGAAGAGGACTAACGGGAAAGAAAGTTTATCTTCCAGGAAGGTGATATCCATAAAGATGAAGTATTTTCGAGAAGTGGGATGGAGCATTTATACCCACGCTGGTGTAGAGGATACCCAATAAAGACACATTTCTAGGCACGAGGGATAAATTTAGTCTGGTTGGGACCAAAGCTATGGACGAATGCAGTACACCCAAATACACAGAGAGAGACATCAGGTATAAGGCGAGTGGTAAGGTAAGACAGTTTAAGATAGTCAAGAGGAGTTTGGAAGTTGAGAACGCGGGAAGACATCCGATTTATAAGATGAGCTGCAGTCAAGACTGCATCTCCCCATAAATAAGACGAAAGAGAGGTCGACAACATGAAAGACTGAGCAACTTCTAGAAGATGACGGTTTTTTCTTCCAGCCACTCCATTTTGTTTAGGTGTATAGGCACACGAGGTCTGGTGGATAATACCTTTAGTGGATAAGATCTCACGAAGGCTATTGGTGAGGAATTCACAACCATTGTCACTTTGAAGGATGACAATTTTGGCATTGAACTGAGTTTCGATGGTGGTGTAAAATTGTTGGAAAATGGATGAGACCTCAGACTTATCTGTTAAAAGGAAGACCCAAGTAAGGCGAGTATGGTCATCGATGAAGGTAACGAACTAACGCTTACTAGAAGAAGTGGTAATCCTTGAGGGACCCCAAATATCACCGTGAATAAGAGTGAAAGGTTGAGAGGGTTTGTAAGGTTGGGACGGAAAAGAGATCCTATGCTGTTTCGCTCGAATACACACATCACAAGATAAAGAAGAGATGTCAACTTTATTAAATAAATGGGGAAATAAATATTTCATATATTGAAAATTAGGGTGGCCAAGACGGAAATGACACAACATACCGTCATTTTCAGAAGTTGAAAAATAGGAAGATAACAGACTAGCTCTATACCTCTGCCTAGAGGAAGTACCACCATCAAGGAAATAGAGTCCCCTATTGTACCGGGCAGTGCCAATCATCCTCTCCGAGTTCAAGTCCTGAAAAATAACATCATCCGGTGAGAAAGCCACACGACAGTTTAGATCTCTGGTTATCTTACTTACTGACAGTAAATTATAAGAGATTTTAGGAACATGCAGCACATTCTGTAATATCAAACCATCAAATAGTGAAATGTGACCCTTGCCGGCAACAGGGGCAAGGGTCCCGTCAGCAATCTGAATTTTTTCATTACCAGCACATGAATGATACGAGAGGAAATTGTCAGAAGTTCCAGCGAGATGATCTGTAGCTCTTGAATCAAGGATCCAAGGTTTCTTGTCAGTAATACTGAGGAGACTCAAGGATTGAGAAATACCTGACTGCGCAATCGCCCCAAGAGAGGAGGTACTGGTGTCAGCTGGGCAGTTCTCCTGATGTTGTGGCTGAGAGCCACTAGTAGTCTCACTCACCAGAGCCTGGTCTGCTATTGAAAGTGTACATTGTATAAATGTAGTTACAAAATTGTTTAGTCCTTTGTCTTCTGGTCAAATGTTTTCTGAAAGTTATCAAAATCCTATAAGTTGATGAGCTATTTTTGATTTTACAAATATACGCCGACTATTGATGGATATATGGTAATGTGAGTATTTTTTTTAGTTGATTTATGAAAAAAGAATACATTATAGTGGGGAAATGTTAAGAAGATGAAAAGCTTAGGAAGCCCTCTAAGAAGTTTGACCATCTAGAATACAAGGATGCCAAAGTAATGAGAAACTCTACTGATAACATTTTTTACTGACAAAATATAAATTATACTATCGTGCATCGCAATTATTAGTTGATTGCTAACTTTATATTTGTCTTCAATTGATGTGTTCTACCTTTATTTAAAACCAGTTGCTATGTTGTAGCTGTTGGATTACAACATTAGGGCAGTCCTCATCTTTCTGTTATAATTGGATATTTAGAAAACTTTTAGTAGTTTCCTGGGCTCTGTAACTTGTTCTCCATTATGTATGAACCTACATAGGAGCCATTGTGCTATTCTATTTTACAAAGTGAAAGAGCCATTCTCCTTTTTCCTTAAAAAATTCTTTTCCCAGATGTTGAAGTGCTCGTAATTATGGTGACAAATGAAACACAAGTGGAGAGCGTTCTGTATGGGGAAGCTGGGGCTATCTCTGGTACACTTAATTCTCAGCATACAATTTCTTGTATTAGAGCTGATACTAATTCTACAATTTCCTTTTGTTTGATAGCCCTTCCATATGGAGCTTCGATTATTCTATCATCTACTGTTTCTCCTGGATATGTGCGGCAACTAGAACAGCGCTTGGGAAGTATGTCCTATGGATGGTGTGGAATGTTAATATTTTTTAGATAAAAGCTCCTTGTTATGAACCAGTGACCGGTGTTTTAAATCAATATACTATTGACAAGAATTCTGTCTTTAATCACTATTTGATATTAAGTCTTTCTTAAGTACTTCTGTGATGTATACTTAAGCATGCGTTAAAAATTTCAGCCGAACTTTAAATGCTTGATACTTATTTAGTGATTGGACTAACATCATTTCTTAATATGTAAGATGAGGGCAAAAATTTGAAATTGGTTGATGCTCCTGTTTCTGGTGGTGTTCAAAGGGCCTCAAAGGGAGCCCTTACGGTGTGTTTTCTACCTCTCAAAGAACGACAGTTCCTTAAAATTTTGGGTTTCCTTATCTCAAAATTGATAATAGCTATTTTCTGACACAGATAATGGCCTCTGGGACAAATGAAGCTCTTAGGAGCGCTGGTTCAGTCCTCTCAGGTTGTGAAACATAAAAGTACTATAAGAATTCTGTGACATGTTTTATTGCCAGATGTTAGTAAATGACATGCCACAATATTTGGTTTTTATTTGTTAACAGCCTTAAGTGAGAAGCTTTATGTAATTAAAGGAGTCTGCGGGGCAGGAAGGTATTTCAACATTCCAAGAATTGATCTGCTCCCATTTATGTGATTGTTTGGCTGTTAACCAGAACCTTCAATTTTATTCCATTCAACCACCAGTTTCATGACAGCACTAAACATTCATGTAGTTGTATAGTTTCTGAGTAATGGTTAGCCTGACCTCTATTTTTCCAAATGCTTTGTTATAGTGGTGTGAAAATGGTAAATCAATTGCTTGCTGGAGTTCATATAGCATCGGGTGCAGAGGCAATGGCATTTGGAGCTCGACTTGGTCTCAATACTCGAATTTTATTTGACGTCATCGTAAATAGTCAGGGAACGTCCTGGTAAATCTTTATCTTAACAATGACTAGTTACTGTGAAACTTTTCCATCTTTTAAGAGCATTTTTGCCTGATATTCTAGAATCGGAACTTGCCAGCTTCTTCAGATGTAAGCACTATTTTGAAAATTGGATATAAAGCCATCCAATTTGTTCTCACATCTAATCTAACATAAACAGACGCATGTTTTTTTAAGTGGATTGTCAATCTTCGTCATGCGATACCTTTTTGTAACTAGAAAATCTATGAACACAATTTGATGAAGAAAAGCTTAACCACATCCTAATCCTAGCAGAATTGAACAAGATATTGTACTTGGTAAACAATGTAAAATATTTTTTTCATTTTAGTACTAGGGTAGAGACTGCATCTATTGTAAATAATAAAACCCCCATTTCTTAAATAAATAAAGAAAATAAAAAGAAAAAAAGATGAAGTAACCTTAAATTAATTGAAAATCTGAAACGTTTTGCCATCCATTTACTGTAGTAAGAAGATTTTCTACCCCCATTTAATTGCAGGATGTTTGAAAACCGAGTTCCACATATGCTGGACGATGATTATACACCATACTCTGCACTTGACATCTTTGTGAAGGACCTGGTCAGCACGAAATATCCATTGACGACTTTAAAGGAAGAAATTGTAATCCTATGATTATCTCTCTCTGTATGAAAAATTTATATTCTACAGGGCATTGTTTCTCGGGAATGTGCATCTCATAAAGTTCCTCTACACTTATCTGTGACTGCACATCAATTGTTTCTGGCAGGTATGGAAACCTAGATAAGTCAAAATTGGGATTTTATAAATCTGCCAAATGAAAAATTAGGCCATTTCAGCAGCATTTTGCTCAGTTTTATTAAATATTAGGAAAAAAAGAAAAAAACTCCCATATAGAGAACATTGCTAGTCTCATTGTATATTTGATAACAATTTAGGATGGTATCTGAGGTTTGATATTTTCAGGTTCTGCTGCGGGCTGGGGTCGTCAAGATGATGCTGGAGTAGTAAAGGTATGGAGATGTCATGCTGTATTTTGTTTTTCACTGAAAAGCACATTTCTAAGGACGAATGTGACAGCTAATAATATCCAGAAAAGATAATGACCAAGTTGGTGAATCGAACAAAAGATAATGGACCAAGTTGGTGATTTCCCATGTTTTGTCATAGGTTTATGAGACGCTTACAGGTGTCAAGGTTAAAGGAAAGCCTCCCACTCTTAAGAAAGAAGCTGTATTGAGGTCTCTCCCACCTGAATGGCCGCAAGATGTGATTGCTGATATTCAACAACTGAATGAAAGGAATTCAAAGATTTTGGTTGTGCTGGACGATGATCCAACGGGAACCCAAACTGTTCATGATATTGATGTTTTAACTGAATGGTGAGCTTCATTCTTTCTAACTTACTATTGTGACTTTGTGGAACAGTTGTTTAGCAGCGTATCAGCCAACTTCATACAATGAATTTATTGTTTTTCATTTCATTAATGTAAGGTGTTGCGAACTTCAAGCTAATCTAAAGAATGTATGTTTTCCTCTATAGTTGATAAATTCCAAGCGGTTAAATCTTTATGTGATCTTTTCAGGTCCCTTGATTCACTTATTGAGCAATTTCGTAAAAAGCCGAAATGCTTTTTTATATTGACCAACTCAAGGTCACTGAGCTCTGAAAAGGTAGAAATCCATCTCCTCCACATGCTACTTGTTTCCGATCTATTAGAATATAGTTTTTCTTGTGTAACTAATATCTTCAATCATAGTACTGATACGAACTTTACAGGCTGGGGCATTAGTTAAACAAATCTGCACTAATTTACGTGCTGCATCTGAGTGTGTCAAGCATAGTGACTACATGGTAGTTTTGAGAGGTGATTCAACCTTACGAGGTCATTTTCCCGAGGTATATAGAGTGGCTTCAGTATTATCTGAGTTGTTAGCTGGCCATGTTGAGTCAGAATTTAATTGTCATAACATGAGAAAGTATGATTTGTCTAGGAAGCCGATGCTGCTATGTCAGTGTTAGGTGTAGTGGATGCATGGATCATCTGCCCGTTCTTTTTCCAAGGAGGCCGTTACACTGTTGACGATATACACTATGTTGCAGATTCTGATGAGTAACATTCTTTTCCGTTAATTTGTATTTTGATACTCATGATAGCTTATTGAACTTGACATTGCATGTCATAATCATGTATGTAGGCTCATTCCTGCGGGGGACACTGAGTTCGCAAAAGATGCTACTTTTGGTTATAAATCTTCAAATCTTCGTGAGGTTCGTTGATTATATTGTGCTGTATATTAAACTCTACTGTAGTAATTTTTAAATTTTTTTCTCCCATCTTCTGAACAATAGTGGGTTGAAGAGAAAACAGCTGGACGCATACAAGCTGGCACTGTTACCTCCATTTCTATTCAACTTTTAAGAAAGGGTGGCCCAGATGCTGTTTGCGAGCACCTATGCAGCTTAGAGAAGGTACCAATTACTCATGTTCCACAACTTACACAAATAGAAAATTGCATTTTCTTATCTTGTTTAGAATATTTTTTTTTCTAATTTATTAATTATTAGTTATCTTTCAGCTTCAATTCAATATTTTCAATCCACTTGATCCTCAAGTAATAGATGTGTTGAAGCTGTGAAGATATTGGATTGAAACAATAAACTCTATCATAGAAGGGAATGATAGAAACTGCCTTAGGAAAGCAGATGTTGTCCCTTGTTTTCCTTTACGACCAAATACTGTCAGTTTGAAAAGTATTTATTTGTTTTTAGGGTCTGGGGAGGACCATTGGATTCCTAATGATTCACTCGAGAATTTATTTCCTATGGTCTACAATCTAGCCACTTACAATAGTTGTTCTTATTAGTATGTTTTGAGATGTTGAAGCAGGTGGATGGATTATTCCATGATGGAACATTATCACATCAGAAACGAAGGAGACTCTAGGAGGTGAACATTTGATTCATTGGGGAATTTTCTAGCAGTTTGATGTTCCCACTACTTTAGTTTTTGAGGAGGATGTTTTTTAGGCTATTTGGAAAATAGAACTTGGAAATTTTAGCTTTAACTTTGGCCCTCTGTGGACTAAATATTGCTGATTAGATTCATAAAAAGATCACATCCACGAATTATCCCCAGTTGATGTTTTTCTATGCAGAAATTATCATATATTGTTTCTTAACATTTTGTAACTTTAATTCTTATTTTATTCAAAGCCAATGGAAGTGTGTTTTTGTGAACTTCCTTGGCTGTGGGGCTTTCCTATTTTTCGTGTACAATTCACATTTTCAATGAAAAGTGTGCTCCATGCTATATTTGTTTCTTATGTATGTATAACCTGTCTTACGTGGTTTTGCTAAAATAGGGAATGACATGTATAGTTAATGCCGCTAGTGAAAGGGATATGGCAGTCTTTGCCGCTGGAATGATTAAGGTAAGTTTCCTCTGGTAGTCTTCTGATGTCTATTTCCAAGCTTTCCTCTAAACTTAACTGATGTTGATATTTGATTACTGAAAATACTCATCAGATTATTTGATGTCAATCAGTTAGTTGTCAGTTAGCAGTTAGCTAGTTGACTTGCGGATCCCCTGTTTCTGGTTTTAAGTGTCTACTGTTCTGTTTTTATGTTTTTACTTTTATTAAAAGTTTAGTTACTGTTTTGATTATTTGTTGTTAGTTAAAGATAAACGGGTGGTTTGTAGCCTTTAAATAGGGGTAGGTCGTTAGAGGTATTATTCAGAAAATAAAACAATAATTCTCCAAGATTTTTCCCAGGAAAATTAGTTTTACACTATTATTTTTTTTTCTTGTCAGGCAGAAATGAAGGGCAAGAATTTCTTATGCCGAACTGCTGCCAGTTTTGTATCAGCCAGGGTTGGGATCACTCCAATAGCTCCTCTTTTGCCAAATGATGTTGGAATTGATAAAGAGAGAAATGGTGGTCTTATTATTGTGGGTTCATATGTTCCAAAAACTACTAAACAGGTTGAATCAATGACTTTAAATTCCCTTGCATCATAGTGTTACTATTTTCACTTATTTTAATGTTAAGATTTTCCACTTATGTTTCATGATGTCGTAGGTTCAAGAGTTGAAGTTGCGATGTGGCCCATTTTTAAGATGTATTGAGGTGATCTGACAATTATTCAATTGAATATGGATTTTTATTTGCCTTACTTATGTTAGTTAATCCCTTTCTCATACGTACTTATATTGTGAATCTCTTTGTTTACATGCTTTCTCCTTTTCTTTTCTTTTGTGTGTGTGAGAATTGCTGCAATTAAATCATTTCAATCTCTCTATTTTTTTCCTGAAAAAAAAAAAAGGAGAAAGCAACTTGATAGATCCTATCTCATATTGTGCTTTGTGCTTTATATAACGCGTCTAGTTGCTCCTTTGAGTATTTCCCTTGTTTGTGGTCTGCAACATAGTATATGCTCCTTATGTACATCAAACATATATTTTTGCCATTCCTCACATACATCTGGTTAAGACTAAATTGTTGTGCATGTATGATATTGTTCATATAATATATTTGTGTCCACTTTCCTTCTTCTCCATCAGGTTTCTGCTGCTAAACTTTCCATGAGTACAGAGGAAGAGAGGGAGGAGGAAATTAGAAAAGCAGCTATGTTTGCTGATATTTATCTCAGGGCTCGTAAAGATACTCTGATTATGACTAGTAGAGAACTTATCAGGGGAAAAAGTTAGCCTTTCTAACTTTTATATAGCTTAATATATGATACTGATATAGTTAAACGCATACTTCTAGCATTCTCATATTGTTATATAACATAATGGAGGTTTTTATTTTTCTTTATCTTGTTTGTTCCTGAGGCGGCTACTCATTCTTTGGTTAGGTCCCCTGGAGAGTTTAGAAATCAACGTCAAAGTAAGTGCTGCGCTGGTGGAAATAGTTCAACGGATTACTACAAAACCTCATTACATCCTTGCAAAGGTATCAAATAACCAAGTTTTCCTCCCTCCTCTCGTTTGCCTTCATGCTGAATGTGTCTGATTATTATGTAAGGGACTCTCTCCAACCACCAAAGTATGTGCGTGCTGCAGGAATATAGTAGAATTTGCAGTTTAAGCTAATCATGCGTGGTTGAGATGATTTAGCATATCTGTCATCTGAAACTGGGATCATTCAAGTGCTAGATGCTTGAATGCTTATATCATAATCCTATTCTCAACCTGAAAATTTTGTTGTTGGATGACAGAGCACAGTACATCAATCTAACATAATGTGGAATATGTTCCGGCTTTCATAATATTACGGGATATTTTCAAATATAACAAAATGAGTCAAACTATTTACAAATATATAAAAATTTCACTGTCTATCAACGATAGACCGTGATAGACTGCTATTGCTCAAACGATAGAAGAGACTTCTATCGTTTGAGCAATAGCAGTCTATCGCTGATAGATAGTAAAATTTTTCTATAATTGTAAATAGTTTGATATTTTTTCTATTTATACTAATTTTCCTAATATTAATTATTAACATCTCTTAATTGTAATAAAACAAATGATTGCAAATAAATTATTTTCCCTAAACAATTGGAGACTTCGTGCATTGATACACACATCTACTGGGAAGCACCTCCTTTTCTGATCAATTTAAACAACCTAAAAACTGGGCTAGAGTACAAAAGGATCTTGCAGAACCGAAACTCCAAAAACAAGACAAATTTTTATATCAATCTATCTATGTGCTTAATTTAGGGTGGAATCACCTCATCAGACATTGCTACAAAGGCTCTTGGAGCAAAATGTGCTAGGATAATTGGACAGGCCTTTTCTGGGGTTCCCTTGTGGCAACTAGGCCATGAAAGTAGACATCCTGGAGTTCCGTACATTGTTTTCCCAGGTAAATTTAAATAAGCTATCTTCTTTTTCCTTTCTCTTTTCTAGACTTTCCAATTTGTAATAACTTGATTATGATCTCTGCCTATTTTGAGTTATGTTTTACTTAGGTAATGTTGGAAGCAGTGAAGCACTAGCAGAAGTAGTCAGTACTTGGGCTCTTCCTGCCAGACTTTCCTCTTCAAAAGAGATTCTTCTTGTAAGGGTTTTATTTTTATTTTTATTTTTATTTATATATATATATATATATATATATTTTTTTTTTTTTTTATTTTTAAAATTTAAATTCCCTAGTAATTTTCCCTAAGTTTCTGAATGTCATTCCAAATGAAGAGTGCAGAACAAGGTGGGTACGCAGTGGGAGCTTTCAATGTCTATAATTTGGAAGGAGTTCAGGCTGTTGTTGCTGCTGCTGAAGAACAACACAGTCCTGCCATATTACAGGTAATATCTTGCAAAACTGTACGTGAGTATATTTGTAGCATTCCTTTTATGGTCCAGTCAGGTACTTCCTTTTTATTTTGGAGAAAGATAGAGAAATAGCTTTTTCCCTTCAGAAGTTCTAAAAGATATTTGAACTGAAGATTATCCAAAAAAAAAAAAAAAGAAAAAAAGAAAATCAAAGTCTTTCTCTGGGAGCTTAGTCTGGGAGCTGTTAATACTGTTGATTGTTTACCGCATCGAACGCATTATATGGCATCTTTCACCATTCCGATGTCTCATGTGTTGTCAACATGCTAGTCTCCAACTCATTGATTTTTGCATTTCTTCTGGCATATCATTTTGGAGGCTTTTGGCTGGTCCATGTTGTCTTCCAATACTATTTGTTGGTGGGACATCCTTTTAGTGGTACTAAAAGGATGATATGGTTAGCCCTGCTGCACGCATTCTTTTGAGCACTATGGGGAGAGAGAAATGGCTGCCCTTTTCGAGACTCTTTTTCTGGTTCGATCTATTTGTTTTTTTTTTTTGGTGCAAAACAAGAATCCCTTTAAACATTATAGCCTATCTTTATTAGTTACCAATTGGAGATCTCTTTTGTACTCACCTATAGGTGTTCGGGTGTTTTCCTAATTTCATTTATCAGTGAAATGTTTCTCTACTTTTTCTCTCTTTTTTTACCTAAAAGTCTACTTTTTCTCCCTTTTTTTACCTAAAAGATATGCTCAAATCAGCTAAACTTTCTTCATTGCTTTCATGACCTTTGCAAAAGCAAATGTTGCTTTCATGATTGCATATTTATTCCTTTTTTCATAGATTTTCTCCAGAGATTATTTTCTCCTTTTTGTTTTTTGTTAACAAAACTCTTTAGTCTTTCTTCAGATACTGCTGGGTTCTGCTTCTAAAACATGATCAATAAAACCATGTTCCTTGCACTCATTGTTAAAAAAAATTGCAAATTCTTCAAATTTCCAGATCCATCCAGGTGCCTTAAAGCAAGGAGGGCTCTCTTTGGTTTCGTGCTGTATTGCTGCTGCTGAACGAGCCAGTGTAAGTGATGATCCTTCTCAAAATGAAGGGGAAATGGAATAAATCATGTAGAATAAGAAAAATAGAATTTAGAACATTGATTCTATATTTCTATTTGATGTTATTGGTGGTGGTTCTTTCGTGTTTCCTGCAGGATCTGGTTTTTAGTTTTAAGTGTACATCGAATATTCCTGAACTATTACAGGTTTCAGTACGGCTTTCTTAAAGTGGGGAAGAGTAACAAATGTTACATTTAACTTTTAATCCTATGCTTTACTTTAAAAGAGCACGAAGAAGTAGTGATGCTTCATATTGTATGTTTTGCTAGTATTGTTCATTCTGAAATTACGAAGGAAAAAACAAGGGGAAGAGAAAAGGGCGAAGGCATGGGACTCTAGTTCCTTAAGCATCATAAACTTTTTTTTATGAGATTGTACTGTGTAATGCGTAAGGCATTCCCTTGGATAGAACAACCAAGAAAGTATTTCCTTTCTCATATTCTAAAAACCCGGCAACCAGCTAATGGCCAAATATCTGGAAATGAGGCTCCTAGTAGGATGTGATTTCCTTTTCCTTGTACATGAATGCTGATTAAAACATAGATTTCTCTTCATTGAATTTCTGTAGGTACCAATTACTGTTCACTTTGATCACGGAAATTCAATGCAAGATCTGTTAGAAGCTGTTGAATTGGTATGTTTACTGGCTATTTAAAGAAGTTTTCAGTACTAACCATTTGATTTTGTATCAAGCATTATTGTAAAAAAGTTCGCTTCTTATTTGTTGATAAGTTGCTTTTCTTAATAGGGATTTGATTCAGTAATGGCAGATGGTTCACATCTTCCATTTAAGGAAAATATTGCCTACACAAAGTTCATTTCTTCCTTCGCTCAATCAAAGAACATGCTAGTGGAAGCTGAACTTGGAAGGTTATCAGGAACAGAAGACGACTTGACTGTCGAAGATTATGAAGCAAGGCTAACCGATGTTTCGCAGGTTACTTCTCTTTCTGCTTTGTAGAAAGGTTTTCTTTAGCTTGGCATAGAAAAGTAATATTGGTATCAAACAATTCAGGCTCAACAGTTTATTGAGGAGACTGGCATAGATGCTCTGGCAGTGTGCATTGGTAATGTCCATGGAAAATATCCAGCAGGTGGCCCGAATCTCAGACTCGATCTGCTCAAGGTTTAGTATATAAACATTTATATTCGAGCCATTCTTATTTTGAAAATGTGTCTTGTCTCCAATCTAGGCTAATGTTACAGTGAGAGATTTTAGGTTACTTTGCTTGTTCACTAACACTAACTGATTGTCGAATGGCTGAAAAATGAAGATGTAATTAGTGCCATACGGCTGAATAACTTCTGTTTATGTCATATGATATAATATTAAATTTACCTTCACCCATCAACTTAAGCTTTTGGATCAGTTAGTGATTTAATATGGTATCAGAGCCGGTGGTTCCATGTTCGATGTTATTTCCTCCGCAATTAATATTGACTTCCAATCGTTGGGTCTTCTACATATCTCAAGCCCACAAGTGAGAAGGGATGTTAGATGATATAATATTAAAATTATGTTCACCCATCAACTTAAGCTTTTGTGTCAATCGTTGATTTAACAGTTAAATTGAGTTTTCCTTAAATTGAACCTTGAGTCATGCCACAATCCATTGAGATTCAACCCTTCATCGCTCTGATTCGTCCAAAGAAAAAAAAAATTGAACCTAGAAGCATATGACTCCAAACTCGCATAATTTTATACATGAGTTAACTGATTCAAATAAATTCTTTAACAAGGACTTGCATGCTTTGACCTCAAAAAAAGAAGTCTTCCTGGTGCTGCACGGAGCTTCAGGTTTGCCTGAGAACCTCATAAAGGTACTTTTTCTTTTCTTTCAAATGGAACAGTAATTTAAATAGTTCAGACATACTCAAGTTTCTTGATGTTTGCAATCAAAATCCTATTGACCTTTTGCAGGGGTCATAACACTGGAAATAATTTGTATAACACTGACTTGTTTCACTTGCTATGAGTTCATATCAAATTTTATTTCTTGAAAGAAATCAACCTGTTTGGCGCTCTTTATCAAGATTGGGAGGTATTAACTAAATTAATTTGAATTACATCTGATCGCACAAACAGGCTTGCATCGAGAATGGAGTGAGAAAGTTCAACGTAAATACTGAGGTTCGGAAAGCATACTTGGATTCGCTGAATAACCCCAGCAAAGATTTAGTCCATGTGATGGAATCAGCAAAAGAATCCATGAAAGCTGTGATTGCAGAGAAGATGCATCTATTTGGCTCTGCAGGAAAAGCATTCTGAGTTGTACTATGATGCTCTTTCCTTCTATTTAAACTGAACAATCAAGCTACATACTGCATAGCATGTAGTTAATAAATGGTTATCTATAACTTCCATTTAACTTGTAACTGATTATCTTATTTTTTCCTCTAAAAATAAAAATTAGCCTAAAGTTGTCTTTAATAACAAACATCACAAAATAAAAGTCAGGTGAAACATACAAATACATATGACGTTGTAAAAGTAGAAGGACCATTATACACTTATTATCTAACCATCTGTTTTATGAGCTTCCCCCACAAGGAAGACAGACCCGGAATGAGTGAATTATGTCACTGCCAGAGCCTGTAATGGTAGAGTAATCTTTATGGTTTACAACCTTATTGTCTTACTATTTATTGCTCTCTTGGCCTCAACTTGAACAGAAAGTGATTCTTCTGTTGCTTTTTCAGCCTTGACTTTGTGAATGCTTTCCATTAGCACACGCTTGTTTTTGTAGACATTTCCCTTCACTCTAACGTACATTTGATGATAAATATGCTTATCTATCTTCTCACATTCTCTGTATTTTCGCAGTAATCTTCGGAGGACCCTCATTCTTCTCATCCATAGCAGCTTTGTAGGCAACCTTGCTTCCTTTGTCCCTCTTCGTTTTCCATTTCCTGAGTGTCGTCCTCTTGATTTTGCTTCATGTCGTTGTCGAGATCGGGTTTTTGAGTGGGTTGTTGTCAATCTTTTGATGATCAGACCATCTTTTATGAGCTTTCTGATGCTCATTCCTGACAGTTATAAAAGTTTAAAATGTTTTTGTTCTTTTAGAAACAAGTTCGCTGTTTGAATTGTCAACATCAGGTACAAAATTCTTTCCTGAAACTAAATAATTCATTGCTTGCTCGTATGTTAGTTCTGGATTTGGTAAAATCAATTATTCTAAAGCCATGTTTGATAGTGATGGTTGAAGTAGTGATTTTAGAAAAAGAAATTTAGTTACATGTACAATCATATTTATATTTTGTTCCAAACTTGTAAAAGTGATTTCCTTATATTTAAAAATGATTTTGAATTACTATGTTTGGCTCTAAAAGTAATTTTAGAATTATCAAATTAAAAAGAGTACTTATTTAACTAAATAGTTATCATCAATATATTTTTTTATCAATTAACTTTTTTCATATGTTCTATTATTAAACTGTTCTATGCAGGATTGATATGAGTAGGAAAGATGTGTATAATAAATATCAAAAGAAAATTCAAAACAAGTTATTATGCGCTTTTTTCATGATGACATCTCTTGGTCGATGATTTAAATAAATTAATAGTTTCATAACTCCGACAATATTTTAACAAAAATGAAATAGATATCCATTTTTGAGACTAATTCCTAGTCAATCACCTCCAAAAATCACATAGCAACTAATTCTTCCAAAATCAATTTTATTCAATTTCAAACATCGGAAAGTGATTTTGCAAGAGAAAAAGGAATTTTGGCCTCACTTCCAAACATGCCCGACCTTTTATTTTTTGCTGCTCTTTAACGTAGTTTTGCACTCACAAACAAACTTCATGATGGATCAAAGTTTAACACAAAAAAGAGAGGAGAAAAGAAAAGAAAAGATGTAATTTAGAAAAGTCTTTGTACTTACTTGAATTGGCTAAGGAGATGGTGGTGGTCTCGTTGGGATCAAGCCATACTCGACGTTTGCCACAGTCGAGGCTGCTGGCGGCAAGCCGCTTTTGTAGGGTGAGAGACACCATTGTTGGTGTTGCTTATGGTGGCTTCTCCTCTACACTGAAATGGTTCTTCTTGATGGGTGACTTTGAAAGAGCGTGAGATAAACTAATTGGCTTGCTTTCTTTACGAAAACAAGTTTGAAAGCTCTTATATAGAAGTAAAATACTAGTTGCTTGGTTATGTGTTACTTGGGATGCAAGGATTATGTTCCATATTCCTTTTGTTTGTTTGACCATACAAACAAGCTTGGAAAATTTTAGTGTTTTCTTTAGGACAAAGTAAAGTTGTAATTTATTTTAGTGGCCTTGTGAAACTATAGCATGCTTAACTTCGCACATAATTTGATAATAATTGATATGCATTCTATCAATTTGACTACTGAATTTAATATTTATGAAAGATTACTAGTATTTTCACCCCTTAATTATAGTTGCATTTTTTTTTTTTGGAGTCCTTGAATATTTTATATAAGATTTTTTTTGAAATTTTAATTTTAAAAAAACAAGTCAATGTCAAACTCAAGTAAATGAGCTATTAAGTAATATTCACGACGAGATGGAGTGAAAATTGAAGGAAGGATTTCAAGATTGTTTAAGAAATGATTTGAAATCTGAAAAATAGTTTTCTCCCAGACAAGATTTGAAATGAATTTATTTAAAATTTTGTGCTTGGATGATAACTGAAAAAAAACATAAGAAAGTTAAGAATTTTCTAATGTAGGGCTTTTAACTACGACGGGTTAATTTAAAATTAGAATAGGGCAAGATTCAATAAATAATTTATTTAAAATATTGCAAAATCCGACCATCTTAGTTCAAAAAAGTTCTTTTAAAACAAAAACAAAATTTGACATTTTTTTTTTCTTTCCAATTTTTAATAGATTTCGAAATCATTGTGTAGCACATAATTTCAATTTTCTATCACTAATGGCTTACATAAACAACTCTGAGAATCTTCGGGGATCAATTTCAACAAACCCTCCCGATCCCTTTTCCACATAAACCCTAATTCCAGATTTCACTTCCAACCCCATTAACGTAAAACTCGTTCGGTTCTTTTCTTTTCTTTTGGGTTCCTTAAAAAATATTTATAAACTAAAATTTTACCGAATTATTCTAGGAGATTATGACGTCATCATCTCAGTTGGTAATTTAACGGTTCGATGTTTCTTCTTCTTTATTAGTTTTAAATACTATTCGAGTTCTCTAATTTTACTTATTCGTTTTAGTCTTTATATTTTTAAAATGTTAATTTTGGTCCTTATAATTTTAATTTTGATTTATTTTGATCCCTATATTTAAGGCTCAATTTGGTCTTTAATTTTATACTTTTAAAAATTAACTATTAGAGATAGTTATAAATATAGTATCAAGTTCAAAATATTTATATTTGCAGTACAACGCAAAAAAAAGAAAAAAATTGCAAATGTAAATTTTGCTATATTTACAATTATTTCAAAATATTGCTATACACGTAATTATTATCCTTACAAGTGTTGTCCAATAAAATTACTCTATCTATTATAGTTCTTTCATTTTCATTTCATCAAAATAATCACTTCTTAAAAATTCAAGAGTCAAAATGAACTAAATTGAAATTAAATAACCAATATCGCATTTTAAAAATATAAAAATCATATTAAAACTAAATAACCATATTAAAAATATAAGAACTAAAATAAACAATACAAGAATCAAAATAAATATTTTGAAAGTAAAAAAACAAAATGAAGTAAGCTAAAAATAGAGGGATTAGAGTAGTATTTAAACCTATTTATTTTATTAGTACGCTACGTTTCGAACTTAGATATATAAATTCTTTTTCCTCCCTCTCTCTTCTCGTATTCCAATGGCGGATCAGACTCAGAAACCCGAGCTTTTCGAGCTCAACAATGGAACCATGCAGGTTCTCATTTCCAATCTTGGTTGCACCATCACTTCTCTCTCTGTTCCAGGCAAAGATGGTAACAGACGCTTTGTATTTGCATTTTTCCGTTCAGTTTTTTTGGGGGTTTTCTTTCGTAAGATTGCTGATCATGGACTTTATGCAACTTTGAAGGAAAATTGGCTGATGTAGTCCTTGGATTTGATTCTCTCGACCCATATTTGGTAAGATTTTTCGCTTTTTCTGGCGATCAACTTGAGTTCGATCGTTCTTTATCCGCGATTCAAATGGTTCTGGATATCTCGGAATTGACGGAATTGTGAGGTTTAATTGAACTGAATTTCGTTATGTTTGTGGATATGAGTTTCTTATGTTGATTGGATTTCATTATGAACAGAAAGGTCTTGCGCCTTACTTTGGCTGCATTGTTGGTCGAGTCGCTAACAGGATCAAAGATGGGAAGTTCACACTCAATGGGGAACAATACTCTTTGCCTATTAACAAACCTCCAAACAGTCTCCATGGTAAGAAATTGGAAATTTTTCGTCGGTTCTGTTAATGGATCTTGCATGTTGCAATGCTCAGAGGTTTCGAATTGCTGATAATTTTACTTAAGTTATGACCTGAATCTGCTGTGGATCCTTCTTTGAGCTGAAATCTCACAACATGCATCAAGTTTACAGTTTTTCCGATTACCAAAATGAAATGTTAATAGTTGATCATGTTCATTTTTGTCTATAAGGGCATGCAAAGTTTTTTGTTCTTTAAAAAAATTCTGCTAATTGAAGTATCTTCGTCAAATATGTTGCATTTGGAGGTGCTGAGTATATGGAAGAAGCTTTTAGTTTCGATCTTCTTCGCTTCTTCCTCTCTATATGATATACCATCTTTAGGAGTAGTCTGAAGCGCTCTCTCTTCTTCTTTCAGGTGGGCACAAAGGATTTGACAAGAAAGTATGGCAAGTGAGTGAATACAAAAAGGGGGAGAATCCATCCATCACCTTCAAGTATCATAGTGCTGATGGAGAGGAAGGTAATCTAGTATTCATCTTCACTCATTTTGGTTCACCTAAATGTGGTTCACCTAAATGATTTAGACTCTGTTGGGTAACTTGTTTTGTTTTTAGTTTTTGAAAATTAAGCCTATAAACACTCATTCTTTCCTTAGATTTCTTGCTTTTTTTTTTATCTACTTTTTTACCAATGTTTTCAAAAAGTAGTTTTTAAAAATTGAAGGAAAATAGGTTTAATTTTTAAAAATAAAAAACAGAAAAACAAAACGTTTACCAAACTGGCCTTTTTTTGAAGATTAGCAATTTTTTCCCCCTGGCAACAGGTTACCCAGGAGCTGTCTCTGTTACTGCAACTTACACACTCACTTCAAGCACAACAATGAAACTTGATATGGAGGCAATTCCTGAAAACAAGCCCACCATAATCAACTTGGCTCAACACACCTACTGGAACTTAGGTGGGCATAATTCTGGGGATGTTCTCAACCATTCAATTCATCTTTGGGCAAACCATATTACTCCGGTTGACGAGAACATTGTCCCGACCGGAGAAATCATGCCCGTCAAAGGCACCCCTTTCGATTTCACTTCTGAAAAGAAGATAGGTACCTCTCTTCATGAGGTTGGCATGGGATATGACCACAATTATGTTCTCGACTGTGGAGATGAAAAATTGGGTCTGAAACATGTTGCAGAAGTGAAGGAACCATCAAGCGGTCGGGTCCTTAACTTGTGGACCAATGCCCCTGGGGTGCAGTTTTACACAGGTAACTATGTCAATGGTGTTGTTGGCAAAGGAGGGGCTGTTTATGGTAAGCATGCAGGTCTTTGTTTGGAGACACAAGGATTTCCCAACGCAGTGAACCAACCCAACTTCCCATCTGTTGTTGTTAAACCGGGTGAAAAGTATCAGCACACTATGCTATTTGAGTTTTCAGTTGAATAGAGTGCTTGAGTTTCTAAGAATAATTGTGACAATAAGGTTCATTTCCAATTTATGTTGCAAAACATAGTTCTGTTTTGGGTATTTCCTTGATGCCTTTACTTTGTCTTTTACTTGGTTGTCCTTGTTTTAGTAGATGAGTTGTTTGAAGCATCATATTCTTTTAGGATTGCAGATGGTATAAAATCCCACTGCCAGGTGTGGCTGACCTTGCCTTTAAGATAGAGATCTCTCCTTTTAGTACCATCATTGTCAAAACCCCTTTTTTAGACCTTACGAATCTCTTGACCTTGTTGAAATTATTCGATATCCAAGTTTTAGCTTGAACTTACCTTGTTGATATACTACCAATCACTCTTTAGTTCATGAGATTCTTGGATGCTTATTCCAAGACATCTTTGGATGGTTGGAAAAAAAAAATAAAAATCATCTGTGATAGTTGGGAAATCTTGAACATGCAAGTCTAATAAATATAGCACATGGTTGCCCCTTAACCAGCATAGTATTAGTTGGTACATGCCATGTTTGAAAGGGTTAAAACCCCTTGAAAACATAATTTAATCATTCAAAAACTTTGCTCACTTAGAAATGAAAAGCCAACATTGATTTATAAAATCATAAAAGCTCCATTTTGTTATGAAACTAGAATCTTAACAAAAACAATAACATAAGAGAATAAACAATAACATAAGAGAATAAAGAAGAGAGCACAATAAAAAAAAAAGAGCACTGAGGTTTACACTCCTCTTATTTATAGGGATCCAACTATAGATAGAATGAAGTAGGCAACGAGTTTGATGGTGCTTAAACTAGAGTGATGGAGAGTCTAAAGGCTAAATTCAAGGATGAGTGAGCTCATGGAAGAATATAGGATGAAAATCAAATTAAATACATAACATTGTCATTTACAATACTACCCTTTTAGATTTCTATTGTAGATAAGTTATATGCAAAGAGTGCAATGTTGTGACGGGTAATCCTTCCGTGAATAAGTCTGCCAAGTTATTTTTGGGAGAAATTTGTTGAACAGTGATGTATCATTTTCTTTTTGGTGAGATATGTTTCGTTGGAAGACAAGCAAGAGGTGGCTAGTTTGTTTTACAAATCGCCATGATATAATAATTCCTCTACATATAAACATATAACATGTTTGAGATCTAGCATCAAAATTAGATATGTTCGAATAAACAAACCCATATCAAACATAGCGGAGTGCATGTTTAACTCAATTCAAATGTTTTTTGGAGAAGAACTATATCTAGCCAATAAATTTATAGAAAATGTTATATCAGTGTTATTAGCAAGATACATGAGTGTATGCATTACAATAAGATATGGTACTTCAGCCATTCTCTTCTTGAGGTCGAAATATGTCTTTTTATACATCCAATGATCACACTACCATTGGGATGTTTAATGGGTGGGCTTTGTATATGTAAAACCTTTTCAAAATCCTTTCTATATATGTTGGCCGATGAAGAAATATCTCATCATCTAAATGCTCAATTAGCAAGTCAAGACATAATTTTGTTTTATGAAATCTTTCATCTCAAATTATTTCTTTAGATATTCAATTGCCTTTGATAACTCTTCAAGAGTTCCAATTATATTCAAATCATCAACATATACAGCAAATAATAGCAAATTCCAACGGTGATTTTTTTTTATAAAAACACATGGAAAAATATGACTATTTTTATACTTCTCCTTGAACATATATTCACTAAGTCTTGTGCAGATTGTTTTAATCCATATAAAGATCTCTGTAATTTGATAGAGTATAATTCTCTGACATTTGAATAATATGATCTTGGTATCGTTAATCCTTCAAGGATTTTCATACAAATATTGTTATCTAGATATCTATATAAATTCGTTGTGACTACATCCAGAAGATGCATATCAAGCTTTTTATGCACAACCAGACTAATTAGATATCTCAATGTTATTGCATCCATCACGAAAGAGTGCGTCCCCTCATAATCAATACCAGGTCTTTGCGAGAATCTTTGTGCAACAAGTCTTGTTTTATATCTTGTGACTTCATTCTTTTCATTTCTTTTTCTTATAAATACTCGTTTGTATCCCATAGGCTTGATATCTGATGGTGTCTAGACTACTATTCCAAAAATCTCACGTTTTGAGAGCGAGTTGACTTTTGCCTCAATTGCATCTTTCCATTTAGGCCAATCTTTTCGATTTCGACATTAAGAATTGTAAAGGAACAAGATTAATCTTCAATTTCTTTTTGAAAAAAAAGGCTCACAATCCTCAATTTCAAAAATTATATTGCAAGTAACATTATAAGCAAAAATCTTGTCAACAATTATATTAGTGTGGTTCCATCTTTTTCCTATCATGGCATAATTTGTCAAAATCTTTAATCTTCTTCGATATGAGTCAAATTCGAGATTTCTTATGAAATATCCACATTTTCAATTGAGTCATTTACTACTTTTCTTTTTCGTTGATTTTTATCTTTAGAACTCATTGGTCTACCACGCTTCAGGCGTGTTGCAGACCTATTAGTTATAACAGCTTGTTGTGTTAGGATATCAATTTTAGAACGTACGTTTTTAGCTGGTATATATGACTTAGTCACTTTCTTAGCATTTGTTAATGCATCTGGCATTTGATTTGTTACGTTTTGCATATTAATTATCTTTTGAACTTCTAGTTCACATTGATTTGTACGTGGATCTAAATGAGACAATGAAGACACGTTCCATGTGATTTCTTTTTCCAACTTATGAATTCCTCCCCTAATGTTGAAAAATTTGTCTCATTAAAATGACAATCAGCAAAACATGTACTAAATACATCACCCGTTGGGGTTTAAGATATCTAATAATTGATGGGAAATCAAATCTAACATATTCCTAACCTTTTTTGAGAATTCATCTTCGTTGTGGTGCAGCAATTGGAACATATGCTGCACATCCAAAAATTCAAAGATGGGAAATGTTAGGCTCATGACCATATGCTAATTGTATTCGGAGTATTTATGATAAGATGCTAGCTTAATCTGTATAAATGACGCTGCATGCAAAATTGCATGACCCCATATAGACATTGGAAGTTTTGCTCTCATAAGCAATGATCTAGCAATTAATTGTGAACGTTTTATAAATGATTTTGCTAAACCATTTTGTGTATAAATATGAGCTACAGGGTGTTCAACACTTACCCCAGTTGACATACAATAATCATTGAATGCTTGAGACATAAATTCACTAGTATTATCTGGACAAATTTTCTTAATTCCATATTCAGGAAATTGTGCTCTTAACTTAATTATTTGTGCCAATAGTCTTGCAAATGCAAAATTTCGACTTGATGATAAGCACACATGTGATCATCTACTAGATACGTTAATTATAACCATAAAATATTTGAATGGTCCACTAGGTGGATTAATAGGCCTACAAATATCACCATGAATTCATTCTGAAAATGTAGGGGATTCAAACCCAAGTTTAGCTTGTGAGGGTCTAATGATTAATTTTCCTTAAGAGCAGGCAACACATGACAATTCATTGGATTGAAGAATCTTTTGGTTCTTCAACAGATGCGCATGTGAATTTTCAATAAATTTTCTCATCATTATTGACCCATGATAACCTAACCGATCATGCCAAATAGAAATACATGTGGATTGTTGAACTTCAAGTTCATGCTTGCATAAGTTTCAATACCACTAATGTGAGTATAATATAATCCAGAAGAAAAAATAGACAATTTTTCTAGTATACGTTTTTTATGTGAGACAGTTGATATAATATAGAGATACTCTACATTATTCACACTATCAGTCTCTATATGATAGCCATTAGAACATATATCCTTAAAACTTGGTGCATTTCTCTTTGACTTACTAGAGAACAAAGTATTATCCATTGTAAGTTTTGTTTCTCTAGACAAAATTGTATTTGTTTTTCTAAAGCCTTCAATTAAGTTTGTAGGACCTGTTATTGTATTGACTTTTTCTTTCATCATTGTCAACTTTAAGAAATATTTTTGCTTTTTAGTAGTGTGCATTGTTACACTATCTGCCAAACATTAACCTTCGTTGTTCATTCCCAAGTCATCCACAATTTGAGAAATATATATGTTTCTTCATTAAAAAAACAACAATAATAAGTAATGAGCCCTAGTGATAAACATAATAGCAAATGTAAAATAAGACTTTAACATGTAAACATGAGATAAAGCATAACAAAATATTAAACATTTTGATGACTTACCACAATATTTGTTGCTTTACAATGATATTCATTTTCTTTTCATGAGATTTAAATGAATTTGCAACATCTCAAATTTTCATGTTTTTCAAGATTAATTCATCTCTTAGGAGATTTGCAAATTTTGCTTTTGCACACATATTGTTTCAATGTTAATGTTAGGAGTCATTTAAAATTTCAAAAGAAACTAAATATACGAGAGGTACAAGACATATATTTCATTTATATCATATCTACAATGTGAAGCTTTTTTTTAATCATTATATTATGTGTGCGATTTTCTTGAAAATTGAGTGATTTATAACCACCATGAGATGAGTAAATACATCTTCCTCTATCGTGATTTTAATCTCAACCACAACTATTAAATATTAGATAATTCACTTCAATGAATGATATTAAACTATTTGGTCTAGATTTTATGATTTTCATAAAATGTTCATTATGTTATGAATACGTGATATTGTTCATTAAAATATTAAACAATTTTCTTGATATTGCTACTGCAAGAGTATTTTTGATATATGAACAAAATAACATATCATCTCTGCTATATGCTCATTAGTTTATAATCACTTAATGATTTAAAATTATGCAACTAATGGTGTATATACTTAAATTGAGATGATATATTGTTCATGGTATAAAGTAATGCAACTTCAAATGCATCTTATAAAAGTGAGCATTTATTTATCTATGCAATTTCAAGTACATCTAATAAAAAATTAGAAGAATAATTACTAGGATACATCTTTCAAACTTTACCATAAAACAACCATAAAAATATATATGCATTCTCTTTATGAAATATGCACATGATTAATAAAGAACTTATAACATAAATTCAATTTACCATTATATGATCATAAATAAAATAAAATTTGAAAAATACAACTCCCAGGTTAGTTCTCAGGTAGAGATGTTCTTTTCGATCAACTTAAGTACCTCAGCTTAAGACAGAACTATCCTTAAACATAGTTCTCTTATAGTCAATTTTTATTTTTATTTTTTATTATTTTAACAACATTAAATATAAATGAATCTAAGTAGTTGATAGATCATATACAAACATATCAATTGCAATATTAAAAACAAGGATAACAAATGCAATATTGATAATAACTTGTACGTTACATGCTTATGAAATAGTTTAGATCCATCAAATAATTTATGAGGATAAAAACATAGAATAAGAACATCTGACTTATATATATAAATCAAGCTCAAAATCTAAAAGTAGATTCATCATAAACAATTAATTCATTCATAATATCATTACAAACATGTAAAATAAAAACAAAACATGTTGGTCACACTAAGTCACATATAACTTATAAATTCAATACACATCGTACATATTAGGTATATTATACGTATACTCTCGTATATATATGAAACGTACCGAAGATGATTGTCAAGAATAATAAGTAAAACAGCCCCTATAACTCACAGGAGAAAGGTAAAGCTTCATGCTAATAACATGTTATGAAACTAGAATCTCTCGACAAGAACAATAACACAAAGAAATGAAACAATAAAGAAAATAACAATTCTCAAAATGTGAGAGGTGTTCCTAAAAATTTACACACCTTATTTATAGTAATAGAATGGAGTAGCCACCAAATTTGATAGTGTTTAAATAGAGTGATGAAGAGTCTAAAGACTAAGTTAAAGATGAATGAATTGACGAGAGAACACGTAAACATGGTAGAGATCTAATTAAATACATAACCTTTACACCACATCATTTGATAAATATTTAATTTTTATTATTAATTTTTTAAAATAAAATTAAAATTAGCTCATAAGCACCATTTTTCACTCTTGAATAGTTGTTTTTGCTATTACTTAAGAAAATGTAAAACATGGGAAAAAGATTAGGAGGAAAATAAGCCTGATTTTCAAAAGTGGCCGATGAAATTTAAACATCATAAAAATTGATTTTAACCATTTTTTATCTCTCAAATATGCCCAAAATCAAATACCTCCTCTTCCAATAACATTTATGGACAGATTGGTATGTCAAGACACATACTCTAAATAAAAATCCCTAGGAATTGATAAAGACAATTAAAAAAGTAATAGCCAAAATAAATAACGCATAAAACAATCGAATTAATGGAAAAATAACTCGATCACAAAACATCCCAAAATTTAATCAAGCTGCTGGCCTTGGACGTCATCTTTCCCTGGGTGACTTCCATAGTTGCTCCGTGTACTCGGCACTTATTTCTTGTTTAGGACGCTCAACATTGCACTTGCGGCAGCTCATGTTCCCTCTGTAATTCAAAAAACCACACCTATAGAAGCCAAAGGTTTTGACATTAGGTTAGTACTTACTGTAGATTGGTTAAACTGCCCATTGAAACATATGAGTGCGAGAGAGACTGACAGAGAGTATAGCTCCACATAAAAACATGTACTTTTGCTTTCTTATCGTTAAAGGTTCAAATCCTCATTGTCTTTTAATAGAAAATGGTGCAAGAGAGCAAACTTACGAAGGACATTCCCATTCTCCTGGATTCATATCTCTCCTCGGACGATGTTCTCGGCAACGCAAACATTTCATGTTATTGGCAAAGTTCATGAATGTACATCTGTAGGGTAAACGCACCAGCAGAGAACAGCATTGTCAAATAGAAAACAAATTTTACAGAATACAACAACAGATGAACGTGAAAGTTGCACAATGAGAAAAGAGATGAAAACACTCCGATCCGACCGAGGAATCACATAAAAAATAAGTTTATACACTAAACATTGTCATATTTAGATTTAAATCAAATAACTTGGAAATTTTTTGACAAATAAGTTTATTGTCAAATTTCTCTTGTTACACAGAGTACTTTTTACACTAGGAACTGTCAATGTCAATTCACTTGACCAAACATACCTCGCCCAAAAAATCTGCCTCCAACAAATTAATCAGTTTTCCAGTCGGTTCATAGAAAAGGAAAGAACTCGTTTTTCTGAAATAGAAATCAGAGGGGTAGGTTGATATTGGCATCCATTTTACCTCTGACCCACTTTTTCTCAAGAGGCTAGGTACTAAAATTATTGTCAGATCCAATATCTCGAGATAACAATTACACTATTGAGCAATCAGACCCAGCAGATAAACGTGAAATAAAACAGCCTATTTTCTGTGAGTGCACGTATCTGCAGACCCTACTGTAATAGAAAACTAGACCATTATTGATGGAAGTGACATAAAGATAAGTTATGAACTTACTGCGGGCAGATCCAATCTCCCTTCTTCATTTCGATTTCTTTGTCATTAATCTTCCTCGGCCCCTCTGTTTTGCACTTTAAGCAGCGAATATTTTTTGAGAAGTTCATAAAGTTGCATCTATTACATAACACATGGAATATGAAAGAATCAGGGATGTATTCGATGGTCTGGATCTAAAAGAAGCATTGACAAATCAAGAAAAACCACCTATTTTCAGAAAGACGAGCTAAAGTCCTCTTATATTACTTATCATCATTACATCATATTAGAGCAGCAGAATCTATACTTATAACTCTTGCAACAGTAGTTTTAGGCAAAGGAAATTATTGTTCAATCAAACAGTATATCTATTAGTACACAACTTGACACGTCTATGAGGGATTATTTGTACAACAGTAATTTATATTTATTGCCTTAACTTGTAAGAAAATTATTAAGTTTATCAATAAGGTCAGTAGAGATACGAATATTAAAAAACCAAATAATTGTTTGTTAGTGTGACCAAGAGTGGACATGTGCTTACTCTGGACAGATCCAATCTCCGTTCTTCATTTCAATATCATTTGAACGAACTCTTTTAGGACCATCTTCATTACATTTTAAACATCTTATGTTTCTAGCAAAATTCAAAAAGTTGCATCTGCAAAAAAGGAAGTTTTAAATCAAAATATCAAGAGTTAAATTAAGAGGATCTTGGGTCTTGTCCACATCTCATCGGCACAAAGATATAAAGCTTACAGGTAAAATGAAACATTCATGAAGAAAATACATGTTTTTCTGGCCACAAACTTCTTACTACTTTATTTTCCGCATGTTAACCTTCTTAATAATCATTTTTATCGCATGACAAGCTTATAACTTTTTGTAATTCATAAGGTTTCCTATAGTGGAAAGAACACTGTAGACACTACAAAAAAAACAGCATGCAAATTAATCTCTTGCTCCAAAAAACACAACCTCGCTTCCACCCATCCAATCTGTTCCTGAACTTTTCCAAAGCAATCCTAATCGGCCATATTGCTTAACATGATCCAAAGCTTCCTCTTACATAATAATGCAATGGTGAGTAAGCATGCAAGTCGAGGTCGAGGTGTTTTTCAGGCCACAGATGGGGATAGCAGCCTAAAATTAATCCCATTGGAAACAAAATTTTAAGGGCATGAGCGTCAAAAAAAAAAAAAAAAAGTTAACCTTATCATCTAACCATCTCTTGAATAATAAACCACCAAATGCAAATTAAATTAATAGTTGAATTTATATTTAGAACAGGCTGTGATGAGCACTAATTTACTGCTCGTCCTTGAAAGAGCTTCAGAAAATCTTTGTTGTCTAATTAGTCATTAATTTTCCTTCGTTTTATGCTGTGTATTAGGGGAGGGTCGGGAGGTTTACTTTTCACTTCTTAAAAATTAATCATCTATATCCTTAAAGAAATGAATATTGAAAAAGTAAAATATTGAAGATACTGGTCAAGTTAAAGACTTAAAGTAGCTTTGTACCTGTTTTCTAGCTCCTAATTCAAAGCACAGCCCCCAACAATAGTACCAAAGTAGCTTTGTTTTTCCCATCAAAAGAAACAAAGAAATTCAAGCTAATAGAAAAGTAGTTCAAAGAAGGAATGAAGTTACATTCCAGATGTAACTTACTTCATACACATCCAATCTCCTCTCTTCATCTCAACATCTTGAGTTGAGGCACCATTTGTAAATTTTGATAGTTTTTCTTTTCTTTGGGGAGATTTTGTATCCTTCTTCATTGCTGCTGCATCAAGGGGTTTTTCACTCAGTTCCAACAGCTCGGAAAGTAATTTCCTCACAGAGACTTCGACATGCTCTCTACCCGAAGGTTTGTTCCCTCCAGACAAAACAATGGGATCCAATGCATAGGTCAACAATAATCGAGCTATATCCACAGTTCTTGCAGTTGCTTCTGTTTCCTTTAAAATAACATAAGCTCTATCACAGGAGCCTCGAAGGTTGCAGGTACTACAAACCTGTACAAAGTAGATATATTGAAATGAAAAACAAACCTTATGACATATGCTTGAATTTACTCAGTTCCCCTCTCAAACTAGACGAAATTGACCCAACCAATCCCATGGTACAAGGAAACCTAACTTACGAAAAAATAATTACGATATTTAAGTGAGAATACATACGTCCCCTTCATCTAGTTGCACGTAAGCCCTCAACCTTTTAGCTGAGTTAACAACTTTCCGGAAGAGATTGGGGCATCCATCCTTCACAATCGTTTGAATATCATCTGTCGACAATGACCTGCAAGAAGAAAAAGTAACAGATTCTAATCAAGCCCTGAGAAATGGCAGTAATCAATACCATGCTAATTGCTAAGTAATGTAAGTGAAACAAAGACACTACCGCAGTTCCCTCCCAAGAACAACAAGGATAGTCTATGGGTATGATAATCCAGAATCATAAATTATAAATTATAAGGGCCATGAAAATCTTTCAATTCAATCCATGTTTAAGAGGAATAGAGAGTACTTTCAAGGGTATGAAACATCCATTCCCAGAAGATGCAACAGTCGCCATGTCAATATCAAGTCCAATTTCTAGTCGACAGATCTCAAAAACTCAACTATAAACACGAAACTCACTTGAAAATATCGTATCGATCGCGCGCAAAGCTGACGCAAGCATCCTTCAACACGTTCATGTTGCTGTAATCAGTCCCAGATGGCGTAGTTGCATCTTCTGAAGGAGGTTCGATCAAGTAACCCTTGGTCCTCAGGCCGTCGACGAAGGAAACCCATTCAGGCCATGGGTGGTGAGTGAGGGTGGAGTGTTGTTGGGGAGCATCAGCGCCGCTGCTGCCGGCGGCATCAAGCGCGGTAGAAGAACTGCACCTGATGAAGGATATGAGCTTTGGCGGGAGTCTTCTGGGGAAGAGGAGGGGCGATAGAGCTCTGGGTGTAGTTCGGGAGATTGCAGTGCCGAACTGCAAGAACTTTGGAGCTGCCATGACCGTGTGTTCGGTGGATTTTGACGGAAACGAAAAGGGTTTTAGCCATTAGAGATGTTTTATATCCGCAGATGGGTTTTAGAGGGGATTTTTGTACTGGGGACGCTTTTCGGGTTCCAATCAAAAAAACAAAGGGAAAATGGTCTTTTTTTTTTTTTTTTTTTTTATAGCTACGAGTTAAAATACCCGTTTGATCTCAAAACGTGTGCTCAATTGTTGTTTGGATTATTGCTCTAGCTTCTTAATTCTTGCCCTAATTTATTGATTATCGCTTTAATTTCTCACTCATTCATCTAATTCCTCGACACAACTTCCATCTTTTCTTCAGTTTTTTTTTTTTATTTGGATTTTCGCTCTAGCTTCGCTTTAGTTCTTCATTAGAAACAATTGCAATTTTTTCTTCATGAAAAACTATAGAATGAAAAAGAGAGAGGAAAAAAAAACTATAAGAACAAGAAGAAAAACACGGAGAAAATGAAAGAAGAAGAAGATAGAGAAGAAGACAACGAATAACCAACAAGAAGCGGGAGAAGAAGAATGCGTGGGAGAAGAAGAATGCGTTATACCCACCAAAGCTGGGTCGACAAAACAGAAAGTATTATGGTATGTCGTCCTTTCATGAAATGGTGAGAGAAGAAGAAGATTAACGTAGAAACGAAGAAGGAATGAGATGCATTTAGAGTTAAAAGTGATAAATTCTCAGGGTGCTAACATAAACAAAAGTTTAAAATTCATTTGTTTTTTAAATTTATGGTTGATTTTCTTTTGGAGACTAGTAAAAATTTATCCGTTTGTGTTAGCGTAATGTGAATTTACTATATTGCTCTCGATCCACTTCGGTTAAATATCTCGACTTTTCATCAATTACTGGTCCTCGTATCCCTCTCTCGACTAGCGATCTCGCTCCTCGTGAGCTGGATTTTCCTTTTTTTTTTTTTTTCTAAAGAAAAGAAGACTACAATTGTGTGAAACATACAATTACCCATTGGCATTGGCACTGGCGAGCAGAACCCCACGTAAACCCCTAAAACGCTAAAACCATTCTCAATCCTTCTTCTTCCTTCTTCTTCATCAAAGATCTGTTCCTCTTTCCTCCATTCCACATCATGAGAAGATCTTCCTCCATAGCTTCCTCCTTCCTCTCCCGCTCAATCTGCACCTCTCATGGCGCCGCTGCTCTTTCCTCCTCTGCCACCTCCAATCACCGTCTTCTCCAAGCCGCGCTCTTCAGTTCCGGCCCCCACCCCCACCGTCGCTGGTTCTCCTCTCTCCTCGATTCCGTTTCCGGTGGCTCTACCCGAGCTTTGTCGCTTTGCGTCGTTGGGACTGTTGCTTCTCTAGCCGCTGCTGTTTCCATGTCCCAGGAGGTTTATGCGAAGGAACCCTTGCGCCAGGAGTTGGTTCCCAAGGAGGTCGTGCTCTATCAATACGAAGCGTGTCCGTTTTGTAATAAAGTTAAAGGTGAAGTTCTTGTTGATCTCAATTTTCTGATTGGTTTTGTTGGTTGATGAATTTGTTGCGGGGGATCTTGGGGAGGGAATTCGGCTATATTTATATGATGCGACTTGATAAATTTCGTGCACTTTCTTCTGCCGAGATGGGGGGGCAAAGTTGGTGAATTCAATTAAGGGTCTCAGGGAAAGCAGAAATTATAATGAGCAACAACACATTTTGCCCTTTCCATGATAACCAATTTTGATTTTCTTTTGTGTTCTCAAGTTTTAAGCGTGAGCTTCCGGAACTAGACTTAGTAACTTTGTTATGTCTTCTAAAAGCTTTCCTGGACACTGAATATAATATAAGGCCATTCCTGCTACGCGACTGTTGATTTCTCTGCTTCAGATTGACACATCATCCTTTCTTTTTCGTTTTGGCTACAATATGAATAAATTTTAGGATTGCATGTGAGAATGGTTAAGGAGAGATGAATTGTCTATGTAGACTGTGGTAAGTGTATATATCTGCTGCTGAACTACTCCAGGCAACATTTCGGTTAAAGTGTTTTATTGGATCCGAATCCAATGAAGTCTTGTAATTTTTTTAATACTACTTATTTTCATAATCATGGTAAGACTGGAAAAGTAAAGAAAATTGTATGTGGTTTCCACTATATTTAGATTTAGCATTTTATCAAAAACTGTAAATCACTATGGCCATAATTGTTCTTTTTGAATCCGTCCATGTGGTTTCATGCTCTTGTGCACTTAATGACGATGTTTCACTTTCGATCTCAGCTTTTCTTGACTACTACGATATTCCGTACAAAGTTGTCGAGGTTAATCCATTTAGTAAGAAAGAAATTAAATGGTCGGACTATAAGAAGGTGCCAATACTGGTAGTTGATGGTGAACAGTTGGTTGACTCGTCAGGTACTATTTCATTATTCTGAGTGTTCTTTTTGAATATTTGCAATAGCAAATGTCAGTTTTGTCTAGTCAATTATTTTACTAGCACGTTAATTTTCATGTTATGTATATACTAACTCCTAGCAATGGCATTACTGCAGCCATTATTGACCAGTTGAGCCAGAAGGTTTTGTCAGATAAGAATGCTTCTTCCGTCTCTGAAGATGATGAAGAGACAAACTGGCGTCGGTAGTTTCTTACTCAGAGAACCTTTTTTCCAAATTTCTGTTCGCCAAATAGTTTGAATAAAGAATACTCACTTTTCCTTGCAACTGAATTTCACATGTAAACTATTTATTGGGGGGGGGGGGGGGGGGGGGGGGGGGGGGGGATT
>QLSR01000225.1:1484348-1562921 GCA_031780015.1 Citrullus colocynthis
GCCCAAGTATCTGGAAGGGGACACGCATGTCCGAAATTGAAAAAAAAAAAAAAAAAACTTCATTTCATGTATCTGGATGAATCAGTATCATATATGTATCTAATATCAATTCTCTGCACACTTTGAAGTATCTGTGCCTCATAGGCAATAGGTTACATAAATATTGTCATTTGTTTCTTCAAACGGGACCAATTATAATGTTGATATAATCAGCATACCATTGGGCTGTGCTTGCTCCCCAAAGCCCATCTCTCTTTCTTGGTAAACTTAATGGCATGATTACCATATTGCTATATTATCGCAATAGGCAATATATTGCTAGAGATTTCACTGTAGAGTTTATAATACGAGATCCTATTCAATAGTTATCCTCATAGTCTTCCTCTTTTATAAATCTTTTGAAGAAAATGTAAATTTGTTTATTGCCGCTTATAATGCCTGCAAATACTTTTGGTAAAGGCATTAACTCTTTGCTCAATTTTTAATTGGGCACATTCATGTGTAACTTTGGAATACCAGGGCAATCAAGCATACAAGGAAAAACAGTGGGAAAAGGCTATTGGTTGTTATACCGAAGCCATCAAACTTAACAGCAGAAATGCTACATATTACAGTAATAGGGCTGCAGCATATTTAGAGCTTAGAAGGTATATCCATTTTCTTTTTTTTTTTTGTTTTTTTTTTTTTAAATAATGAAGTTTCCGTTTAAACTCTTAACCATTTCCAATAGGTTTATGATCGTTTCTTTCTTTCCTTTGTGTCCTTGCAGGTTTCACCAAGCAGAGGCAGATTGCAGTAAAGCTATTGACCTGGATAAAAAGGTGATTTGTGTAGGAAATTTTAGTGCTGTGATTTAGATTTTAACGGTCATCTGTTTGTTCATTCCTTATGATTACTTTGAAATATCCTTTTCGTCTGTAATTTGCTCCCTGTTGTTTTGAAACTGTCCTGTTTATAATTTATCCCCTATTTTTTTACTAATAATGGATTCCATGAACAGTTTTCTCGCTATTAATAATAAAAACTCTATTTGACCTCCATTTTTATTGAGATTAGCATTTGAAGTCAAATGCTTCCATAGTTTGCTTTAACATTTCCCGATCTTCTCCATCTTCCAGAATGTTAAATCCTATTTACGAAGGGGTACAGCGAGAGAGATGCTTGGTTTTTACAAGGAAGCAATTGAAGGTGAGCAGTTTCTTCTTGTTTGACTGTATTATTTTATAGCTTCCTGAGTGAATTTTGCCAAATTTCTCACAGCTGTTCTTATAAATCGGAAGTATTGTTGAGTTCATATTATCATTTTTTAAAATGAAGCTCATGTTAGAATACCATAACGGCTTATGCTAGAACGGATGATTAGTTGTGGGGGCTGGTCTACAAAAAGCATCCCAACAGAAATCTTATCTGAAAAGTTGTTTGTGATGCTGAGTTTTGTCAAAACTTGATCGTTCGATTAAAACCCAAATGTCATTTGCGTCACTCTTTTCTTGACTTCAAATTCTCTTTTTGATTAATAACTTCATTTCTGATGCAAATTAAACTCACTTGTTTGACGGATTCACATTTCAAAACCACATTGGTGTCCTGCCTTTGCACTCGAAATTTTTAAGATATGTTCCCTGATATCATTGTTTTGATGGTAATATTTCCTGCAGATTTTAGTCATGCCCTTGTTCTTGAACCAACAAACAAAAGAGCATCAATATCTGCAGAGAGATTAAGAAAGCTATTCACAAGTTGATTAAGTGATGAGCAGTCTTTTTGGGACCGAAAAATTGCTAATCTGGCAAGACGTATTGTTCTCTGCCATGAAGACCTATACCTGGTGACAGCACCCACATGCTCACAGACGTTCTTACTGCTGCCAATATTCGAGAGCGCATTTGGAGCGAATAATGTTATCCCCTTATTTTTGTATTTTTATTTGATTAGGAGCTTAGAAACATTGGTTATTATTTTGCGAAAGCTGTGTCATCCAATTTTGTCTCAACCAACATTTCTCAATGCGGATTGTAGTTCTAGGTGAGCTGAGAAATGCTTACAATACTATATGGTGATTGGTGAAAGTACGAGTTAAATATTTTTGGAGAATTCTCTGTATTCTAGCTCAATTCACATTCATTGGCAGTAAAGAAATCCTATGGAAGATTGGCCTTTCTTTTAGTGCTTACTTGAAGATATATGTTTTAATTGGCTCAAGTTTGTAGGGATGATTGACCCTGTAAGCTTGTAATACCCTTTATCATCTTGGAGATATAAACTAATCATGAAATACTTTAGAATTAAGTATTTCTTAGACAAGTGTGAGGTTTAATTGGATTCTTCATACTGTGATTCATCTTCTATTTTATGTTTTTCTGTCTTCGTTTGACAGTCAAGGAGATCTATTAATTCAAGTGATTTTTCATTCGTCACTTCCAAATTTCCATCAAACTAAACTGATCTCCCAAGGTAAAACTGTTGTAAAATATTAGTCAGTTACTACTTCATAGAAACAAATTGAAGATTTACGAAGAAAAAGCAGTTCCCGTGTCCTCGAAGGATTGCGGGCAGTATTAAAACAGGACAATGATTTCTATGCTTGGCAAGAGCTTCCATTGATTGAACATGCTGAATAAGCTTGAAGATTACATTACCTCAGTCAAATACAAAGAGCTCATCCAACTGCTCATCTGTCCATTGTGGGAGTACTGGTTCTTGTGTTCGTGTCATCATCTTCATTTCATTGGCTGTTTCGGCTTCTTGAATATTTGGGACTTGAGCAGTGTTAGATGCAGCACCGTTTTCTTTGGCTTGTGAGAGTTTGTCTGGATCTGTACCCTTAGGATGGTTGATAGGTTCATCCAGCCCCATTTCTTGATCCCGATCAACATGGACAGTGTTACAACCAACACTTGAGGTTCCTTTGGAGGTACTTTGATCCATCACTGGCTCTTTCTCGACGATGGACTGTCGGTTTCTAATGGTTCCATTCTCTTTCCTATTGCTAGATGATGCAGCAGTTCCTTTTCTTGTTTGCAGATCACCTAGTTCATTCCCTCTCAATTTAGAATTTTGCCTTAGACTGCTTATTATAGTTTGAGTTGTTTCACGTGATACATCAAAATTCATCTGCGGCATGTGTACTTCTCCATGTGTATCTGCGCAGTGCAAGGAGATCAATTGAAAAATATGCATCTCATCCTAGTCATTCTTGTGGTATAGCGTTTATGAAAATCCAAAAATATTATTAGACGTAATCAATTTGGCGGCCTTAAACATGAAATTTGGATGAGAAAATATTGCGGACCTCCAGTTATAGAATCAGACTGTCCAACTGTAGGGTTATTGTGCTTTATAAGAGGTCCACTGTCCTTGGAGATAACCTACGGTATCAAGCAGAAACGAAAGTTAGGTAGAAGTGTATGCCCCGCAGTTAAAAAAACTAGTGAACGGAAATCATAAAGGAAAAAGGGGAAAAGAAAAAAAAAAAAAATCATAATTTTCTAAAAATCTTCAAGAGTTGACCATACTGTTCTGTAACTACATATCTACATTACATCCATACTCCCCCAGGCTTAAATTAGTTTCCTGAGAAACCATCCTAGAAAGTTTTGACCTTACAATAATTTCACTAAAGGAATCTAGTGCACTCTCTAGCAGACAACAGGAATACAAGGGGGAAGGATAACTGTATAAGTCTACAGGAAACAGCAGCTATCAGCTATCGAACTCTGTATTCAAATAAGCTTATAATTGCCAATGTCAAACAAACTAGGAGTCGAACTTCTCTTAAATATTAATCATTATGCGCATGCATATGAACTGTCCAATCACAGATGACGTTTGCCCCCATGTGAAACAGCGGATTGTCACAATAGATGCCGTGAAAACACAAATCACCTTTGTCCAATATGCTAGAAATGATTCCTTGTTCTTTCAGAACCTTATTTTCATGTAGAAAACGAGTGTAAGAATAGATGGCTAGAAACAGAGAAACTCACATTGTAGGCTTATTGTATGTAAGCATGGCCCCCACCCCTTTCAAGTACTCATCGGAACTTGTGGAAGGATATTAAGAGCTTTCCATTGTCTGTGGGGAGGGACACATATTTTTTGGAAGACCATTTGATGGGAGAGAGACCTCTTTGTTCATTGTTTCCTTATCTTTATCATTGTCTTCCCTCAACAACATTTTTGTTGTTGACTTTCTTGTGTGGTATGGGAGCTCTTGTTCTTTTTCTTTTGGGTTATGTCGCTCTCTTTCCAATAGGGAAGCAACAGATGTGGCCGCACTACTTTTCTTACTCAAGGGTCACTCTCTTTAAGCGTGGGAGAAGGGACGTGAGGATTTGAAGCCCCAATCCTCTGGGAGGGTCTTGTGTAAATCTTTCTTTCGTTGTTTGGTTGATCCTTCTACCTTAGGAGTGTCGGTCTTTTCGGTGCTTTGGAGGATTAAGGTCTCCAAGAAAGTGAAGTTCTTTACTTGGCAAGTTTTATACGACCGTGCTAACAAGATGGATCGACTCAAGAGGAAGTTACCTCGCTTGTTCATCCTTTCTACTATATTTTTGTTGAAAGATAGAGGAAGACCTCGACCATATTCTTTGGAGTTATGAGTTCGCAAGTTCAATCTGGGATTCTTTCTTCCAAATGTTTTGTATCATTGTTGCTCATCACAGCAATGTTGGTGCTATAATCAAGGAGTTCCTTCTCAATTAGCCTATTGGGAAAAGAGTCTCCTTTTATGGTTTGCGAGGTGTGTGCTATTTTTTGGTTTTGTGGTGAGTGGAATAGTAAGGTTTCTAGAGGTGTGGATAGAGACCATAGTGAGATTTGGTCAATTCGTTTTCATGTTTCTATGTGAGCTTTGATTTCGAAGACCTTTTGTAGAATTCTTTAGGCGTTATTTTGCATAGTTGAAGTCCCTTTTTGTAGGAGGAGCTTCCTTCTTTTGTGGGTTGGTCTTTGTATGCCCTTATATTCTTTCATTTCTTTTTTCTAAGTGAAAGTAAGATGTTGCTTAAAAATTATAAATTAAAAAAAAAAAAAAAAAAACCAGAATGTTCATAACAGAGTAAGATGTTCCTTAGTATGAAGCCTTACTAACTACTTGAGCAATTGTTAAAGCAAACCATACCTTGACAACGTTCCTTCTGGTTACATTGAGCACATATACAAAACGTGTGGGAGAAAACACGGCAACCTGGACAATAAATGAAGACGAGATGAGCATTCATTGAGGAAACTGGAAAGCAACTGTAAATCTAGTTCACGAAAGTTCAAGTTTCCAAACAGAACAAGATAATGAATTCAATACAATCATCAAATACAGTACACCCAAGCGCCTGAAATAATGAAATCAAACCTTCTGCAATATTAAAACTGCACCAACAGATATGTCCTTCCCAAAATTTCCTTCAGAAATGACTCTATGGTGGATGCTAGCGTCTATTGTACCTGTTGGATCCTGGTACCAGAGGTTCATGCTTATTTTCGCATCCATAGAATACTGAAAATTTTAGAATGTTTACTTCCTGCGTGTAGGACATGTATACTCGGAAGTCTAACCTTTAAAGTTACCATCATTCCACCTAGACCATTTGATGTACAAGATTTGATAATGGCTACGACCTAACAAAGCAGCCAGGGGGTTAACATTAGCAGAAAACACAAAACACAAAACACAAAACCCTAATTGAAAATTTGCAATTACAAGAAGCCAAAGTGAAGAAGTATTAGCTATAATCGATGCCATGATATAAAAAAGAAACATTGACTAAATGGGTCTTAAGCAATAATCATTTGAACGTCGTCTGTTCACTCTTAGAAACAAATGGTACTGTAGCTGTAGGCCAGGAATTTGATTTATCAAGCTTCCAACATTTTTTCATGCCAGAAAAAGGGTTCGAATAAAAATACCAGAGCAACTTTCTCATCGTTAAAGCCATTCTTGATAGAATTCAAAGAAGTTTCAGACACAGCTCCATTACCCTCCATCGCACCTACAAAAAAAAAACCCTTGAATTAAACCTCCAACAATTCCACACTTCTCAAATCACCAAACAAACAGAAAAATTAAAAAAAAAAATGATAACCAACCTAGGCTGCGGACAAAATTCAAAGCGGAAACCCACGGACTGCGATTGAAATCATCGTCCTTTTCATCGCCATTCTCGATAACTCTCCTTATATACTCCTGAGTAGGAATGGGCTCTTCATTGCCAACACAGGAGTTATCAACGTGAGTTCTGCGCTGCATTGCCGCTTGAACCGCTCCGGCAGGACCAGGAATGATACGGGAAGACGCACCGGATGGACACGGGGCCTCTAGTTCAGTGGAAATCCGTTGGGATCGACAAATTGAAGTCTGAGATAAGAAACTCGACTCCGATTGGCGGTGATCAGATAGGAGTTGGGACTGGGAAGGGGGACGAGAGCAGGTTTCAAGAAGCGGCAGAGAGGGAGTGGAAGTGGCGGGGGAGGGGGAGAGGGGTTGGGGGCTACGGTGGCGCTTCAAGGGGCGAAGAAGGGAGTGTACGTCGGAGTAGTCGAGATCAAGGGCTTCCCATGGCTCCATTTTTGGAATTTTGGATTCGAAAAGGAACTGCGGAAGCCGGCGATTGAAGAAAAGGAAGCGCGGGAATTTGAAGTTCGAAGCGGAGTTGGAAAACCACCGTCGCCGTCCATTTGGATTCGTTACAGACTCTCGTTTTTTGCTTTCCCGGCAAGTTTCTACGCTGTTTAGCATTGAGCTGGCCCGGATCCGGCCCGTTAATGTTATATAAGGCCCATTTTGTAAAGTATCAATTTTTGTTTTTTTTTCTTTTAAATACCATTTTGATCTTTATACCCTAGCGTTTGTTTAATTTTAGTTTTTATATTTTCAATTGTCCAGGTTTAAACCATGTACTCTCAATAAATCTTAAATTTAATCTCCGATGATAGTAAATCATTAATTTTTCTTTAAAAAAACTTTTTGTAATTTATAGCTTTTTACTATCAATTTTTTAAAACATATTCCCATATTTTATTTTCTTGTATGAAAATTATTATTATTGTTTAATCAATTTTGGTAAAAATTAACTTTGACGGACTAAATTTTAGATTTGTTGAAAGTACGAAAAATAAAATTAGACAATTAAAAGTATAAGGAACTAAAATAGTATTTTAATTTTTTTTGTTTAATACTAACTTGGTTTATGTACTCATAGTATAAAATTTTCATCTATATGTAGATATTTTTCACGTTTGCATAGTTCGATATTGACATTAGAGGATGAATCGATATTTTCATTATATTGTAGAAAAGTCCACAAAGCATAACAAATAAGTAAATAATAGACATGTTACTTATTTAAAAATCATAAAATATTTATTTACTAATTTAAATTTATTTTTTTATTTTTTTCAAAAATATCCATAGAAATCGACATTTTATTGGTATGTCCATTAGAATTTTCGTAAAATTAAAACCTCAATATATTTGTTGACATCGACATTTTAATCCTTACTTGTAATTTTCGCTTTAGTTCATTTTAGTATTTGTACTTCCAAGATTTTCATTTTGATCCTCATACTTTCAACTTTGTTTTATTTTGGTTTCTATACTTTCAAAATGTTCATTTTAGTCTTCGTACTTTCAACTTTGATTCATTTTGATTTCCAAACCTTTTTAAAAGTGACCATTTTATACTTCAAACCATGATTTCTATTTTCACGTATTTTCTAATCAAACAATATACGAAAGTGAAGACTTAAACTTCTAAGCTTTATGCTGAAATAAATTGTCTTAATTATATTGACCAATCCATTACGTAACTAAAATAAAATATCACATTACATCGATAAAATAAATGAGTCTTTGCCATAGTCAAAGATCAAAGACCCCACTATTTTGTGAACTTTAATATATCTCATTTTTTTAAAAAATTCTTATTCTTATTTTTTAATTTTTGGAGAAAGACTTAATGTATATATATGGTGGTTAAAACATGAACATATTTATCATTATACAAAAAGAAAAAAAAGAAAAAGATGAAACCATTTGGATAAGTTCTAAAATTACACCTGAAATTGTACCAATTTATTTTCAAGATGCTAGTGTGGTAATAACTAGTAGAAATATAAGTTATTGTGGTTTTTTGTTTAGAATAATTAGGAAAAATTTGAAAAAAATGCATTAGATTGAAATGAAAATCATGTGAAAAGATAAAGTATGCGATCAAGTATTTACAAAACCTGTTATCCTGAAAATTATTAAGAGTTATGCCTTTTGATCGCATAATTTTTTATGGAAAGAAGCCAAAAAAGACAAAGAAAATTAAAGTTGCTATTGTTAGACGCATAGCAAATCAAATTAGCTAACAACATTGCTCATGTATAAGATCCATGCGTTGAATAAGGAACATGAAGAAACGAAAACAATGAACGTTTGGGCGGTGAATGTCATGTCAAGATGCAAGTTGCTAGTTGATTTGACAAAGCCATAGCAGAACCAATGAATCTATGACGCAAATAACTCAACGTAATATGACATGAAAATAAATACAAAGGTGTCAGACAATCATTGGAAAGAACCTAAAACTCTTCCTTTTGATGCTTATAAATAGTCCATGCTCATAAAGAAAAAACGATTCCAACCTTTTACAATTGTGCTTCTCCCTCTCATTTGGTGTGCAGTCTATAGTCTGATCACCATCTTCTCACTCTCCATCTTTAACCTTCATCCCAAAAACTCTAAGTGAGAGCTTAGTCTTTTCGGTGATAAAGGAAGCTCCAGCCATGTCCGTAACCAGCATCAGCATCACTGAAGCAATTACTCACAAAGCCAAAAGGAAACAAGAGATTATGACTGGCGACTTAACACTTCTAACTCTTCCATTTTTATTCACCATTCATTGCATCAATTTGTATCAAGATATTGATTTTGAGACACTTATATTATCAATACAAATCATGACTTTCATATTGCTTCTTACTCATCCACGTTATTTTTACTTTCCAGTATGAGCTGCTAAATCTTTAATGGGTTGGGAAGAATGAATTAGCATCCATTGAAGTTTTGTATGAGTAGAAGTTCATCTTGTTTAAATGTTTGTCGCATGCTTAATCTATTACTTGAATTCATTTGATCAATGCGTTTAATTAGTAATGACTAATTACTCGAGAGAATAAGTGGTCATGGAACTCGTTAAACAAGGAAAGAAGTGACTTTAGAGATAGAGTTAACTTTTTGTTAAAATCCAACTTGAGCATGCATCTTAGAAATAAGATTTATGTGGCCTTAACATCGAGAAGGAACATTTCAATTTTACAAGTTGAAAACATGAACGGATGCTTATGCATAACTTTAATGAATGTTAGCGAATTTACTCAACCCTACTTAATCAATTGAGTTCCTTTGTTGCATTGCATATTGCTTTCAATAGTGCTGAATTGCATCCATCATCACCTGCCACTTTGCATTCAATTCATCAAATCCTCACAAACACTCTCACCTCACAGTGCACCATTCACCATCATTCATCTCATCCACTTTTATTCTTTCTTTAACTATTTTATTTATAATTATTCTTCTTAAAAAACCATCATTTTTATTGATCAACATTCTCTGTGACCAATTTTAACTAATTCATAAGTCATTGAGTTCGACCCTAATACTTGCCAAAAAACTTCAATTTAAACTTATACTTAGATTTAGTTGGAGAAAATTTGTACTTGTCAAGATTATTTCTTAGATAATTTTGAGACGAATGATAACTCAACACGTGGGTTGCACCAAGAAGGATAACATGGGTGTGTCCATTTAGGTATTCCAACAATCAAACAAATTATATCCCTTTAAAATATTCATGAAAAAGATCAAGCAAGCTTTTTGCCAAGCAAACAAAGACCAAATGAGCCAAAAGAAGTAGACATTTAAAGTAGAATTTGGTAGTTTTTTTAAAAAATAATAATAATAATAATAATAATTGTTTAATTTTTAGTGACGGAAGAAAAAAAGAGAGAACCTCACGCAATCATATCAAACCATTCATTGATGTTTAAAAATGACCATTAAAAAATGGTTACACTATTTCGTCTATAAAAGAATGATCACACCGTCGTCTAACGTTAAACCATCTTTCTTCTAACAATATCATAACTTCTAAAATCTTATTTTTAAAAATATTGAGAACAAATAAAAATTAAGTTTAAGTTTTGGGGACAAAAGGTCCTAATTTATAATTCTAAATATTATTAAAACAATCATGTATATGAAAAAGTCAAAATTATTCCTTCACATTTGAACCCTCCCTTCTATTCAAATGTTAAAATTGGTTTCATAAATTTATATAACATAATATTTGATAAAATGACATAAATTTCCAAGAGAGAAAGACATTCAAATAAAACTTGAAAATTTTAGAGGGGGAAGTTAGACTTTTTCTTTCTCATTTTGATAACATGTCTCGACATCTAAATTTTTATTGGTTCAACAATATTATGTTATGAAATTTTATTCTTAACATAATTAGATATTAAATTAAAAGGAACATGTTGATGTCACCCACTGTAAATTTATAGTTCGGAGAGGAGGTTACTTACAAAATAGTCAAAATAACACACTACAAACATTCCGACAAAGGTCATGGCAAATAATTTAAAGGAATAAGATGAACTTACCTCATGTTGGTCTGTTGTACTCTATTTATAGTGGAGTTGGGTTAGGAGTCTTCCTCATCTTTTTAGAATTAAGATCTTATCTCCTTTATCTTTTTTGGAAGTAGGACACTTGAAGGTTGGACCGATCCCTAGGTTTAAAATAAAGAACCTAACTATAATGGGCCACATGCATGGAATATATTGGCCTCAACCTCTAAGGGTGAGGTACGCGCAAATAGGCTGCATGCATGGAGTATATTGTCACGACCTTGCCCTTTGAGGTTGAGGCGAACAAATTGGGTAGTACAACCCAATTTCTTTTTTCACAATTCAAATAAACTCACTGGACTGATTTTCTACCAATCTTGAGTTCGTTTAGGATAAGATAACTCTCCTAGTTTATCTTAAGTTTATTTACAAGTTTAAAATTATCCATAACAGAACCAAAGCTTATATTAAAAGTTTATTTTCACACTTTTACCAGTGAGGCAAAAGGATTTGGTGGAACAAAAGTTCAAGGTTTTTTTCCTCTCTTTAAATTAAACTTAAATTAATTTCTTAAAAATGATTCAACTTAAAGACAACGTTTTGTTATTAGTTTTTTATTTTTGAAATTTATATTTATATTCTTCTATTTTTTTTTATTACATTTTCTAACCATCTAGAAAAACACTTAAATTTCTAATCTAATATTTAAAAGAAAAAAATTCTATTTTTTAAGTTTTTAAAACTTAAAATTTGATTTTTAAACCTAAGTAAATAATAAAATATAAAAGTTTATGAATAGATATAATATTTATAAGCTTAACTTTTTTTTTCCCTAAAAAACAACAAAATTATTTTAAAATGAGACATAAAATATTATAAACACTACCTTTACGAATTACATTATAACTTCTACCAAAATAGTAGAAATAAGTGATAGGTCACGGGAGAAAGAAAAAGAAAGAAAGATAGGAAAAAAAGAAAAAAAAAAACTCTTTTCGCACGCGTGAACCTCATCCCTCACCCACACCTTCCCATTGTTTTCGCAACCTACAACCGGATCTCTTGGTCACCCATCATTTACATGGAACGACCAAATATAAATTTTATAATTTTATTCAAACATTAAAACCAATCAAATATCGCCGTCCGACGAACAAAAATTAAATATTAACAAATAAATTTTTGCGAATAAGGCCTCTTCCAGAAAGGATCGGTAGCTTCTGGGTCCCACGGAATTTGCTCATGTTTTAAATATTTAATTATTTTTTAAAAAAATTATTCTAAATTTTGAATTGAAATTTTTTATTTTGGTATATATAAATAGGTGGCAGCAGAGGACGATGCCGGATACACCAACATCGCCGAAGAGCGGTGGCCGTCTGGTGCTAATGGAGAATCTGCTCGGACTTCTCCGTATTCGCATCATTCGTGGTGTCAATCTTGCTGTTCGTGATGTTCGCAGTAGTGATCCTTATGTTGTCGTCAAGATGGGAAAGCAAGTACGTTTCTCTCTTATTTTTCTTTCATGATCATTGATCACCACCTTTTTTTTTTTCCCCCGTTCGAATTTGAGGTTTTGTTTCTTTAAGTTGTTTGTGATGCTGCAAGATCCTTGAAACCTGTTGATTTGTTTGGGATAAGGGTCGTGTGAGTTGAGTGGTGTGTTTTCTGAGGAAGGGTTAACCATAGGAGTAATGGTTAATTGGTTGAATTTGAGGCTTAATTGTTCGAAAATTGGCGTGAATGTCTGGATCGTTCTACACATATGGAGATTTGGGAGGTGCAGAAATGAATCTTGTGTGTGGGTTGGAGCTGAGGTGATTTTTAATGCGAGTTTTTATCCGAGGAATGAGATGGATTAAATTCCTGTTAGTTGAATTGTTAACGCATAAGTTTTGTTACTATGAAATGAACATCACCAGAAATTGTGCCTTTTAGGGTAGCTCAATCAATTACTTTGAAGATGTTAATGATCCATTGAACTATGGCGTTACAAAAATGAGAAAGTAGAACATCTTAATATTAGATGCGAAATCTTGGTTGCCGTCATTATTTGTACGTCTTTGTTTTTGTTTCTTACAAGGAAAAGAGAATGATAGCGCGAGAGAATTAATTTTCATGCATTGCTGCTGCTTAATACTTTTGTTGTTGTGAACTCTGGATTTAGAAACTGAAGACAAGGGTGATAAAGAAGGATGTTAATCCTGTATGGAATGAAGATCTAACTCTTTCTGTCAGTGATCCGAATCTTCCAATTAAGCTGGTAATCCTTCTCTATTTATTATATATTCTATATGTTTTATTTATCATATAAAAAAAATAGAAAAAGTTGGTTCAATTGTATGGCAGTGCCATATTTTCCGAGTTTTTTCTTTCTTGGCCTTGTCTCCTTCAAATATGTTAACCATTAGAGAAATTTATTAAGCTTTTTAGTTTTTTTATACTATTGAATTCCCTTTTGAAATGATGATCCATGAAAGGCAGCTTATTTTCTCCATTAAAATGATATATATTTGGTATGTTGCTCTGCCATCTATCTGGAATGCTTTTTAAACAATTTCCATATAGATATACTCACAGAGTTACAATGATGATATGCTTCTATTGTTGACCAATTTATAGCAATTGCTACTGCTAAGCCAGGTTAAGCTTGTTTGCCCTGTGAATCAGTGCATTTTTTTTTCCAGGAAAGTTATAAGTGATCATTTTTTAGTCTCCGATGCCATCTTCCATGGACGCCATACTTTGGTAGCTTTCTATCATATTCTGTCATGATTCCTTTTATATTGACAAGGGAACCACCGGAACATTATCTCTCACGGTGTTAAATACTAGTTTAGACCTTGAAAATCAGAGGTTGTATAAGGAGATTTGGCTCTTCAAACTATAATTTGCTTCATATGGTCTCTTTTCTTTCTGCTGTTTAAACTTTGTGTACAGTCTTTGACCGTTTGAAGAGAAGATGATTTCCGAAACGAGTTATCTTCCTAGTATATCTGTGGCACATAATCATAGTATGGAAGAAAGCTCGACTTTTTTCTGGTACTCTTCACGTATTGAATAAGAGGAACTGTTAATCGAGGATTCTAAAGAAAGAGAAAAAGGGTGTGGACTTTTATTGTATTATGGGTTTACCTCTTTATCTCACTTAGTTTGACATTTCTAGTACTTCAAACTTGATAAAAGCTATTTTAATGAGTCACTTGTCTTGGTGCCATAACAAAAATCAAGTTCCACGACTTTCTTTACCGGTACCATGTTTCCTTACATTGATTTTCTTTTCTATTCATCTTTGACCTCGTTACAGACCGTTTACGATCACGACACATTTAGCAAGGATGATAAAATGGGATATGCTGAGTTCGATATCAAAGCATTTATGGAAGCTCTGAAGATGAACTTGAAAAATCTTCCCAGTGGAACTACAATCTCACGAATGCTACCGGCCAGGCAAAACTGTCTCGCTGAAGAGAGCTGTGTCGTCTGGAAAGATGGTAAAGTAGTCCAAGATATCTACCTTAGACTGAAAAATGTCGAATGCGGAGAAGTCGAAATTCAGTTGCAGTGGATTGATCTTCCGAACCCAAAAGGCTGAAAGAAGGTTTGGTTTATCAGCATCCCTGCTAGCTAGAGGTTACTGCTCATTCCACTTCCTATCATTTTCCTTTTTCAAAATATTTGTATAGTATTTCTGATGTTCTTATGATTTTACATGTATCCTAGTCAGTCTACATAATATTTGATTGTAGCATGCATGTTATGTAAGAATGATAGGCTTGTGCTTTGGCTAAGGTTTTCTCATGTATTTCTTAAATAAGTTGTTTTGATTTTCAATTTTTATTTGCCAATATAAGCTATATGATTTTCATCCAAATTGAATTTGGGTTATGTTGATGATTTCTGGATTGACTTTCTTAAGTGCCTTCAAAACATTTTTTAAGCTGGTTGTTAACTCTAAGTAGTGTTTGGTATTATATAACAAGCAACTATCCTCTTCGTTCATATGCATCCACTTTCTTTGACAATATGCATCTCTATTGGGCTTCATGCTCTATATGTAATATCCCTAAACTTTGAGGGTCTGTCCCAATTGTATTCTTGAACTAATTGATAGTGATATTATTGTTATTGTTTCTAGGTTTAACTTTTGTGTTTATTTTATTTTGGTTCATAAACATCTTATCCAAAAAAAAAAAAGACAATTTAAAATTTTAAACTAATAATTAGATCAATTAAAATCGGAACTTTTATACCTAAATCAATCAATTATGACTTAGAAATATCGAAATCAAATGTGTATTAGTTATTTTTTATTAATTTGACTATTTTTAGTCTTGTCTTATTCATCTATCTATTTTTTATTTTTGAATAATATTATTTAGGTAATTTTAAGTTGATTTTAAATAGAATGAAGGGAAAAACAATTTTAAATCACTAATAGAGATTCTAAATTAATTTACTTAATTTTTTAATTGATTAAAAGAAGGATTAGTTTAGAGTTTTAATTGAGTGCATACAATCTATAACTCCATAAAATTTATATAAAATTGCTTTTAGTTTGTTATATATATCCACGTATATGATCTTTCTACGTAAATTTGCGAGTCAATTATAAATATAATTTACGACACTATTGTATATGTTTATCAATTGAAACTTTGTTCTATATACATCAATGCGTTCTCATTTAATATTTTTTAAAGTTAATTATTAGGAAATCACATCTATGTTGCATGAACATAACTCAATTGGTTTAGATTGCATCTATCCTTAATCGAGGTGGTGGTTAGAGAATAAAATCTTGACCCTCGTATATGATTGAAATTAAGAAAGTTAATATCTTGAATTAGTCAAGTTTCACTTAGCTTGTATTATCAAATAGAAGTGAAAACTCAAGAACTTTACAAATTAATGTTAGACTATAGCTTTAGTGAGTCAAGAAAAGGACATTTCTTTAAAAGCAATTTACTTTTTGATTGACCTAATCCAAATTCAAAAGTTTTTTCCTTTTTCTTTAAAAGAAGATCTTAATCAGGTTAATTGGCTAGGGTTTATAGCTTACTTAACTTTGCCTCCACAGGGACTTTTTAAAAGTTTGTAAAAGAATGTATATGATATTTAAAATTAAAAGAAAGAAAAAACCCAACTTTATGGATAAAATCAACCACTTTTCCACTTCATTTTTAAATTTTGTTAGGAGTTATGCACTTCTCTGTATCTATTCTCTCCATTCAATTATATTCAATATTCAATATTTGCTTGCTTTAATTCTAGTTTCGATTGACTTTTTATATTTTCAATAAGTTTAATTTTCATCCATCAAAGCATAAATCCCAAGAAATTGTGACCCTATCGCCAAAATAAACAAATTAATTTCTATGTGAATTATGAAATACTTGATTGTATTTGTCCAAAATAACATATGATATGATGCCATAGCTTTATGTCATTTCTTGTATGCACTCATATATATGGATATGAAAATTGACAAAATAATTCAATGGTTCATTATTATAATTGGTTCATTTTAGCTTTGAGCATCAAATTTATAATAGCAATATATGTCAACATATTAATTATAAAAATATAAAATATCTCGACGTTGCATGCAAAATGGAATTGTTAACATGTATCGAAGATAGCGAAGCCAAGCATAGCTCAATTGACATACGATTATTAACATGTATTGAAGAATATTACTCAGAGTCTCACATCAATATAAAAAGTCAAAATTAAGATATATCTTTAAATTGGTAAAAAAAAAAAAAAAAAAAACTGAATTACAGTTTAATTAATGAAATTGTTGGATTAATTATAGTGTGTTAAAGAAGCTTTTAAGGCATTTTAGGATTAACAAAAGATGAATTCGCGTGCGTCCCATGAGTTTTGCTATAACTATGAAAAGTCTAGTGTTTTGCTATATTTCCAAATGAAAGTGTAATTTGTGTTATAGGACCTAGTTTCTCTTTAATGGAGCTATATGATTGCCATTGTGTTCTTGTCAATACATCGTTGGATATATAAAACGGTTAGGTCACAATGTACCCTCTTTGAATAATTCCTCCGAACTTATTTATATATCGATGAATTGAACATTACATACTCACATCCAAAGTCGAAATTAGGATTTTAGAGAGAAATGAGATATTAAAAGATATTATTTGGGCATGCATGAGAATAGAAATGAAGTATTTGAAAGGGAACAAACAATTTGAATGGGTTGAAAGTGATTTGATTGTACGATTTGGGAGTGGGGAATTTGGGGTCCATTTAACATATTTGTTGCTTTGCTTTGGTTTCCTTCATTCTCATGTTTCCCTTTCTCATCCTCCACTGATTACCATTTTTGCTTAAGCTCCTCGCGTGCCCAACAATAGTACTTCCACCACTCACTCTTCTCCCCTTATAAGTGGGTCGTTTTAGTATCGACACTTCAAACGTTAAATCATTAATTGACTCAAAAGCTTAGGCTGTTGGAAAGAAAATGATATTACAAAAGTTTGAACATGTGACCTCATGCTCTAAAATGTCATATTAAATTACCGATTAACCCAAAAGTTTAAACTCATGAGTTATGCTAAATTTAATTACATCAACACTTTAACATCGATTAACAAGTCTAATTATGACATGTTTAAGATCGATTCCGAAATGGTTAACACCACTTTTGTCTTTTTAAGAATCATCCCAAAACATGCTTTTAATTATGCAAAACCAATGTAAAATTAAATACTAAATAAATTTTGAGTGATTAAAAGCGTGTTTCGAAGTAGTTTTGAACAAAAACAAAAGTAATTTCAACATTTTCAAAGTCAATCTCAAACATGCACTTAATTCAAAATATATCAATTTAGATTCTATTTACTTTATTGGTATTTGTAATAAAAAGAAGCTATTTGTTTTTTTGTGCTCAATATTAAATAAATATAGTCATATTTTGTCACACAATAATCGAGTTTGTATCTAAAGTTAGAATGACAACCATGTCCCGAACCAATTTAATTAAGTTAATGGGTTACGTATCAAAGTAGTAATTAAGTACGCTATGCATATTTTCAAACTTTAACAATCTCACTTTCTCTCTCATGAATATTATTAGTCACTTATCAAAGTTTATGCTAATTTTAATTCTTTGCTATTACTACATTATATTCTTTGCCATATCAATATGTAGGATATCTCTCCTTAAAATACATATATAGTATGATTTTTTTTAAAAAAAAAAATGGTAAATGTTAGTGATGTGGCTGAATAATTGTCAACTACCATTGTCCACTCTCTCGTTATCATGTCAATAGAACTTACGGAGAAAAGAAAAATAGAAATTATCTTAAATGACAAAACTGTTAAAAGTATTTATAACTAATAGCAAAATACATCACCTATCATAGATAGATTGCGATCTATCATGATACAGATAACCGTTTATCGCAGTTTATTATACTATACGTAGACAGTAAAATTTTGTTATATTTATAAATAATTTGGTTGTTTTTGCTTAAAAAAATTAGAAAAGGAGAAGAATAATAAGACAGAGAGGTACTGCCATATTCAAATAAAAAAACCTTTGAGTTAGAGAAGAAAAAGCAAATCCAAGAAGAAAAAACTAAAACTCCCCCAAAAAAGATCCTCCAAAACCAATCCAATCTGCCTTACAGACACCTTCTTTCTTTCTTTTTTTTTTCTTTTTTTTTTTTTTTCAGCTGAAAGAAAATAGAAACTAGAAAAAACACATGCTTTCCCATTTCACTTGCCTTTTTCTTCATCACCGCGCTACCAAAAACTCTTCATTTCTTCTTCTTCTTCTTCTTCTTCTTCTTCTTCCTTGGACTTCCTCTGTTTTCCTCTGAATTCAAACTTCTTTCAAAATGATTACATTATCAGATTTTTACCATGTCATGACCGCCGTCGTGCCGCTCTACGTCGCCATGATATTAGCTTACGGTTCCGTCAAATGGTGGAAGATTTTTACCCCCGATCAGTGCTCCGGTATCAACCGATTCGTCGCTCTCTTCGCTGTTCCCCTTCTCTCCTTCCACTTCATCGCCTCCAACAATCCTTACACTATGAACTTTCGGTTCATTGCCGCCGATACCCTCCAGAAAATCATCGTCCTGGTGGTGCTCGGTATCTGGACAAAGGTAATAAATATTAAACTACCACGAAACTCAAAAGTTTCAAATAAGAACTATCATTGTACTGAACTGTTTAAGCTGACTGGTTATGGTAAATGATCGATGAAAAAACTCGAACTTAATATATTTTATTGAGATATCACCAAATTAAACCGTTTAAGTTGATGGGTTTCGTTAAATTTACGGTTTTTTTTAACAGGTGAGTCGGAGAGGGAGTTTGGAGTGGACAATTACTCTGTTTTCACTTTCCACTCTGCCCAACACTTTGGTTATGGGAATTCCTCTGCTCAAAGGAATGTATGGCGATTTTTCCGGCAGCCTAATGGTTCAAATTGTAGTTCTTCAATGCATAATTTGGTACACTTTAATGCTCTTCATGTTCGAATTCAGAGGAGCTAGGAACTTAATCTCCGAGCAATTTCCCGACACGGCAGCATCAATCGTCTCAATCCACGTGGAGTCTGACGTCGTTTCGCTCGATGGTCGGCAAGTACTGGAAACAGAGGCCGAGATCAAAGACGACGGCAAACTCCATGTTACCGTCAGGCGGTCCAACGCCTCTCGGTCAGATATTTTCTCCCGTCGATCACAGGGGCTGTCGTCGGGAACTCCCCGACCGTCGAATCTCACCAATGCGGAGATTTATTCCTTGCAGTCATCAAGAAACCCGACGCCGAGAGGGTCGAGTTTTAACCATACTGATTTTTACTCCATGATCGGCGGTGGACCGGTGCCTGCAGCAGCGTCGAGGGGACCGACACCACGATCGTCGAATTATGAGGAGGAGCATCATGGTGGAGGAGGGAAGAGTGGGGCGAGATATTATTACCATGGGAATACGGCACCGGCGCCACCACATTACCCTACTCCAAACATGGGAATGTTTTCGCCGACGGGATCAAGAAATGTGGTGGCGGGTAAGAAATCGACGGCGAACGGGCAGGCCGGTCAGTACAAGATGGATGATAGTTACAATAACAACAATAAAGATCTTCATATGTTTGTTTGGAGTTCAAGTGCTTCCCCTGTTTCTGATGTATTTGGGAGCCATGATTATGGAGCTCCCCATGATCACAAAGAAGTTAAATTGCCTGTTTCTCCGGGAAAAGGTCTTCTTCTTCTCTTCCTCCAACCGACATATTTGGGAGTAATTCTAAAATAGTTAAAATCACTTTTTTTTAAACACGGTATTAATCATTTAAAAGTATAAAATTCAATATTAGATGAATTTTGAGCGACTCCCAAATATAGGCTTCACTTGTTGAGCTTTGTATACTAATTTTCAAGTTTACAAGTGGTAGAGACTATTAACAATACAAATTTTCTTTTTTTTTCTTCGTGTTGGATAAGATTTGCATAGTATCAGAGTGGATTGAACTTCAAGAGTGTTAGATTCTTACTAGTTTTCTTGTTCACTAGTAAACAAGAATATTAAAATTGGCTATACTTCATGAGATTAATCTTTTGAGCCTATTAGTGATTTAACGGGTTGGATTTTGCAGCGGAGGGCGGAGTGAAACAGAACAAGAGAGAAGACGTGGAGAAAGAAGAGTTCAGCTTTGGAAACAGAGGGATGAATAGCTGCAGCAACAACTGCCAAGAAATAGAAGGAGAAAAAGTAGAGAAGACAAAGACAATGCCACCGGCAAGTGTAATGACAAGGCTTATTCTAATAATGGTGTGGAGAAAACTCATAAGGAACCCTAATACTTATTCCAGCTTGATTGGCCTCACTTGGTCTCTTGTTTCATTTAGGTATCTTTCACTATAAAAATATCAAAATCTTTACATCTTAGATGCATTCCAGGCTGCAGCAGTGCAACTTCGTTCAGTTGTCTAACAGTTGGGTTTTATTTCTTTGTAGGTGGCATGTTGAAATGCCTGCTATTGTAGCACAGTCAATCTCCATACTCTCAGATGCCGGGCTCGGCATGGCCATGTTCAGTCTCGGTACAGAAAGTTAAAGATATCACTTTCTTTTAGAATATTACATTACACCAAACGAAGATTCAGACTTACAACTTCCAAATATTAAGTTTGGTTATGAATGTTGGTGATAGGTTTGTTCATGGCTTTGCAACCAAGGATTATAGCATGTGGAAATTCCATAGCAACTTTTGCCATGGCTATTAGATTCCTTACGGGCCCAGCAGTCATGGCAGCTGCTTCCTTTGCTGTTGGCCTCAGAGGAGTACTCTTGCATGTTGCCATTGTTCAGGTCCCTTTTTCTCTTTTTAACATATCTCTCATATTAATGCAATATAGAATATATTGTCGAACTTTGAGTCTAACCCTTTCGTTATAAATTTACTTTTTGTAACAGGCAGCTCTTCCTCAAGGGATCGTGCCGTTTGTGTTTGCAAAGGAGTACAGCGTACACCCAGATATTTTGAGCACAGCGTAAGTTAACCGTAAAACTTTCTTTTGTTATAATATTGCATTACATGTTCAAGGATGGAGCTTTTCAAACTTTATGACCTTTTATAACAAACAATAAAATTATTCGGTGAGCCTATCACAATGTGGGTAGTAGAGATATTTAGATTTTTTAATCAACATCTAACAGTTAATCGTTTATACGGTGAATTTTTGTTTGCAGAGTGATATTTGGGATGTTGATTGCACTGCCAATAACATTGGTGTACTACATTTTGTTGGGACTCTGAAAAGTTAGTTTCCCTTACAAAAAGCAAATGGAAAAGGGAAGAATCAGAGAGTATTGAACAAGAATTGATAACAACATTATTATTTATTATTTACCAAAAGAAAAGAGAATGGGAAAAGATTAAGAGATTTGAGGTTTTTTTTCTTTTCTTTTTGGATATGAAGTTGTAAAATCATGTTTAATTTGTAGCCAATTTGTTTTACATAAATGTTTCTTTCCTTTTGTTTTCTTTCTTTTTCGCCATCGTCTTCTTGCATTTTTATTCACAAATTCTCTGAGTTCTTGTAAATTTGGAAAAGAAAAATTGACATGAAATTAAGTTTTTTTAAAGTTATATTACAAATTTAGTTATGGAACAATTTAATTAATTTTACAAAATTTCAAAATTTTCTAAAATCTATTAGACACAAAATTGACAAATAACTAAATTTGTAATTTAATCTTTATATTTTAAAAATAAAGTTGGTACTCTAGTACAAAATATAACTTTTTAATAACTAAATTTTAGCCCCAGTGATAATTTATATTTTTTCTTAAAAAAATACACATTTAACTTAGTTTCAGAAAATATTTACATAAAGTTCAAAATTCAAAGTTTTTTTTTTTTTATTATTATATGAAGTGGAAATTGATAGAACAAATACTTAATAATACTTGTAATTCAATTATCACACATTATTATTATTATTATTATTATTATTATTATTATTATTATTAATTACATAAAGCTTTAGAAAATATTTACATAAAGTTCAAAATTCAAAGTATTTTTTTTATTGCATGTGAGTAGAGTATCAAATTTCAAACTTCGAAATTGATAGAATAAATTGATTCATTTTATGTTGGCAACATAGTTATTAATAATACTATGTAATTCAATTTATCACACATTTTCTTTTTTCTTTTTTTCTTTTTTTTTTTCAAATGAAAGTTGTAAAATCATGTTTAATTTGTAGCCAATTTTTTTTTACCTAAATGTTTCTTTCTTTTGTTTTGTTTATTTTGTATTCACCAATTCTCTCAAATTATTACAAATTTGGAAAGGAAAAATTCACATGAAATTAAGTTTTTCTTTTTTTATATATTAAAGTACAATATTCGTCTCTTAACGATTTGATTAATTTTTCAAAAATTTGTATTCGTCTCTCAAATTAAATGTTTCTTTCTTTTGTTTTGTTTATTTTGTATTCACCAATTCTCTCAAATTATTACAAATTTGGAAAGGAAAAATTCACATGAAATTAAGTTTTTCTTTTTTTATATATTAAAGTACAATATTCGTCTCTTAACGATTTGATTAATTTTTCAAAAATTTGTATTCAAATCTATTAAACATGAAATTGATAAGAACTAACTTTCTTATTTGATTATTATTATTTTTTTTTTTTAAAAAAAAAGAAGTTTGTATCTCTTCTAGAGAACATAACTTGCAGCTGAACTTGCTTTTTAGTTTTAATGAGTGATAATTTGTATTTTTCTTAAAAGAAATACACATTTAACTTAGTTTTAGAAAATATTTACATAAAGTTAAAAAAGTCAGAGTAGTTATTATAATACTATGTAATTCTATTATTATTATTATTATTATCTTTCACACAATTTTACATTTTTGTCTGTAAAAATTGGCAACAAAATTGGAAAATCTTTGTTTTAAATGGTGGAGAAGAACACACCCTTGATTGAAATGAATGCGCAAGTTTCAATAGTTAAAGAGTCTCAATTTGTAACTTACATTACAATAAATTGGTTGGTAATTATTTTCAATAACTATTGTCATCTTTACTATTTTCTTTTTTTAAATGAAAAAAATCGAACCAACTAAAATCTCCTACGTGAGAGTATTTACTTTAACTAATGAAGTTATTATACTTGAGTCAATGTCATTATTAAAATTTCATATATTATTAGTTAAAATCGATTAATTATTAAATATCATAGGAAAAAAAATATGTATCAATATCAATTATATATATAAACCAACCATATAATTGTAGTATTCCAATAAACTAATTTTTAATTCCATATTTTAAACCATTTAGGCATTTACATTCATATATTATGCGTTTAATAAAATTATATAGCTTGTCATTATAAGATCTAATTATTATTATTATTATTATTATTTATTTCAAGAGGCATTAGATAAATATATAGATCAACTGATCATCTTTTTATTTGTAATTTCTTCTTTAGAAAAATTAAGGTTGGCTCCCGTCCATGCTATTTCTCTTTTCAAAATTATTTGCAAATTTCTTCCATTGTTTTTAAGTTGTATTTTGTTTGTACTTTTGACTCTGGACTATGAAGTCCTCTCATTTGGAAAAAAAAAAAATAATGACAATAATTTCGCAGACAATGATAAATTTTGGATTGAATTTGAAACTTATCCAATTAAAATACTCTTAAAGTGATTGTCTAAAAAATGATTAAATTAAAATAAAGAGAATAATTATTAGGATTCATTTCAAATATAGCAAAAGGAATCAAAATATTTATAAATATAACAAAATTTCACCGTCTGTCTGCAATAGACTGTCATAAACTATCTGTGTCACGATAGACACAAATAGTAGTCTATCGCAGATAGAGACAGTGTATTTTGCTATTAGTTATAAATATTTTTAACAAATTTGTCATTTAAGATAATTTTGCTAATTATTACATTTTAATTAGGGTTCTTTTCAAATATAGCAACATAAACCAAACTATTTATAGATATAGAAAATGATAGACTTCTATCTAGACTACGATAGATTTCTATCACTCAAGCGATAGAAGTCTATTGGAATCTATCATTGATAGACAAAAAAAAATTTATATATTTGTAAATAGTTTGATATTTTTTCTATTTGTAATATATTTTTTTTAATTAAAAAAAATTGAATATATGTGCTATAAAAATTAGAAAAATGTAGAAAAAGAGAGTGGAGAGGGACCATGAGAATTTATTACAATGTGAACCTTTTTGGAATATTTAGGGGACAATTTCTCACATTTCCAAAAGCTTCTTTTGTGTTTCTTCCAATTTCTTTTTACACTTTTTTTTTGTCCTTCTTAAATCTAACCTTCTTTCATTAGTTGCACAGTTTTCCTTTTCATTTTTTGGTTTGTGTTTGTGCTTTGTACAACATTCTTAAACATTGTACAATTCTTTGAAGAGGGATGAAATGTGAGTGGTTGTTTTTATGTTTGGGTTGTCCTCTAAAAATAGTATTTGCGTAAAAAGAGAATAGTTGACCCAATACGATTAATTAATTCATGTATCATATTTTCTATGTATTGAAGAGTTTCATAGATCTAAATAATAATACAAAAAGCTAGTATTTTGATTTTGTGAAGATTAATGAAATTAATCGATTAAAAAATTTCATTGCATCATTTTAAATTGTAAATACTGTTGTCTTTAAAGTGAGTATCGTGCCATGTTTTAAGATTAAATCATTTAGAAAACAAGTTAGATTTATTTTTTTCATTTATTTTCATAAATAAAACTCTCCAACGTTATCACCCTGTATAGTCTTGATATCACATATCTCAGTTTCCCCCACCTTATAATATCAAATATTCAATTATTATATGATAGATCGTTATCTAAAAAATCAATATCATAACTCTTTTGACATCTGACAAATTGAATATGCCCATCAATATTGAAAGAATATCACTGATTATATTGAATAGACCTATTTAATGTGCAAGATGTCTAATTTCTTTTTTTTTTTTCTTTTTCTTTTTTCTTAAGATTTGGGATAAATTTATTATTTGATAATTTTCTTGCTTAATCTATTATATAATTGTTCGTATGAGTTAAACACATAAGAGTTGGAGTTAAACATTACAAAAGATCTTTCTTTTGTAATTTGGTACTTTGAAAAGACAACATAAACACGCGAGTTACGTAATTATTCTTTGATTGTTTTGGTACTTTGAAAAGACAACATAAACACGCGAGTTACGTAATTATTCTTTGATTGTTTACAACTAAATTGACAAACTAAGTTAAAAGATAGAGAGAAATTTCCAGGGAGATATTATTTTGATGGAGAAAGCAAGTGGTGCGTTATTTTGAGTTTTGGACAAAACTCACTCCAATTGTTGCTAAATTGAATTGATATTCCACCCTATTTGTCATCTCAAAACAACCACATTTGTGTTTTCAACATACACATTATTAAAAGCAACCATTAAAAAAAAAAAAAACCTCAAAATTATTCTTCATGGATTATGAATATATGACTACACCTTTCACCAAAGGGAGAAAATTAATGTATTGCCTCAAAAAAAAAAAAAAAAAAAAAAATTGTGAGTGAAAAAAATAAGTTAAGCTACAAATTTATAGTTCAATTCAATTTTGAAAAGTGATTGACTTTAATTTTTAAATTATACTTATACTTACAGATTTGATATTCTCTTAAGTTATAATGTAGTACAGGCATGTCCAATGATTAGTTTTAAAAAAATAATAATAATAAGATTTTATCAATAGAATTTTTTCAACATTTAACAGACTAAATATTTTTTAAAAAATGTCAAGATAGAGCACAAAGATGCCTAATTCCTACCTTCTCTAAGAAAGAAGAAAAAAACTTTGTAATTTATATATATATGTATATATATAGGAGCAATTGTTGGTTGGAGTCATTATGTGTTTCCATTTTCATCAAGAAATTATTAATCCTTTTTTTAAAAAAAATTATCACAAATGGTTTATTCATAATGCTATGGTCACAAATGAGATATTACACAAAAATCAGCTTGACCTAATTTCGTTTGGTTAAAATCTTTCTATTTTGGTAGCATGCATGTAATTGTTCTTTAAATAAATAAATAAATGAATGAAAACATTGAATACTTTTTCTTTGTTGATAATTTACCAAACTACTAGTTAAATATAAATGTTTATTTATAAGAGTACTAAAGATTTATTTATTATAGTAATAGCGCATTTGGAATTACTTTTGCAAAAAAGAAAAAGAAAATCATTTGTTTGTATAAGTAGTTTTGCAACAATTAATAATTGAAAATGTTTTTAAGTATAGTTTCTTAATTATTTTTGTTGATCCAAATTCTTTTCTATAAATCTTAATAAATAAAAAGCATTTTTTTAAAAACTATTTTTGAGAAAGAAAAAAAAAATTTGAGAGAGATTATCCACAAATGATTTTAGAGTAATATATTGCAAAATTTTAAAAATTATGTAATAATAAAAAAAATAGAAACATTATTTGGAAGGCTCTTTTTAAATATAGCAAAATGAATCAAAATATTTACAAATATAGCAAAATTCTACCATCAATCCTCGATACATCGTGATAGACTATTATCTATGTTACGATAGATACAAATAGTAGTTTATCGCGATCTATCGCAGATAGATTATGTATTTTGTTATTAATTGTAAATATTTTCAGTAATTTTTTTATTTAAGATAATTTTCTTTATTTTTTAAGTAATAAAATTACTTTTTAAATATAGTAGGACAAAAAAATACTTAATATTGTTCTTTTTAATAAAAATACGTCACAAATAAGAGGTCAATATAACCATATGCCTAAGCCACCCAGATAAGTAGTGTGCTTGGGATATATTTTGAAACAAATAAATAAAAATGAAAATTTATGTAATGATATTTGAAAAGGTTAAATTAAAATGTGTTTAATATTGAGTGATTTTAATTTATTAAAAATATTTTTTAAAAATCTCAACAAATAAAGGTTTTAAGTTTAAAAACTAATTGCCAAATAAATATAAAAAAGTCAAAAAGATAATAAAAGACAGTTTTTGGTTTGAGATGTCGCTTATTGTGCGGACATGTTTGGAAGGGAAGGCAATATAAGTAAATTTATTTAATTTTAAAATAATAATAAAGGCAAATTGCAAAAATCATCCTAAGGATGGTAATAGTTGCAATTAGACCCTCAAACTTTTAATTGTAAAAATTTTACCCTTAAACTTTTTCAAATGTTAAAATTGGACCCTCAAGCTTATAATAAATATAGAAATTGGACCCACAAATAATAAAAATTAACTCTTAAACTTATATAAATGTTACAATTTATATAACTATATAGGTTTGATTGTCCAATATGACTCAATTTTAATATTTATATAGTTTTGAGAATTTAATTCTTAAAATTAAAAGTTTAAGGGTTATAACTATCTTCATACAGGAGTGGTTTTTGCAATTTGCTCTAATAATGACAATAATAATGAAAACTCTAATAAGTTTTGAAGTTGCATGTTATGGTAGTTACAAGGTTTAAAATGTTGTGTCGACAGAAATAACGAAGTCTTAATTTTATGAAAAATTCGATGAAAATATTGATAAAATGTCGATTTTGATGGATGTTTCTGGAAAATTTATAAAAACAAGAAATTCAAAAAATAAATGTAAACTAGTAAATAAACATTTAATGATTTTTAAACAAGTTAACATGTCTATTATTTATATTATATTTATATTATTAATATTTTGATACTTATTTTATATCTTTTTGTTGATTTTTCTAGGATATAATGAAAATATCGATTCATTCCTTATGTTGATGTCGAATTGAAACATAGAAATATAGACATATGAATAGAAATTTAATACTATAGATAGTTATTGGTTTTTTTTTTTTTTTTTTCCCACTCGAATCTCTCTCTCATCAATCTTTTGATGTACTGTGTGAAGGTTGGGAGGGAAAGAAAATGCAAATATAGACATGTTAATATTTTCCCTAATATTTCTATATTATTTTAAATATTCTTTTAAAACTTTTTCGTTAACATTAACATTTTATTGATATTTTTATCAACATTTTCATAAAATTGAGATATCAACATTTTCATTCCTACTTGCAAATTCAATCTTAGAAAAGACGCTATTAATGAAAGATGTTATTTATGTCTAGATAGTTTTTTTTTTTTTTCTATTTGAAAAGACTAAAATAAGTTTATTTATTATTTATTTAATAAAAAAATATGAGTACGTGAGGATTTGAATCTCTTACTCCAAAGAGAAATATAATCTAATATGTGAGCTTTTGACTATGTATTCAAATAATATTTAAGTTTATATGAGTTTTAGTATGTAATGGTTTAATTTTTATAATTTTAAATTGCAACAAATTAGACAATTTGTTTTTAAATTTGTTATCACTTAATCTCTATCTATTAAGATTTATAACAATTTAATTTTTATCCTATGCACTTTTATCAAGTTCAAGTGTTCATTTTAATTATTTAACAATTATTTTTTTTATAGTTCATACCATATTTAAGTTATATATATTTAGTTTAGAGACTAAATAGTAACTAAAAAAAGAAAGGAGAGATCAAAATGAATTATGTAAAAAAGAAAGAAGGCAACAAAAGGTTTCAATAGTCATACACAACACGGAAACAAAATCAATATGCAGGAAAATTGTCGCACCCTCTTTGTGAGTTAGGGAAGGGTACTCGAGAGAGGGTGTAACAAAAATAGTCTCTATTAACATTTCCTTTATAAATTTTATGAATATGTATTTATATAATGTCATTTCTTATTTGAAAATTATCATTATTATTTAATCATTTTCAATTTTTGAAAGATTAACTTGGAATTGCTAAATTTAAGATTCGTTGAAAGTAAATATATTAAAGTTTTAAAAAAATTAGAGATATAGACTCAAATAATATAGGAAAGATATCATTTTGGTCACTAGATTTTGGTTTTGGTTTTAGTTACTATTTGATTCCTATGTTTTAATGTTACTCTTTTAGTCTTTGAGTTAGTTTGATCTCAATTTAGTCCTTAAGTTCAAATTGTTACAATTTTACCCTTGGATTTTTATTTCAATTTGGTCTCTAAGTTTCAAGATTTACACTTTTAACGTAATTTTTTTTACTAAATACTTACTATCAGACTTAATTGTTAATGTTTATTGATTAATTTACAGGAATTATAATTAATTAAGTCTTATTACTTTTTCATCCTTTTAAAATTTCACTAAATAATTATTTCAATGTGATTAATAGACATTAACACCAAAATTTAAAATGAGTATTTAATGAAAAATCGAAGTTAAAAATATAAATCTTGAAACTTATGAATAAATTTGAAATAAACCACAAAATTCATAACTAAAAGTATAACATTTTAAAATCAAATTTAAAATGAGTATTTAATGAAAAATCGAAGTTAAAAATATAAATCTTGAAACTTATGAATAAATTTGAAATAAACCACAAAATTCATAACTAAAAGTATAACATTTTAAAATCTAGGAACTAAATCGATAATAAACTCAAAACTCAAGAATTTAAAAGATAATATTTTAAAATTGACAAATTAAATAGAAACTAAATTTGAAAAAAAGAAAAAGAAAAAAGAAAAAAAGAGTTTTAAAAGGAAAAGGGCAATCAGCGTCAGGCCTATCTTCATCGAATTTGATGAGGAAAAAAAAATAATAATAATAGTTATCTCTCAATTGTGTGTTAGTAATGGGAAATTGGTGAAGTGTGCCTTCCACTATCTTTTGTTGGGTCGGCCCTTACCTCGACAATTCTATTTGGCTTTCTCATCTCTTTATTGTATATATATATATATTTTTTTTTCCTTTTTCTTTCCTCTTCTCTCTCCCACTAATTTTCTTCTTCTTCTATCTTTTCAAAGAGTTTGACAGTATGTAAGATAAATGTAATACCTTAAGTTCAAGATTCAAATCAAGATTTAAAATTTGGGTTTGGCACTTGATGTCGTTGTAGATGGTATCAAAATGGAACTTCTTCCAGTAAGATGTGATTTGGGAATGTATCAAGCAAAAGCTGGTCGACATGTAATGCTTTGAGCTTAAGACGGAGACATGAATAAATCGAGATCACATCCAAATAAGAGATATTATGAATCTATGAAAGTATGGTTAAGAAAAACTTAAAAAGAAGTCAAAGTTACCACTTATACCAACATGGTGCATATTTCTTTCTGGTGGCTCAATCATAAGAACTTCACAGTTAAGTGTGCTTAATTTGGCTCAATCCCATTTTGAGCGACCTCCTTGGAATTTTCATAGGATGCATGTGAGTGAGGACAATCCCATTTTGAGCGACCTCCTTGGAATTTTCTTAGGATGCATGTGAGTGAGGACAAAACATGCTAAAATCTGGATTCCGAATTTTTTGCCTGGGGTGTTACAGTAAAGATTTGAATGTGTAATAATAATTAAATTAACATATAGAAAATAAAATTTTACTATATTTGTAAACTCTTTGACAATTTTTTTTATTTATAATAATTTTCCTATATTATACACAGTTTCATTACTCTTTTTTTTATCTTCATGTCAATATGAATATAGTTTAATCATGTTTTCTCTAAGAAATTGTACGTATGAATTTTCAACTTCGTCTATGCTCTTTTTAGAAATGATAAAATATGTGTTTGGTCCTAAAATTTGGTGTTGATGCCCATTTAATCCTTAAAATTTTTAAATGGACACTTTTCAAGTTTCATGTTTGAAAAGTTGTTCTGACTGTTTATTGATATCTTTTTTTACTATTAAAAAATATGATGTGATAGCATTAAGGCCAGGGGTGTTCGATCCAAGTTGGGGCAGAATGAACTTATGAACTCCACTTCTTGTTAGCATCTTATTAACGTCTTATACTATGTGCCCCAACAGACTTCACAACTTCATTTATTACTTCAAAAACTTTCCTAATGACTTTTTTTTTATTAAAAATAAAATGAATTAGCTAAAAACATCTTTTTAAAATTTTGTTGACATGCACTATCTCTATTTGTTCCTTCTCACTTTTGTCTTTTAGTAAGACTCAACTATGGCTATTATTGATTGATTAGCCATTCAGTTACTATCCCATTATGTTTTCTAGTGATAAAGATGATATGGAACCCTTTAGAACAACTTCTCAAACTTCTTGAACTAAAATTGATATTTTTATAAAATTGTATTATTGAGATTTGCTTAATTTATTTGAATATATATTTCAATGTTTTTTTTTTTTTTTTACAAAATTTGGAAAAATAATTTCAAATATTGTCCCCTTTGAAAATTCAAGGGAAGAGAAATAGATTGAATTTAATAGAATAACTTTATATCTTATACAACATACAATTAAAGTTAAAGTTGTAGGGTTCTTGATATCTTTTTTTATTTATAATTTTGTCGTTATGTGCGTATGTAAATATATTAATAAGTTGATGATGTTGTTAACATCAACATACATGATCAAACAGAATAAAGCATTAGTAATCTCAAAGTAATAGATTCAAATTTCTTTGTCAATATGTCCACAGTTCATTACAAAAATTATGGATCGTTTCGAGATTTTATTTTGCTATGTATCTGTCGATGCAAGGAAGTTGCATTGGCAAAAAGTAGTCTTTTTCAAAATGCCACTAAAAATCTTCCAATTTTTATTAGAGATTTCTTGCATCGATGAAAGCCAAAATTATTGTAGTAATTTGAATTTAAAGAAAATATTTGAAGTATTAGTAAGCTTCTTTAAAAAAGTGTAGATATCTCCTAATTTATTTTAATTCTAAGTTTTACTAATACGCTCAATTAATTTTTAAATTAAATATTAAATATGGTTTACCTCCATTTTCCAACTTATTAAACTCAACACATCAATATCAAACATCTTAACAATACTCTAGAAGAAAATATTGGGATTAGACCAAAATCTACAAGGACAAAATATATAGATCATAATTAAATGTGCTATTTAAATTATTTAGTATTATATTAGAAAATAAAATCTTAATTAAAGAAAAGGAAATGATTATAGAAGTGAATGGGATCCAATTTGATAAAGTTATATCATATGTACTTTTAGAACCACATCTTTTAAATTATAACATCTCTCACCTTTTGGTAAAGCAATATAATTTTTTTTTTTTTTTATATAAGTGTAGTTTGTTTTTTAATATCATAACATAAAAAGGAGCGCTAGAAACGTCGAACTATATTGTAGATATTAGTTGAAAAAGTTATTTGAAATTATATCAATAATAATTTAGAGAGATAAGAGAACTAGAGAGTTCATAATATTTTCAGCCTAACTCAAATGTCACAAACCTTCTTGATTATATAGAAATATGGTTTTGTATGGTCATTCGTTAAGTAACTTTTTTACTAACCAATATAAATTGTAAGAATTATTTCACTATTGGATCCAAGCACATGTAGAAGTTAAACACTTAGGCATTATTTGGCCTTCATGGCCGACCCCTCCTCAGGATCTAGGGTCCACCTCCATACTTAGCCAAGCAAGCAACTTATGTCATCCCCTTAAACCTTCATACTTAAGCATTATTTCTTTCATAGAGTTGGCATTCATGAAATCTACGAAGTCGGCCTCTATAGCTTTCTTACTCGGGGTCGACTTTCATGGTTTATTGATCTTATGAAGTGAGTTGATCTCTTTAGCTTTTATGGTTGAGCATATAGGTCGACCTCCATACTTAGCCACAAGAACTCCCTTCTCTTATAATGATTTATACATTAGGTCATACTTGAAAGGTTAGATACTGGTATATATATATATATTTTTTTATCACAAATCAAATCTCATATTAGAAGATCAATTTGAGCAGATTCACTCACTAAATTGATATAATAAATAAATAAATAAAAGATCTCTACTTTAAATAGTTAATTAAATTCTAGCTATATTATATGCAGTGTTAAATGATATAGATTGAGTACCCACTTTGACTATGTCATTTAAATTACATAAAATAAAAATAAGTAATAGAAAAAGGAATCTTATAATATAAATTAGCATTATTTTTTCTTGTTTGATTTGTTTGGTTTCTTTAAACCCCTTTTTTCTCTCCATCCTTTTTCTTACAATATTTAATTAATAAAATAAAAGATAAACTAATAAAAGGATAATGGTAATAATAATTCATAGATGTTTATAGAACCAATGTATATCCCTTTTAGCTATCTGCCATTTATAATGCATCCACGAGATTAGACTTTGGGCACTGTCGAAAGTATTTAATTTCATATTTTCTGTAAAATAAAACATTATTTTAAGGTGTGTATCTTTATAATTTTAAATGTTATGATTTTACATTACAAAGTCCTTTTTTAATATCTGAATTTTTCATTAAACAGATCATTTTTTTATATATTCAGAATTATATGACACATTTTCGAAATTTAAGTACGTAAAAGTTATTTTGTTTCAAAATATCATTTTATGCGAATGTGACAATTTTTTTTAGTTTAAGAACATGTAAGTGTAGAGGTTCAAATTGTTGATTTTGATCTAGTTGAGAATATAATGTGTTATGAGTAAAATTGAACTTATTGAACTATATCATGAAATTGAACTTATTGAACCATATCATGAATTGAGATGGTTAGAAAGAAAAGGTTTGAGATAAAGGCATCGACCAGCTCTAAGCCAACCAATACCTAAGCCTAACCCCACAAGGTAGCCTCAGATAAGGCCGAAAGATTGAGGTTGAGGTGACTCATTTTTCTTCTAGGCATGTCTCAACCACACACTTTCGACTCAGGAAAACACCGGGGTATGACGTTCAATCTCATTTGGTCCAATTTGAAGGAAAACACTAGAGAATCCTAAGCCAAACAAAATAAATATAACATTACAACCCTAATTGGAGTAAGTCTACCTCAATTTTAAACACTACATTTTTTTGTTTATTTAAGCATTAAAGTTGGTGTGGCAAACACCACACTAGTGTGTGGTTCTTCTTATTTTACCAGTTATTCAACATCTTGAATTTTTTGTTGACTAATTGAACTATGGTGAAGTTGACTATATTAATATGATAATGATTTATTTACAAGTAAGATCAAAATAAACCTAAAACTTTTTTTTTTTTTTTTTTGCCAAAATATTTGGTAGAATTTTTTTTTTTTTGCCAAAATATTTGGTAGAATTTTTTTTTTTTTGCCAAAATATTTGGTAGAATTTTTTTTTTTTTGCCAAAATATTTGGTAGAATTTTTTTTTTTTTGCCAAAATATTTGGTAGAATTTTTTTTTTTTTGCCAAAATATTTGGTAGAATTTTTTTTTTTTTTTATGTAAGATAAAAATAAACCTAAAACTTTTTTTTTTTTTTTTTTGGAAAAAATTCGAAAATTTTCATTTTTTGACCCAAAATTTGTGAGAAGTTTGTTTAATTCCTCTCAAACTCACTACCTATCTATCACGACATGTTAACATTCACCAACAAAGAAAGGTATAATTGAGAATTTTTAAAATACAAAAACTTGTATTGAAATCTTTAAAACAATAGAAAAGCTACATAGAAAAAACTCCCAATATTATGACTAAAACATATTTAATCTAAGATAACTTTTAAAAATTAATGAATATTACATAACATGAAACAACTTCCATTTCAAGACCAAAGAATGCTAATACATGGGCCCATAGTTCATTCTGAGCCCATGGGCTTTTATTGCTGAGCTTCATGTTGTGATTGGGCTTTCGCATTCATCACTATTATATCCGTTATATTACAGTTAGCCCAATGGTAAGGGCCCATTTTATAGCAAATCATTTTGTATTATTTATTGTAATTGATATATTTACATAATTAAAACACACACACACACACACAATCGCCTTCTAATTAAATTTTTCAAACAAAGTTAATTATAATTTTAGCTCTTAAAATACATTAAACAAAAAGTAGTACTCATTTTTTTTTAACTTCTAAAAGCATTTTTAGAAAATAAAAAATATATTCTCTCTCGCTCTCACTTGTGCTTTATCTCTAAATTTTAGCTCTCCAATGCATGTTTTTTTAATTTTTTTTTTCTTTCTAGGCTATATTAATAACTTGTACAAGTAGCCTTGTACTCTTTATGTATAATAATTTGGTTAATTTAGAAGAAAATACATGAGCTTGACAAGAAAGTAGTGTAAAATGAAAACTCTACATTCGTAATATTTAATATTTACAAAAGTTTTTATCCTGAAAATTATGAGATTTGTATCTTTTTTAACTCAAGAATCCAATAAACAAAAAAATAAAAAACAATTAAGGACAAGTAAAGATGCTGCCAAGATGCGTCGAAAAACTCGACTTCGAAGAGAAAAGAGAATAGATAGACCCATGGACGGTGACTGTCATGTCAACATACAAGTGGATGATTGATTTGACTAAAGTTACGACAGAGCCAATGAACTTGTGACGCGAAAAAGGCGCAGCAAAACATGGAAGTAAATGCAAAAGTGTCAAGCAATCCTGAGGATCACCTTTTTGAATGCCTATAAATAGCCCACTAGAACTCAACATGAAGATATCGATAGATGTTATAACGAAAGCTCTGCCGAATCTCCTTCACCTCCATTTTCATCTTCAACCTCGAGCTTCTCTTTGAGGAATTTCGAGTGAGAGCTCAGTCATACCTCTCAAAAAGTAAGAGTTCATCCCCTCTATCTATACGAATATTTCAAATAGCCATCATCGGAAGCAAAAAGTTGTAATTGGTGGCTTGACATTATTCTTTCAACATTGTACTTTATTTTCTAGACAATTCTCATTTGTATTAAGATAGTAATTTTGAATGACTCACAATTTCTACAATATAAATCAGGTTGCTCCATATTTTCATTTATCCATATCACTTTCATTTTCTATCATGGCTAACAACTCCCTAATGGGTTGAATGGATTAAGCTAACATTTTTCAAGTTCTTGCATAAGTAGCATTCATCTTGTTTTGATGCTTACTAAAAACCTTGCATCAGTCTATCGAACAAATATATTTAAGTAAGAATGATCAACTGCTCGAAAGAGTAAATTGTTAAATATTTCATCTTAAACAAGAAAAGAGTTAGCTTTAGAGATAAAGTTAGTCTTTTGTCTAAAAGAAACTCTGCATGCGTCTTAGAGATAAGATATGGCTTAGAAGTATTGAGAGGTAATTTCTTAATTTTAGAGTTTCAGATATGAACGTTTGCTTATGTATGACTTTAAGAAAATGTTAATGAACTCTTCTCAACCCTACTTTCTCCATTAATTTTTCCACTTATTAACGTCTGTTGTTTTGACTGTATTTGTACTTACATTTTCACCATCACCATTCTCCAAGCATCGTCACTTTTCATGTTCACTCAACCATCTTCACACTTTTGTATATTCATGTAATTAATCCATCTGTAAAGCTTTTCAACGCATTTGTATAGAATATTGTATCAAATTGACAAAATCTTAACATTTATTTTCCTCAAATTCCTGCATTCGACCCTGGACTCTCGAGGAACCCTATTAAAAACTTGCAATTGGGTTTTGATAGGAAAACTTGCGTTTAATGGAGAAAATTTCTTTACATTGTAAGCGCAACATAAGACTAAATTCACACTTCTTTCAAATTGAATATTAACACAACATATATTATCTAAAGTTATTGTTTATGTAGATAGGGCCTATGTAAAATATATATATATTTGAGTGCAGCCCTGCTGCATCCAATTAAAAATTGACACGTGTTATTTTAAAAAAATTAAAAAAAAAAATATTCTTTTATGTGTATAGAATAAGGGAACATGAAACTTAGGTACAACCTAGGCTGCACGTAAGTATTGCTCTTAAAGAAAATGTAAGACTCTTCATTCAGTTTGGTTCAACATGTGAAAGTTGAGAATAAAATCTTTATCTTTTTTATTGATGATATATATCTTAGCTAATAATGTAATATGTATAGGTTCACAATCGACATCATTATAAATTATTGGCAAATTTTGTTGTTTTGGTGTTGTATAATTATTTGTCATTTTAAGGGAGGGGAAAAAACTCTCATAAGACGTTTGGTGGAGGAGTTGATGGAGCGAAAATTGAGTTATTAACTTCATTTCTTGTTTCGCTCACGAGTTCTTAAACCTACTATATGCCATACGACTTATTAACATCAATTTCATTTATTAGCTCCTTGTACAATGAACTTCACGATGACTAAAAAACTCACTTCTTGCGCTAAAATCTCAAGCATTGATTTCTTAAAAATTAAAATATATATATATATATATATATATATATATATATATATATATATATATATAAACAGAAACAATGACGATTGTTATATATTTAGTTATTTATTTTTAATATTTTAATTTTTTAATTTTGATACTAATTATTGTTGTTATTATTGTTAAAATTAATTAACAATGGAAGCACAGAACACAATAATCAATATGGTGTTGACTCGGTTATCATTTTTCGGTCGATTAATTTATCACTTCATAACAATCATTTCGTTTCAAGGGGAAAACTCTTTCTTTCTTTCTTTCTTTCTTTCTTTTTTTTTTTCTCTCTCTCTCTCTCTTTCCTTTTTGGTTGAATTATAGAGTTAAGTTTTCTTTATGTTTATTTAGTTTTTAAATTTTAAAAACAAAAATTTCTAATTTTTTTTAAAAAAATTCACAATTTTATTAAACACAACATTTAAATTTTAGAGTCTCATTAGACATAATATTCAAATTTATGTGTGATACATCAATTAATTTTAAAATTTTAAAATTGTCCAAGAACCTATAAACACACAATTAAAAATTCAAAAATCTATTAGACATAAAGTTAAAAGTTTGAAAATTCTATTAAAAACTTTTGAAAATTTAGGTACCAAATAAACACAAATTTCAAAGTTTAAATACTAAATTTACCATTTAATCTAATTTTTAAATAAACTAAGATATGTAATTTTTAAATGAAGAATATGTGGTTACCAAAAATAATTCCATGCACTTTCCCTTTATAATTGTTATATTCATCATGCATAGTAAAAAATCGAATATGTATATCTATATATGATTATTATTGGAGTGGCAACGACCAACCACTCTCAATAATTTTTCACTACAAGACATTGAAAACTTTATAGGGGAATTTTTCTATTACATCCCTATCCCTATCAGCTAAGCTACACTCTATCAATTATTTGTTGCAAAAATACCCATCAAGATTAATCAAATGATTGTCCAATTAAAAAATTACAATTTGGATTTAATATTCATTTATCCTATAATGTTTCTAAAAAAGGTTTAAATTGAAGTTAAAATACCATTTTGATTCATGTACTTTGGAATTTGTTCAATTTTAGTCTAGTTTTTACTTTCAAATATCCAATTTTAGTTCCTATAAATCTTAAATTTAGTCTTTCAAAATTAATTTTTTTATCAAAATTGATTAAATAATCATAATAATTTTTATGTAAAGAAACTCAATATGTGAAAATGTTTTCAAAATTAATAGTGAAAATACTAATAAAAAAATAAAAGGTAATGAAAAAAATCTACATCAAACTAGTAGTAATTACTAAATTTAAGATTTATTGAAAATACATGGACTAAAAGTAGACATTTAAAAGTATAAGAACTAAAATTGAATAAACTCCAAAGTACAAGGACGAAAATGATATGTTAACCTTAGATTTATTTTAAATAGTTTCGACATCATTTAACCATGGTCTATGAAGGAATTGAATCTTCATCAATTTTGACAACAACGATTAACAATAGAGAAGAAGGGTGATGGCATTACTGTTGGAATAAATAGTATGTAACTCTTCGATAAGAGTCATTCTTTGGTTATCATAAGGTTGCATTCTTTAATTGAGAGATGTCTCTTTTCATTAAATAACCAAATTAAAGAAAGGACACGACTATTCGAATGACAATGAATTAGTCTATAAATATGGTCTTTCTTCAAATTGGTTTGGTAGATTATTCATTTAGCAATTTGTCTTCATTAAAAATTCTCTCCATGTCAAATTCGTTCAAGTTTGGTATATCCACAAAGTGCAATTTGTTGATCTTGTGGACGAGGTGCTACCTCGAGAATAAAGGTAATTTATTCTATCTTGGAAGACAATTACTCTTAAACTCAAGCACTAGGGTAAGTAAATTTGTCTTAAGGAGCCAACTTGAATTCGTTGTGCTCAAATAATTTTGTATATGAATTTATGGTTTTACATGTTTACTTTAAATAACAATTACAAGATTTTTGTTGGAAGAAATGAAGAAAGAAAATGGAGAGACATTCAATCACTACAAAATAATAACAAATTAGTATTTCTTGTCACATTAGCAATTTAATCACCACATGATTATTTTCGTTAGTGAATTAACGGTCAAATTAGCTAAAGTTTCTTTAGAGATTTTTCAAACGTCAAGAACAAACGTGTCCATTTTTCAAGTCAAATTTAAATTTTAAATTTTAATTTTTTTTTTTTTTTTTTTTTTTTGATTCAATGACTTTCTTGTTTCTATTTGGTTGATAATTGATATTTGATATTTACATCTAAAATACGAAATTAATCGCATGATTAAAAAAAAAAAAAAACCGTTTATAAAAAAATATTGAAGATTCGATTCTCAATACAATAAAATAAGTAAAAGTAGCCAAAGCAATCTTCTAACTGATGATTATAATAAATGGCATACTATTAAAAAAATTTATTCAAAAATTATTTTTGTAGTATTTGTATTTAAAGATTAATTTTATATTTGACCGAATAAATCCTAATTATACGTTAGTTTGATAATTATAGGACCTCTACTCTTAAGAAGGAGGTCTCTTAGACAGCACTTTGTCATTTGGAATATTTGTATTTTTAGAAGAATAATGATTAAAATAATAAAAATTATTTTAATTGACAAATTGTTGAAAATATTTACAAACAATAGCAAAAAATTACAGTCTATCGTAGATAAACTATGATAGACTACTTTTTGTGTCTACAGGAAACAAATAAACATAAATAGTAGTCTATTGCAGTCTGTCGCTATTTATCTTAGATAGATACTATAGTTTTTCTATATTTATAAATTTTTTTGTTCATTTTTCTATATCTGAAAACAACCCTTAAAATAATTGTGTCGTGATATTTTGAAAGTTAATTAGGTTTAAATACATTTAGAGTTCATTTACTTTTGACTTTAATTTATTTTAATTTTCGTATGGTTTACATAGATCCTTTATCTTTATACTTTTGTTAGTTTTCATTTTAATCTTTGTACTTTTAAAATGTCAGTTTTGGTTTTTGTATTTTAAAAAAAGTAAGAGTCTATTTGGCCAACAATCTGAAAATAGAAATTTCAATTTAAGGGATTCAATAAAAGTATAGTTGTATTCCATATTTTCAGATATGTGTTTGGTAGCAGATTTAGAATTTAAATTCCAATTTAAACAATTTTTAAAAAATGTGTTTGATATTCTATTTATAATCCATAAAACTAATTGTAGTTATTCAATAAATATTAAGTAATATTATTAATTGATTTATGAACTTGTATGTTTAAAAAATTGTATAACTATTATTTTTTTATATCATATAATATATTACATATTTTTAGTATAATTCAACATTTTAGAATATCAAATTCAAAATTTGAATACACTAAAAACACAAGAATGTTGTTTTTATAATTTGCACTGTTTGGATCACTAAATGTGAAAACAGTCTTAAAAATAAAATTTAGACTTTCTACCAAATACATATTCTTTGAATTCAGTGAATTTAAAAACATAAAACTGAATCTAAGTTGCCTACCTACCAAATAGGCCCAAACAAACTTGGTCATTATTTGCATAATTTTAACACAGTTTACATACACCCTATAAATCATTTCATGCAAATTTGTGGCTACATTTTAGAAATTTATTAAATTAAGTGTCATGTTAAACATATGATTGAAAGGAATGAGATAAATACTATTATAGGAATGAGATAAATACTATTATATTATATCATATTATAGAGATTTGAAGATTTAAGTAGGTACAATTATAAATACATTTTATATTATTCGGTTAAATTTCAAGTATAGTCACTAAACTTTCATGTTTTTGTCTAATAGGGTTCTAAACTAAATGTTTCTAATGACTCGTTAAACTTTCAATTCATGTTCTAATAGGTTCTTAGACTTTAAAATCTCTTAATAAGTCTATAACATTTCAATTTTGCTTTTAACTGTTTATAACATATTCAAAATTTTGAAATATTAACTAATCTATTTGAAATAGAATTTAATTTTATATCTAAAAGTACGTTAAACTTTAAATTTTATACCTAGTAATTTTTAAAAAATGTAAAGTGCGTCAATGTTCTATTAAACAAAAAATTGAAAACTCGGGCATTTGTTGGACTTAAATTGAAAGTTTAAAGATCTATTAAACATTTTCTTAAAATTCATAGGTCTATTAGATACAAGTTAACAATGGAGAGATTTATTTGACACAATTTAAAGTTCATAAACCAAATAGACACACACTTACAAATTTGTAACTTCGAATATTAAACTTATAATTTTAAAATTTTTATTAAAAAATATAAATATTTTTTACAAAAAGCATTGGCCACTAATTCGTGGGATATGTTTTAAGTTTCACATAATAATAGTATTCACACATTGATTGGCTATAAATATTTGGTTTCGGTCTCATATATTTTCTTTTTTGTTGCATAATTTTATACACCTTAACTTTGTTAATTTGAATAATATTCATTCCATTTTTCTTAAATTCTATCCAAGAATGATGAGATTTGAATATATGTTATAAATAATAAGTGGTATCATATCAAATTTTCTTTTAATTCTAAAAAATAAAGTTTAAAGAAAAGTTTAGATAAAATTACTATGGCAGGGACTAAATTAAAAATCTTAGAGAAAAGGAAGGATATAGCTGAAAACGAGATTTTAAATACTTTTGGACCAAAAAATAAATACAAACAATTCATCTAATAAAAATCAAAATTTTAAAAACTTGTGATCCATAATCAAATATTTTAGACCAAATTATCTGTTTAAAACAAAAAATATATAATCTTTCAGGAAAAAAACAACACAAAATACAAGGCGGAGACTGGAGAGTACATAGATACATATAAAATGGCAATAAAATATTCTCTAGGAAAAAAAAAAAAAAGAAAAAAGAATGGAAATAAAATAAAATGAAACTAAAAAGAATAAAGATCAAATAATTATTTCAATTGAAAATTAGAGTTAAACTGCAATTTGGACTCATCAACTTTGACATATAAACTTTATTTGTAACTCTCCGCTTTTTATCAATTAAAATTTTAAATTAAGAATTATAGTAATTTAAACTTGAATCAATATATTTATATAATTATTATGACAATTGGATGAAAACTCATTTTCTTTTCAATATGATCTGTCAGGTGTTATTGAACATTTGTATTTTAACATTTTTCTTTAATATTACATTATATCTATGCATTTTTTTTTTAAAAAAAAAAAAAAACATATGACGATTATGTGTTAATGATTTGAAAATGAGATGATGTTGGAGGTTTAAATTTTTGTTACAATTAAAAAATGAATGTTGTTCAAAACCATAATAATAATAATAATAATTTTAAAAAAATTAAAACTGCAAACTGTATCAAATAATTGTAAAACTATCAAACACTTTTTTATTTTAACTTTAAAGTTATTAAACATAATATGGAATTTATTCCACTTTTTCCAAGTTAAAAAGTCTAATATAAACACATCTTTTTCAAAAAAAAATGGAGAATTAAAACAACAAAACGTGCAGCATCACGATTCCAAAAAGTTTGAAAACAAAAATTAAGGTAGCGTTTTGTAACAATTTGAGTCCATAGGGTAGTTATTTAGTTTTTTTTTTTCTTATAATTTTTTTTTAAAAAAATTAAGTTAATAAACACTTCTTTAAATTTCTTACTTAGTTATCTACCTTCTACCAATATTTTCAAAAAAATCAAATCTAAGTTTTAAAAATTTTTAAAAAAATTTAAAAACTTTTTTTTTTAATTTTAGAATTTGACTAGAATTAAACTTTTTTTACCTAAGAAATATATAAATGGTGGTAAAAAATAAGGAGAAAATACCTTTAATTTTTTTTATAAAAAAAACTTACTAAATGACATCTTGATATTTTGTTTTAAAAAATTGTGCTTATTTTTTTTTTACTATTTTTAGTGTAGACATTAAAATTTTTAGTCAATCTCTAAAAACAAAACAATTTTTTTTAAAGTTAATATCAAACCACATGTTTTCATAGAAAATGTGTTTTTGTTTTTCACAATGGAGTAGTTTTTAATTTTTTTTTCTTTTCTCTAAACTTAGCTAAGAATTGACATGTTTCATTAAAAATGAAAAATTATAGTTAAAAAATTGTGTAACAACAACATTTTTAAAAATAAAATATAAAATAAGTACTAAACTGAACCAAAATTAGTCAATATCAAGCCACACAATATATTTCTTTTCAAAAAAAAAAAAAAAACTTGTAATGATTAAAACCGTAATAGCGATGTTGTAACCACAAGACTTGAAAAGGAAAGAGATTCGAATTATTAGAGAACGAGATAAACGACAGCAGAGAATCCCAACTTGAATCTTCAGACTTCAGCTATAATATTATTCGGATAATATTTAGATTTAAATTCCATTTTCCTTTTTTAACATAATATTACAACTTTTTGTAAAGGACTTAAATACTCAAACACAAACCTATTCATTCTATAAAAAATTATTATATCATTATTTAATTAATTTCAATAAAAACAATAAAAATTTATTTTAGATATATTTAATTTATAAGACTAAAAATTACAGATATCTTAAGAATAGCCACGTCAATAACATGAACGGACCCCACAACCACATGGACACCAGTCGTTCGTTGTACCGTCACTTCACATTTAGCCACTTCACCAGGGTATCAAATATATATATATATTAAAATATTGATCTCTTCTCTCCCACTTTTTAACAAGTTTTTGAATTTTCCAAAAAATAAAATAAACTAACAACATTCAAGTTTTGTCAATTCAATTTTAAAATGAAAATAATTAGAATCATATTTTTGGAGATCTTGTTTATATATATATATTGAAGATTCTCAACAACTACAAAATTTTATTTAAATAAAACTTAAAATCTATTGAGATTTTTTCTCAATTGCATTGACAAATAAGATAATTATAAGGGTTGTTTAATATAATAAACTCAAAAATTTATAAATATATCAAAATTTTATAATATCTATTGCAGATAAGACAGTAAAATTTTGCTATTCTTTATAAATATTTTTAACAATTTTTGTCGTTTAAAATAATTTTTCAATTTAACTAATAGAAAAATATACATTCTATCTACGATAGGCCACGAAAGATTGCGATAGACTATTATTGTGTCTATCGTTAGACGGATAGTAATTTATAGACAGTAAAATTTTACTATATTTGTAAATATTTTGGTTCATTTTGGTATATTTTGTAAAAAAAATTCTAATTATAATAGTTTTTTTAATTTTTATATACATTTACTTGAGTAAATTTTAATACTTACATTCTGATTCTAACATAATTGAGATAATTTAAAAATTAATAATCACATTTTATTTTTTTATTGTTTTTCTACTATGACTTTTTACCGGAAAGTAAAAGTTTGTAGTGTGCCGTACGTGTCAGTTAAATAATCTTCGGGTAAATATAGCATCACGCTTCTCAATGACATTTCAAGAAAAGCCAATATTAGTTTTTTTTGTCTTATTCTCATTTTTTTTCCGCTCTTCGTTTAATAAAAAAGCAGATGCTATTTTATTACGTAATAATGAACATTCTTTCGTGTAAGTAAATTCCATAACCCACTTGTAAGTTGTAAGTTGTGATGCACCATTTGAACTCATAAGTATTTAATACCAAAAATGGGACCAAATTATTAACTCAAATCATACAAAATCGAACTATAAATTAGGAGTGAAACCAAAAAATAAAAATAAAACATAAAAAAAAATCAATATGATCCAAATTAATCAATTTGGTTTATTTAGAAAAAAAAAAATGACATCTTGGTTTATATTTGGAGCAAATAAAAAAGTATTTGTTCAGATCAATTTTTTATAGGGAAAAACAATCCAAACCGAACTGAACCGAAAATATTTTAATTATTATGGTGCATACATATTTGTTGTTTAGAAAGGACCAGTTATTATGGAGTAGGTATCTTTTTCATTTAGAAAAATGCCAAAAAATGTCCAATTTCAATCTAAAAAAAAAAGAGACCAATTTAAAAATAGCAAGTAGTGTCCATTGAAAAAAAAATGGAAATAAAAATAAAAATTTGGAAGAAAAAGAAGAAAATACAAAAAGTCAAGAACCAAACCGATAATAAACTGAACCAAATTAGAAACAATTTCTTGGTTTTGTTATTTATTAAACATTAGTTTAGATCTCTCTTCATAAAATCAATTAGTTTGATTTTCTTCTTGGTTGGTCGGAAAACCAACAAATCAACATTTTTCTAAAAAAAAAAATATATCAAATACAAGACTAATAAAAACGTTATTGCCCATTTAAAAGCTATTTATTAAACTATAAATTGATAAAGAGAAATTATAAACCGTTGAATGCAATAGATTAAATTTGACTTTTGTCTTCTACTCCATTTACGTTGACTCATCATTTTTGTATTGTTTTCAAATGTTTTTTAGAATCTCAAATTAATTAACGCATAGATCAATTTTAAAATTTAAAAGATGCGGTGGGTAGAATTATAATAACCATAGTTTATAAATAATTTGTAACATTTGTACTTATTAAATAATTATTTATGAAAATTAATTAATGAAAGAGAAAAAAGTTAGAACTCTCCTCATCAAATTAATTAACGCATAGATCACTTTTAAAATTTAAAAGATGCTGTGGGTAGAATTATAATAACCATAGTTTATAAATAATTTGTAAAATTTGTACTTATTAAATAATTATTTATGAAAATTAATTAATGAAAGAGAAAAAAGTTAGAACTCTCCTCATCCTTCTCATTACCCCCTCACACCGCAAAGGGCCATTTGATATATGACTTTAACAAGTTTTATATGATTGGCTTTAAAAGAAAAAACGTTTTTATTTCATATTTAGTAGTATATATTCAAATTTATTATTTTGATATTTCTTAGAACTATTTTTAAATATAAAAAAATAAACCAAAATATTAACAAATATAACAAAATTTTATTGTCTATCGCGATATATTGTAGTCTATCACAGATAGATTGTAATATTTTGCTATTATTTATAAATATTTTCAACAATTTTATTATTTAAAATAATTTTCTTATTTTCTTACTTTGAAGTGTTTTTTTTTTCCTTTCTTTAGATAAATATTGTTCAACTTTATTTTATGTACTTTTGAAAATGTAATAAGTCTTAAATAATTTATTGTTGATTTTTTTATTAAAATTCTTTTCTATTATCTACTAAACTTAAAATTAAACATTTGTGTTATGGAGACAAAAATTAAATAAATTCTAAATTACAATCAGTATATTGTTATTTTTTTTAATAAAAACAAATAATTACAAAATAGAAATATTAAAATTGCATATTATCTACTTTATTTTGTGAATGCAATTAGAAACTTTTCAAAGCCTTTTCTCCAACCACGCAATTTGCTTTTTATTCTTGAAAAAGCCTTAAAAATCTTTTTTTTTTTTATATATAAATATAATAATCATTATAGAATCTCAAGGGTGGGACCCATCTTGTAAAGAGATTGACTATGATTACTTGATTGGTGAGTGGACGCCCCCACTCCCCACGTCTTGTTTGGTCTTTTTTCATGCTACTGTTCTGTCATAATTTCCATTTTCCCAAAAATAAACCGACATAAAATAAATAAACAGAAAAGAAAAATATCCTCTTGAGTCTTGAATGCCAATTTAATTCCATAACTTTAATATGTATTTCCAAAAACGACTTTGAATAAGATTTTAATTATGTCATATAGCATAAATTGGACCTTTTATTGAAATATCGTATTTAGTAAAAAAAATTAAAAAATATTGTAGTTTGCAAACTATTTAAGAAAATATGGTAGTTGGGAGGAAAAAGAATATTGAAAAGTGGAAAGAGGCAAAGGTCGAGACCTCAACCTTCGACCAAGGCAAAAGTCGAGACCTCAACCCTCGACCAACACGAGCCTTCAACCAACGCAAAGAGGCCTCAACCTTCGACCAACGCAAGGCCTACCTTCGACCAACGCAAGGAGCCTCAATCTTCAACCAACACAAGGCCTACTTCGACCAACGCAAGGAGGCCTCAACTTTCGACCAACGCAAGGTCGAGGCCTCAACCTTCTACCAACGCAGACCCACAGGTGGAAACTTTTGCAGAGATTCCGTTCGCCGCAGGTATCGTCACGTCATCGCAGAGATTCCGCCGCACGTCCCGTCGTCGCGTTGTTGTAGAGAATCCGCCACACATCCCATCATCGCGTCGTCGCAGAGAATCCGCCGTAGGTCTCGTCGCGTCGTCGCAGAGATTCTCTACCGCCGCTGCCGCTGCCGTTGTTGAGTGCCCGTGACTTATGATCGAGGGTTCAACCCTCGATCAAGTCTCTTTAAATGCTGCCCCGCCCTCGTCTTCCTCCCACTATTTCTTCTTCCAATTCCTTGCTTCTCCTCCTTCCGAATCCGAGCAGTTCCCACTATTTCCTCTTATTTTCGCAACTTCTCACAAATACTCCATTTTCTCCATCCTTTTTTTTTTTCTAAAAATTTGATCTATCGAAATACTCTTTTTTTCCAAATTTACGAGGTTTGTAAATTTGATTTATGAAATATATGTTTTTTTTAAGATAATATAAATTTTTTTCTCTATTCTCATGCAATTTTTTTTACAGTATTTGTTGCTATTTAGAAAGCAAAGGTCGATCGTTGTCACTTTGAGGAAGAAAAAAAAAGTAAACTATTGCTGAATTTGTAAGTTACCATTTCATTTTCTGATATTTATATTATGCTAGACATACCATTTTAAGCTAAATATGTCATTTTAATGTTCGTATTTATTTTGTTAATAGTCTTTGAATAATATTTATATATTCATGTTATGAGTTTTTTCTATAATTTAATGTTCTTGTTTATATTATATTAGATTTATCATATTAATATTATACTAGATCTATCATGTTAATGTTATATTAGATCCACCATGTTGATAATTTTAATATAATATTTTTATAATTTGTCTTTGCTTTGCATTTTATAGTTATATCTTTTTAACACAAAAAGTTGTTTTTTAATTGAAAAAATTTATTTTAGAATGTATTTTTGTTCAAATATATATACATACTAGTTTCGAAAAAAAATTTAAAAACTAAAAATTTTAGTTATATAATTTTTCAAAAACAATATTTTTTTAGTTATATAATTTTTCAAAAACAAAATTAAGAACTTCTTTTCTTAAAAAAATAATGCTAATTCTTTTTTTAAAAAATAATATTGATTTTTAGAGTAAATAATATTGATTTTTATTAAAATAAAAAATATTAGTTTTAGAAGTTTTGAAAAATAATATTACCTTTTAATGTTCTTTTTGTTTTTTAAATTTAGTATTACAGTAAATTTTAATTTTTTAGTACAAATTTATATTTTCGTTGCATTTTAAATATTACTAGATTTTTTTTAATATTAGAGTTTTTAGTTAAATAATTAGTGATGTATATTGTTATTTTTTTTAATTAGAAAATGGCAGACAATTTTGGATTTACAATAGTCATATGATTGATGGTGTTGATGGAGTTGAATATGACCAACCAACATGTGGGAGTTTTAGCATAAATGTGAATAGTGGACTTGTTTTTAAATAATTTGTTGAAATGATTGGGCTATCACTTGGTATAGATATGAGATCAAACCACTTAGAAACAATATACAGACATCTTATTCTAACACCATTAGGATCTGTAAAGTATATGTCATTCCCCATTCATAACGAACAAGCGATGAATATAATGTTTTCAATTGCAATGCCGCTCTCGAACCTAGTGCATTTATACGTTAATATGAGTAGGGTAGGCTTGGATATAGACTTGAATGCACAATCATTGAGTCAGTTTGAAGACCCGAATCAATGTATTGATCCTAATCCTGAATCAGTTGCACCAGCCTATGACGATGAAAATATGGTGGCTGATAATCAATATAGGGATTTTAGAACAGAAACAGACGATGAATTCAAGGAGTTGGATTTCGATGGTCGTGAACATGAAATGTTGTCAGATACATTCGCTAATCTTGACATGAATATAATAGATAGCGTTAGAGAACATGACCCAATTGTAGCCCCGGTAGTCGTTGACAATACCCAATTGTATAAGGGTATGATTTTTCAAGACAAAGAAATATTACAACATTTGGTCAAGTGTTTTGCTATCAGGTCATGGAATCAACACCAAATATTTGGGCAATTCGGTGTAAGAAATGGGAGGATGGTTGCAAGTGGCAACTCCGTGCAATGAAGAAAAAATCTCATAATTTGTTCGAGATTACTAAGTATGTTGACCAACATACATGTTTTTACTCAGAGCTTAGCCAAACTCATGTACAATTAGATTCGTTAATGATTGCACTGGAGTTTTGTGAAGCTGCGAGGGAAAAACCGTCCATCAGTATGACACAACTACAATCCGACATTAAAACAAAATGGGTGTGGGAGGGTGAACGAAAGATATTGGCCAGAGTGTCTGGTGATTGGGATGACTCATACAAATTGTTGCCCAGGTGGTTGTATATGATCAAACATACAAATCCCGGCACATGAGTGGAGTGGAGAATAAAGAGCACACCTACTGAAGGACTTGCCATCCTTATTTCTGTATTTTGGGCATTTGGTCCTTGTATATAAGCATTTAATAGATGTCGGCCGATTATTCAAATAGACGGTACTCACTTGTATGAAAAATATCGAGGAAAGTTGCTAATTGCTACATCAGTTGATTCGAATGGGAATCTTCTTCCTCTTGCATTTGGCATTGTAGATGAGGAGTCTGCTGACACGTGGGGAGGGTTTTTAAAACACCTTAGAGAAATTGTTATACATGAAGAGGTGTGCTTGATTTCGGATCGGCATGGTGGCATCATCTCGGCAGTGAACAATCCAGAAAATGGTTGGACAGGGCCAAGATGTCACCATAGATTCTGCTTACGCCATATTGTAAGTAATTTTAATAAAAAATACAAGTTCAATACATTAAAAAATTTTGTATATCGTGCTGGATGTCAGTTCCAAGTTCACAAGTTTAATAAAGTATTGGAAGACATCAAGCGAATAAATAGGAGTTATATGAGTTTTTTTTACAACATTGGTATTGATCAATTGACTCAAGCGCACGATGGAGAGTTTAGGTACGGGTGGATGACGACGAATCTATCAGAGTGCGTCAATGGAGTCCTCAAAAGAGTTCGAATGTTGTAGATAAATGCTCTTGCTCAAATAACATTCTACAAATGTATCAATTATTTTGAGAAAATAAGAGAAGAAATAAGAGTTGCCTTGGAGCGACGAGATAAATACACCCAGTAATAATTTCCTTTTTAACAATCAATAATTTGTTCCAAAAATTTTTATAATACTGAGTGAGTAAATATTCAGGTACGCACAAGAAAAAATCTCAAAATGGGCTGCAAGATCCAGTAAACATGAAGTCCAATCATATGATCGATATGAAGGTGTATTTCATGTGAAAACCGGACGTCACAGCCTCAATTCTAAGAGAGGAAATATTCAAATACTGAAGCTAAGTGATTCAGAACGGTACTGTTCATGTAACAAGTGGTAAGCATTTGGCATTTCATGTTCGCATTTTATGGCAGTTTGCTCACGATTTAACATGAACTATGAAGATTTCATTGAAGACTATTATAAAATGTCGACATACGCTGCATGCTACTGTCCTCAATTTCAACCTGTACCACATGAAGATTACTGGATCACACCTCCTAATGTGTCTGTTTTACATGTCGACCTGACGTTATTGAGAAAACCTGGTAGACCAAAGAGTTCACAATATCATAATGAGATGGACTGGACAGAACCAAGTTCTCAACTACATTGCGGATTTTGTAATCAGTTAGGTCATAATCAAAGGAAATGTCCTTCGTTACAAAAACAGGCACCATAAAGTTAGAGATTTTTTTCGTTAACATTTCTATTATGTAACCAATATTTTAATAATAAAATTAATATTTTTATCATATGCTCTCACTATCCCACTCTCCCTCGCTTTTAAGTCCTAATTTATTTGTATGTTTTACTCGATAAATATATAATTTGTTTTCTTCTGGATCATGGCTTTAAACCTAGGACTGATTGATCCTGATATTTTATAAGATCAATCTGTTCATCGATTAACAAATATATGGCAATATAGGACTACAGGCGAGATGTGCTGTAGACGGCGTGAGGCGGTTGTTTATCGTACCATCCACTTCATCGTCACATACTACCACTTCTGTTTGCATCAGGCTTTTATGGGGTTGCCAGACTAGGATTCATCTAGTTAGATTGACACCTCATCACTGTACTTGTTGAGAGATGGAGGCCAGAGACCCATACATTTCATGCCTACTAGAGAAGTCACTAACACGCTCTAGGACATAGAAATATTATTTAGGTTACCTGTTGATGGCGAGCCTGTTACCGGGGTAATGCATGACAATTGGCTGCATATTTGTCAGATGCTATTCGGTGTGACCCCACCTGCAAATAAAATTCAGGGATCAAGGTTGAGTCTAACACGGCTATGCACACAATTTTCAAGACTTGATGATGATGCAGACGAAGAATCTGTCACGAGATACGCAATAGCATACATACTGCAGATGATGGGCGGAAGTCTGTTTTCTGATAAATCAAGTCACTTCGTGCACCTAATGTTCCTTCCACTTTTAGCCAATCTCCATGATGCGGGACGGTATTCTTGGGGTGTGTTTGGCATGACTGTATAAACAGCTATGTAATACAACAAAACCTGATGTTCGTGAAATCGCTGGGCCTTTGATATTGCTACAAATATGGGCTTGGGAACAATTTCCAACAATGGCTCCACAACTCCGACATGTCAACGATCATCAATTAGTAGAACGAGCCTACGATTTTCTATATATCATTTTAATTTAATTTAGCTAATATTTTTTGTGACTAATATAGTTAATTTTAAACCTAAAATATTAATTTAATAATATAGGTAAAGAGACCAATTTTGTGTAACTAGGTCAGCTACACATGTAGTGAGTCAATATAGATATATGCTTGATCTGCTTCAACAGGTATGTGAAAACTAAACTCAAATGAATTTTTTATACATATTTTTTTATATACTTGTATTTAATATTTTTAATGTAATATGTTATGTTTCAGATTATTTGGGAGCCTTACAAAGCTGTTATGAACACTTTGCCCAATTTTTGTACGGGTGGTCAAGACATATGGCGGACGATGAGCCCACTCATATGTTTTCACATTGGTGGGTGGCATCTTCCTGACAGGGTAATCCGATAGTTTAGTTTCAAACAGGATGTCCTATCAGAGTGCAATATTGAACCCCATTACATGACATTGACCTGAGAACTGCAAATTGGTCTAAAAAAGTTGCACATTTGGTAGTGCGATGGCACTATCGTAGAATGTTTATTGCAGTCGGCGTTTAGTTGGACAATTCTATAAGGATGCAACTCAAGATTACATCATTTAGTATAATAATATTACGAGACGCTACATTACTCATCCGAGAGCGGCTTTGGGTCATTTGGTATATAATTAAATATTGTCTAATTATTTTTTATTTAAATTTATTTGAAATATTATCTAATTGTTTTGTAATTCACAGAGATCGAGTAATAGTAGTCTTCGTGATGTTGCAAATGATCAAGATCAAGTATTTACTATATGCAATAATAACGCAAGTTACATGGAGGAATTACACTACATGTACGATATACCTATTGCACCTCCACTAGCTCCTAGGCATAGGGGACGTGCTAGAGCAGAAAAAGATGAGTTTGATGCGGTTGACCATAATGTGGAAGAATTGCCTCCTATGATGCAGACGCAAACATAGAGCCAGACTAGTCATGCTAGTCCGATGATGATGCAACCAGCCTTTGGTTTAGGATATTATGATTCAAAGGTCGAGCCACCGTCTTCATACATGCATACACATGGACACGACGTCTATGAAGCACCTGCAGAGGTACGAAAGTAACCTAGAGTGCAAAGTCGACGACACCAACTAGTTCGAAATAGGCGACATCCGCCTTGTGGGGCACATTGAATTTTTTTATTATTACTAATTTTAGTGGAAAAAAATAATAAATTGTTGTATTAATATTGACACTTTAATTTTATATTGGTTGGTTAGTGATAAGATATATATTTGTTATTATAACGGTTTTTAAAAGAATGTTAGTTAAAATAATATTATTAAAGTTTAATTCTAAATAATTTATAAAACCACAATATTTTTTAAAATTTATTAAAGTATAATTCTAAATAATTTATAAAACCACAATATTTTTTAAAATTTTCCGAGGTGGGGAAAAAACAATTTAAAAAGAAAAATTTGGTCGTGAGTTGAACCCTCGACCAAGCAAAGAAAAAAAAAAAAAAAAAAGAAGGTCGGGGTTGAACCCGCGGCCAAGCAAACAACACCAAAAAGCAAACTCCATTCCCCAAATCCCAATAAAAACTACAATATTTTCATAAATATTTCAAAAACTACAATATTTTCCTAAATAATTTATAAAACCACAATATTTTTTAAACTTTTCCGAGGTGGGGAAAAAACAATTTAAAAAGAAAAATTTGGTCGTGAGTTGAACCCTCGACCAAGCAAAGAAAAAAAAAAAAAAAAAAAAAAAAAAAAAGAAGGTCGAGGTTGAACCCGCGGCCAAGCAAACAACACCAAAAAGCAAACTCCATTCCCCAAATCCCAATAAAAACTACAATATTTTCATAAATATTTCAAAAACTACAATATTTTCCTAAATAATTTATAAAACCACAATATCTTTTTAAATTTTTCGCATAAATTTAACTTTAATCTATTATCAGACTAAAAAATAAAAATTGTATTTCATATCACTCATGTAGATATTGAAGAATAGAATAAGAGATTTAGGTGGATGATATTAAAATTTTTTTTCCCCCACAATTTGTAGGTGGAAAAATTGAACTTCTGACTCGAAGTGATTACGAGTTTCATGTTAGTTGAACTATGCTTCTTTTGATGACATTTATAAATTCAAGACCTAGCAATGAACTTACTAAGACTTCAACGTGTTTAATTTCTTTTTAAGCTTTTCATAAATTTCTATGCATTAATAAACTATAAATTGAAAATAAGGTAGTGTTGAAATGTGTTTAATATTAGGAGGATAATGAAATTGATTATATAAATATTGAAAATAATCTTAAAATATACTTATGAGAATTATAGTTGGATATGTCGTTTCACTATAATAGTCTAATGGAGATAGTGTGCAAAAGCTTCACAAAAGTTTTTTTTTTCTTTTCTCAATTATAAACTAAAATTATCTGGACAATCAAGTTGCACTTAATCTCCGTACTTTCTTTTTTAACTCACAAAGAAATGGAGAAAACTGTCATGTGGCAGTTTTTTACTGGACAACTCTCTGGGTTGCATAGAAATAATGCAGCCCATATCTGTGGTCACTTAATTATTTTTTAAATTATATTTTGAAAAAATTTGGACGAGGGTTGCATTGTAGGTCAGTAGTCTATACAACACCCAATAAAAATCTACTATGTAGTAATTCTTTAAAAAATTGAATTGTTTTTATTTTGTTCTGGTATGCACAGAAAAAGGGATGTATAACTACATCTAATTATTGCCCTTATATTTTAGCTTTTGTATTTGTGACTAGAGCATTGATTAAATAACTTAACTATCTAGTTAAAATGTCACTTTGATCATTGTTATTCAAATTCGATCTTAATTTAATCATTGTAATTTTAAAATTGCTGACTAAATTTATTTTGACCTCTACAATTTCAGAATATTTTTCTATCTTTATCATTATTCATTATGATTTCTCTTTAAAGTGACTTTTAATTTTACTAATTAAATTGTGAATTAAAACTAATTAGAAAAATATATGGAATTTCGAGTGGGTAAAAATATGGTGTAAAGAAATTAACTACATTGGTATTAAACAAAATTTTGGTTATTTATTTATTATTATTATTTGGGAGAGCCTTATGGATGAGTGGCTCATTTTTGTTGTATCACAAATAATTAAATATTCTAACCATATAGACTATTTGAAAAATGTATTTGGAACTCTCTACTCAATTTTATATCCTATTTGGTAAAAGTTATTTTTCCCTCCTAGGATAGCCTCTTACCCAATTATATTAATTATCTTATAGTTCTTATCAACACCTTTACATGAGTTTAGGGGAAAAGAAAATCCTACATATATGTATGTATCATAAATATTTTAGTTAAATTTGAATACTTTCAAAATTATTTTGGTAGTCGACAACACGATAAAAAAAAACATATATTAAATTTGAGAAATTATTTTAAATGATAAAATTAATGAAAATATTTATAAATAATAGCAAAATATGGTATATTATAGATAAACAGTGAAATTTTTCTATATTTATAAGTATTTTGATTCATTTTTCTATATTTGAAAACAATTCATTAAATTTTATATTTATATTAAAAATAGTTGAGTTTGTGAATTTTTTTTATTTGATTATTAATTTACATATTTTAGCATTTCTATAAATAATCCTTTAAATTTAAATTTGAAGTCAAAACTTAAATCTAACTCAGCTGACTAAAGCATTACCTTACAACTTCTAAAAAAATAAAAATTGAACTGAAAGAAAACCAACTTATAATTTGGTATTTAATTTTGTAAACCAAAAGCTAAAAAAAGAAAAAATAAATTATAGTTCCTATATTTTTAATTTTCTTTTTTTAAAAAAAAAACTTCACATTTTCTATTATCTATTGATAAAAAATAGTGTGAGAATACAAACATTTAGTCTCTTAACTAGTTTAAATTATTCTCATGTTGACGATATAATATACAAGTTAACCTATTATAATTTTACAATGAAATTTAAGTTATTATACAAGATACCATGAACATTAAAATAAATTTTCATCATATTCCTAAATTTTAAAAAAGTTTCATTTTTATCTTAGAACTTCAAACTTTGTCAAAGATTTGTTTCAACAGCACTAACATGTAAAGCTAATTTTAGAATAAAATTAAAAATATTTCAAAGCATATGAAATCTATTTTCTAACCTTAGAGAACTATTTCGAATAATATATCCTAAAATTTGGTTTCCACAATGTTAATTTGATAATTTGATGTTATGTTTTATGAGATTAAGAAATATAAATAATTTAAGTGCCGTTTATCTTACAACCAAATAAAATTTGAAATGTGTCAATTTTTTTTTTTAAAAAAAAGAAAATTTAAAAATATATTTATTTGTGTGACTAAAAAGTATTACTCTCGGTAAGAAAAAAAATACATTGGATGCATTTTTCAATTATATATATATAAGAGAAAAAAGATAAAAAGAAAAAAAGAAAGTAAATGCTCTAAATATTTTTCTTGAGTTCGTGAGTGTGGCAGATGGATAGAAAATGGTCATCTTCCGCTATAAAAGGCTGCATGAACTGCAAAGCCATTGTCTTTCAATTGAACTCAAACCCAAAGGCAATCACGCCATTACTCTCTCACTCTCTCTCTCTCTCTCTCTCTCTCTCCGGCTTAAATGGCTACTCCGGCTTTAAATGGTTGTTGAATTTTTGTGCATTTTCTACTGTAAAATGCATGTTTATTCTAAGATTAATGGCGATTGAATGAAATTAATACTAATTTTCTTTATTAGGCAAAGAGCGATTGATTCAAAAGAAGTACTGGATTGAGCATTCAGCCGGACTGACGGTAGAGGCTATGCTGCTGGATTCGAACGCCTCTGATCTTGACAAAGAAGAAAGACCTGAAGTATTAATTAATATCGAACAGTTTAATTTCAATTTCATACCCTCAGTGTCGTTTCGATTTTGATTTGACGCGATTTCAGTTTTAATGTGGAGTTAATTTTTCATTTCGATTCTAGAAATTTTGATTTTCTCAACACAATGAATATTTCAGGTGCTATCTCTGCTCCCGCCGTACGAAGGAAAATCGGTTCTCGAACTTGGAGCCGGCATTGGTCGTTTCACCGGAGATTTGGCGGAGAAAGCCGGCCAGGTTCTGGCATTGGACTTCATCGAGAATGTGATCAAGAAGGTAATTGATTTTCCGATTGAATCGTATGAACGTTAATTAGAAACAGAGGACTAACGTCAATTTCTTAAACCCTAATTTTTGTTGGTTTGTTTGTTTGTTTGGTTGGTTGGTATATGCAGAATGAAAGCATTAATCGGCACCGCAAAAACGTCAAGTTCATGTGCGCTGATGTAACTTCTCCAGAGCTTAATATTTCCGAAAATTCAATGGATTTAATCTTCTCGAATTGGCTGCTCATGTATTTATCTGATATAGAGGTAAATTATATAATCTACTCCATATAATTTTATATTTTGTTTTTTTAGTCGAGTGAGGATTCAATATCTGTTATAATAAATTGAATAGTTATTGGTGTTGGTCGTTGTTACGATATATTTTTATTCTTTTTATTTTCTAAAATTAAGCTTAAAAAAATTATTTTCGATATTTAGTTTATTTCCTAACTTTTTAAACTAAAATAAATAATTTATGAAATTTGACTTACAATTCATATGTTTTAAAGAGGTGAAAAATTTATAAACAAATTGTCAGGAAACAAGCATAACTTTATAAAAACAAAACAATTATATGCACAAGGACCTAAATTTTTCAAATTACTTTTTTTTTGATTTATTAATGTATGAGTTTTTGTTTTAATGTCTAATAAAGAGATGTCTGGACTCGCCTGATAAGTAATAACATGAACATAACTTAGATCCCATAAAATTTATAATATTAATAATGAGATCTACGATTCCTTTCGCTCCATATGATATGCTCTTTTTTCTCCTTAGGTTGTGTTTGGGTAGTTAAATTTAGTGTAATCTATAAATTGAATATGTGAAACAGTTTTTAAATTTAGTTTGTAAGAGGTTAAAGTAAAGCATTTTTCTTTGGGTTGGAAAATTGAAGGTGAAGAATCTGGCAGAAAGAATGGTGAAATGGCTCAGAGTTGGGGGCCATATTTTCTTCAGAGAATCTTGCTTCCATCAATCAGGGGATTGTAAACGAAAATACAACCCCACCCACTACCGAGAGCCACGATTCTACACAAAGGTACTTCCCAAACCCTATAACAGTAAGATTTAGGGGCAAAACTATTTTTTTTACTGCGTTACCTTGAGAAGTACTTTTGTCAAAATAGTCCTACCTCAAACTGGTATACATAAGTTGTTTTAGAGAGTTCTCTCAACTCTAGGGATCAACTTCCAACCTACCATCAAATACTAAAAAGGATATTTAATTTAAATTACACAAAATACTTTGAACCCTAGATTTAATTTCATTATGCTTTTATAAACTTAAAAAAAAATAATCATTTTTACTTAACATAATAATATTAATGTTGTGCCCATGTTTAATATATTGATGTCGATCGAAATATGGAGGTTTTAATTTTACGGAAATTTTGATGGAAATATCTATTTTAATGGATATGTCTAGAAAAATTATAAAAATAAAAAAATTGAAAAATAAATTTAAAGTAGTAAATAAATATTTTATTATTTTTAAATGAGTAAATATGTCTATTATTTATATTATATTTATATTAACGGCATGTTTATATACATATTTTTTGTGTATTCGTGGATTTTTCTACGATATAATGAAAATATCGATTCACCCCTCATATCAATATCAAACTCATGAAGATGTGGAAATATCGATGTAAGTATCGATATTTCGATGAAAATTTAATACTATGATTAAAAATATGAAATTTCGACATCACAAATGATCATATTATATATATATTTTTGTAAATGATGTTGATGTTTTCCACTTTAAGCAATAGCTATCACATCAATTATCGTGTCATATTAATGGAAAGTAAATCTCAAAGGTATTTTATTGAACCAATTTCAAAGTTGAAAGTTAAAAATAAAGCAATTCAAAAGTGTAGATGATTAAAAGGTGTTGAAATTATGGTCGTACAAGTATAGCTAATTAAATTTGAGGTCAAAATTGATTTGTTCCCAACAATTCACAGACCTTTTACTTTGCCCAAACAATCAGTTACTTGCAACTTTTTGATTTGTAACTTGTAAGATCTGGGGTTGATGTAAACCTGTGGTGCAGGTGTTCAAGGAATGTCATATGCAAGATGAAGGTGGAGATAGCTATGAGCTCTCCCTGGTTGGCTACAAATGCATCGGAGCTTATGCCAGGAACAAGAAGAATCAGAATCAGGTTCCCAAATCATCATCTCTTTGTTCTGTTTCTTCGTTTTCCAGTTCATACATATCTCGAACCCAAAAGGACAAAACTCTGTTTGTGAGTTTTGCAGATCTGCTGGATATGGCAGAAGAAGAAAAGTTCCAACGACGACAGAGGATTTCAACGTTTCCTAGACACAGTTCAATACAAAAGCAGCGGCATTCTCCGTTATGAGCGTGTCTTCGGACCAGGCTTCGTCAGCACCGGCGGACTCGGTAACTGCTGAATCAACTTTTTAGAAAGCATTTTATAACCATTTCCACCCTGATTTAGTAACCATGTTCCGTTTCATTTTGTTTTTGTTTTTGTCTTTTAAAATTAGGTATATAGATACTACTTTTTACCTCTAAATTTCTTCCTTTGTTCTCTACTAAAAACTAAGCCATAATTTAAAAACTAAAAAAAGTAGTTTTTAAAATTTTGTTTTTGTTTTTAGAATTTGATTAAGAATTCAACCACTATATTTAAGAAAAATGCAAATCATGGTAAGAAATGCGAAGAAAATAAATTTAATTTTCAAAAACAAAAAACAAAAAACGAAATAGTTACCAAACGAGACTTTAGTTTTTTGTTTTTGAAAATTAAGCTTATAAATGAAAAACCAAACTAAGTTTTGAAAACTAAAAAAAAAAAAAAAAGTATTTTTTAAAATTTAGCTAAGATTACAACTTTTATACTCTTCATAGTAAGAAATTAGAAGAAAATAGACTTAATTTTTAAAAATTAAAAATTAAAAACGAAATAGTTATCAAACGGAGTCTTAATTTTTTGTTTTTAACTTTTTATAAATGGAGCCTAATAGACACCCATTATGTTGCTTTATTATCTACTTTCTATCAACATTGTCAAAAACCAAGCTAGATTTTAAAAAATAAAAAAAAAAGTTTTTAAAACTTATTAGGTTTTATAATTTAGCGAAGAACAACTCTTACACTTAAAAAAAATAAAAACTATCAAGAAATGGTAAGAAAATAAGCTTAATTTTAAAAAAACAATAATAATAAATAACAATGTCTTGTTTAGTAACTATTTTGATTTTTTGTTTTTTTTCTTGAAAATTAGGTCTATTTTTTTTTTCTCAATATCTTACCATATTTTACATCTTTTTTAAATACAAGAGTTGAATTCTTAGCTAATTTTTTTTTAAAAAAAAAAGTTTAAAAACTATGTTTGTTAGTTTTCAAAATTGGATTGGTTTTTAAAAACATTATTAAAGAGTGGATAACCAATCAAAACTTCAAAAGTAGAATGAGCATGTAAAAAACAAAAAATCAAAAAACAAGTGGTTACTAAACAAGACTCAAATGAGAGGTTTTATTCAAATGAGAGGTTTTATTTTATTTTTGATGACCTAGGATTTGAGAAATGTGTTCAAATATGTGATATGCATATTATCATGTAAAAACAGAGACGACAAGAGAATTTGTAGCGAAACTAGAGCTGAAAGCAGGACAGAGGGTTTTGGATGTGGGTTGTGGAATTGGAGGAGGAGACTTTTACATGGCCGAGAATTTCGACGTGGAAGTCGTCGGAATAGACCTCTCCATTAATATGATCTCCCTAGCTTTAGAACGAGCTATCGGACTCAAATGCGCTGTGGAATTTGAAGTGGCCGATTGTACAAAGAAACTTTATGCAAATAACACATTTGACGTCATTTACAGTCGAGACACCATTTTACACATTCAAGTAAATTTATTCCATCTCTATTTTTTTTTTTTTTTTTTTCTCTCTCTAATCTTTTTGGAAGGAAAGTGAAAAAGGAAACTATGGGCTTTGTTTCGTTTTGTTTCAGGACAAACCTTCGTTGTTTAAGTCGTTTTACAAATGGCTAAAGCCTGGAGGAAAGATTCTAATAAGTGACTATTGCAAAAGTGGTGGTGTTCCTTCCCCTGAATTTGCAGAGTATATCAAACAGAGAGGATATGATTTGCATGACGTCAAATCTTACGCCCAGGTTTACTATTAAAAGTTCCGTCATCTCCCATATAAATTTTCACGTTTTCACTTTAGGTTGAATTCACATTTTTATTGCATTGGATATAAAATAAGTAAATAAGTAACGTAATGTCACTAAGGAGAGGTTCAACATTTTTTAGACATTGTTGTTTAGTACGATCTATACTTTTTTTTTTTTTTCACTTTTTCTTATATTTTAATGTTTTCCAATCATATTCTGGTTTTGGTACTAGAGTTAAAGTTAGCTAACAATAGAAGTAAATGTGGCCAATTGTAAAAACCACCCTAATGACATAGTAGTAGTTACAATTATACCTTCAAACTTCTAATTGTAAAAATTGAGTCTCAAACTTATACACGTGCTAACAATTGACCCTTAAATTTATATAATTGTAGAAATTAGAATAATTGTATAAGTTTGAGGGTCCAATTTCTACAATAATGATAAGTTTGAGGGATCCAATTTTAACACTTGTATAAGTTGAGGGGCTTAATTTTTATAATTGAAAGTTTGAAGATGTATCTGCAACTACCATCGTACTACAAGGGTAGTTTTTGTGTTGAGGATCCCACATTTATTGGAAAAACCAAGGGCCCCACATTCATAATAAGATAGATGAGTTATTCCTCTCATTATTAACTAATGAGGTATCAGAACCAACCCATAAAATTTACACGGGTATTCGGTCAAATAAAAAAAAATTATGATTTGATTAAAAATAGTAAATCCAAAATAGGCACATTTTAAGGAGGCATGTTGAGGATCCCACATTGAAAAGTCTAGGAGCCTCCTTATCAATTGATTTTGAGATGATCCTCATATTATCTAATATTTTGCAACCTTTCCATAATTTTTGGTTTGCATCTGATCATCCAATCAACGATGAACAGATGCTTGAAGAAGCTGGTTTCAGCAACGTGGTAGCCGAGGACCGAACCGATCAGGTATTACTTTTTACATAATTTCCAAATATATATAAATTAAAACCTTCGCTCAGATTCTTCTTCTTCTTCTTCTTCTTCTTCTTCTTCTTCTTGCAGTTCATGAGTGTTCTACAAAGAGAACTCGATGCTGTTGAAAAGGAAAAGGAATCATTCATCCATGACTTTTCTGAAGTGGGTTTCTTCTTCTTTTCAAATTTCAATTTGAATTCACTTTCTAACAGTTTCACGAAGAAAAGGAAAATTTTTAAGGAACATGCTCTCATCTATTTTTACAACTCATATACAGATTTCATTCTAGTTGTTTTTAATTTGTATTTTCTTTTTTAATGCAGGAAGATTACAATGATATTGTTGGTGGGTGGAAGGCAAAGTTGAACAGGAGTTGGTCTGGAGAGCAGAAATGGGGATTGTTCATTGCCCACAAAACAAAATGATTAGCACCAAACTACCTTTATTAATGTAATTAATTACTTTCTTATTCAGCATCTATTGTTTTCTTTCTTTTTCATTCAACAATGATAGTGGTGAGGGTCGTACCGTTGTCTCAAACATGATAATAATTGTGTTCCCTCGTGACTGATTGGTTGAAGTATGTTTAGATTGACTTTATCGTTAATAAAAAAAAAAAAAAAAAAAAAAATTGTAATAAGATGTATTAAATTAAAAACAGATGTTGCTGTCAAGTGGTAACAATCTTCCAAGTAGTGCCTATATTTTCCCTCCAATCATTATTGGAGTTGGACACCACACACTCTAATAATTGATGAATATAATGCATTTTACCTTTTTTCTATCTGAAAATGCATTTTTTTTTATAAAAACAAACCATCTTCATCTTTCAAAAGAACTGTTAGAAGGAGTAAAAACAAAGAGAGTGGACGGTCAAGCCAAAATTTTAATGAATTTCTATTTGATATTACAACTTTTAGAAGAAATAAAGATATATTTTTAAATATCAATTGTGAAATCATTTGTTAATCATTTCATTTTTAATTTTTGGTTTTTGAAAATTAAGCCTAATTCATTCCCTTTTCTGATCATTATTTGTATAATTCTTTTAAGTACAAGAGTTGAATTCTTAATCAAATAAAAAAAAATTTATTTTTAAAATTCAACTTGATTTTTTTAAAAAAATAAAGTTTTATAATGAGTATTTATAATTTTAATAAAAAATAATAATAATAATAAATAAATAACCATATTCATGTAGGAGGTGGTGGAGGATGATTTCCTTGGGTGGCTCCTTCAACTTGTCGAAGGAGAGATGGCTTTGGCATAAATTTCTTTGATGTTATTGTCTGTCAATAAATAAATAAATAAACAAATCTAACTCAACAATGGCGTCCTTTGTAAAATCTACTCCTTCTGACCGTAAGTTGATGGGGGAAGAAGAAACTCTAAAATTCACAGATTCTACTTTTCGTGATTTCGCTTTCCATTCTCATCAATTTGATTTGAAATGTTAAACCGTAATTTAGGGGAAGAGCGCGATCGGCAGAAGAAATATTGGATTGAGCATTCTACAGATTTGACTATCGAGTCGATGACGGTCAATTCGGATTCTCATGAACTTGACTTCGAAGAAACGGCTGAAGTAACTCACTCACTCTATCTTCCAAATGACTGATTACAGTGAAATTTCGAACTCAAAATCCAATTCCTCTCTCTCTCTCTCTGAATTCCGATTTCTGCAGGTGATTTCGCTGCTTCCGCCGTACGAGGGGAAGACGGTGGTGGAGCTTGGGGCTGGCATTGGCCGTTTCACGGCGGAGTTAGCTCAAAGGGCGGCGCAGGTTCTAGCTGTTGACTTCATTGAAGATGTCACCAGGAAGGTAATTTTCCAAATGCAACCAAGCTCTTTGGTATTTCTTCTTCATTTGTTCTTAGTTGTTTTACTTTTGCAGAATGAAAGCATCAATGGGCATCATAAGAATGTGAAGTTTCTATGTGCTGATTTGACCTCCCCAAAACTTGATATTCCTGAAGACTCTGTGGATTTCGTCTTCTCAAATTTCCTGCTCATGTATATGTCCGATGAAGAGGTAAGAACAGTCCTTCTTTTTGTTCATCTTCTCCTCTTACTTTAGAATTGATGGAGCCATGGACAACCTAGTGATAGTATGGATAGAAGTGAGAGATTTTTGTACATAAGTGTCGTTCTTACTTGATACTAGAAATTCTAAGTAGGATTAGGGATTAAATCATGGACTAAACTATTACAAATTAAAGCTTGTGGATTAAATTGTTATTTTCATGAAAGTTCAAGGGTGTTTTTTAATTTTTTTATTTATTTATCAAGTCAGAGATGTAGAATGGGAAAACGAACAATTACTCGATGAAGGCTTGACTTGGTGGTCCTTTGTTTGGAGAGAAAATTGTTGGGTTGAGAACATTATTGAGTTCGCTTGGGTTATTGAGGGATTTGCAGATTCTGAAATTCATTGGGTATTAGTTTTTATTACCACCACCAGTGTGGCAAGTGTTGATGATTATTCATTTGATAGTTTAAAGGTAGTGCAGCATATGAGATTCCTCAAATTCTCTTGACCTCTCCTAATATTCTCATTCATTTTTCGACGCATTTAAAGGTGAACAGATTTAAGCTGTGATCTCTCAGCAGTTGGATAATTTTTCAGTCGATACAAAGCTCGTGTTATCATTTTGTTTATCTGCTCTGTTCAATTGTTCAGTTTGGTCAATATGCATCCATCTCTTGGATCTACATCATATCTGAAATATGAATTTGATGGTAATCGTTTCTAATGAAGTTCTTTGTCATTTAATTCCTTGGTGTGTCGTAGGAGCTTATGTTTTGTTGGTAATTCTATAGTCTACGTGTTTCCTCCAATGTTGGTTTGTGGACTGCAGGTAAAATTTCTTGCAGGAAGGATGATCAAATGGTTGAAGGTTGGAGGTTATATTTTCTTCAGAGAGTCTTGTTTCCAACATTCCAAAAATTCTGATAAAAAGCATGAATCGATTCACTACAGGGAACCAAGATTCTATTCAAAGGTTTGTCTTTTTAAGATTTTCTATACGCCTCCTGCTTCGGCCTGCAAATGATTTTTGCACTTCAGTATGTTTTGTGCTTTTAAAAACACTGTTTGGAACATAATAGCATCCATTGGTTGCTGCTCTGCCATTAAAACTTCCTGTTGCAGATTATATTTGCAAAAAACATACTATTCTATATCTAATCTAGTTACTTTCTAGGTTTTCAAAGAGTGTTATGCTAAAGATAATTCTGGAAATGTTTTTGAACTTTCTCTTCTTGGCTGCAAACCCAGTGGAGTTTATTTGCGGAACAAGAAGAGTCAAAATCAGGTAAACAATCCTTGTCTATGTCTGTTCATTCTTATCTTTAATTATCTTGGCTACAAACGGGAGTATTATCTGTTGATTCCAAGGTTGCTTCTTTGTAATTTCATCTTCTCAATGTTTCATGCTATAGATTTGCTGGATATGGCAAAAAGTTCGATCAGATAATGACAGAGGATTCCAACTATTCTTAGACACAGTTCAATACAAGAGTAGCGGCATACTGCGGTACGAGCGTGTTTTTGGGCATGGATTTGTCAGCCCTGGAGGTTTAGGTATGATTACGATTAGTTGTTCAAGATTTTAAAAAGTTCAAAAGATTTTACTGCTTGAACTCTGTTTAGCTGTTTGATTTCAAGAGATCATAAGTAGTTGTAGTTGATTTGCTTGAGTATATGCAAACCTCTAGAAACCTCTACAATCCTCATTTGTGTTTGATCAGATACAACAAAAGAATTTGTAGCCAAGTTGGACCTCAAGCCTGGCCAGAAGGTTCTTGATGTTGGCTGTGGCATTGGAGGAGCAGAATTTTATATGGCGGAAAAATTCAACGTTGAGGTCGTAGGCATCGATCTCTCCATCAATATGATCTCTCTTGCTCTCGAGCGTGCCATTGGACTCAAATGTTCCGTCGAATTTGAAGTTGCTGATTGTACCAAGAAAACATATCCGGACCATACTTTTGATATTATATACAGCCGTGACACCATTTTACACATTCAAGTAAGCCATCTAGAGTTTAAGAAAACAATGTCTTGCCATTGGACTCAATATCATGTTTGAATTGTTTCAGGACAAACCTTCTCTGTTCAGATCATTCTACAAGTGGCTGAAGCCAGAAGGCAAACTTTTTATAACTGATTATTGCAGAAATGCTGGAACTTTGTCACCCCAATTTGCCGAGTACATTGAGCAAAGAGGGTATGATCTGCATGATGTAAAAACCTACGGTCAGGTACTTCAATGAACAATTTTCTGGGGTGTTTTCAATGCATCTTTTTCAACATATTAATTTGTTTCTTTCTTCTTTATTTTCATCAGATGATCGAGGATGCCGGTTTCAGTGAAGTCGGTTCGGAGGACCGGACGTACCAGGTCTGAGTTCTGCATCTCTTGCTGACATTATGAGCACATAACATGAAAATAAACTGTAAATTGTCTTCATGTTCTAAATTCTAACTCATAACCTTTCATTCTCCATTCAGTTTATACAAGTTCTGCAGCAGGAACTAGAAGCTGTTGAAGAGCAAAAGGACACATTTATCCATGATTTTTCTGAAGTTGGTTCCTTCTCAGTTCGACCTTCATGTAGCTTATTGTCAATTCTGTCTACCAGATCTCTTACTTTCTGTATGAACCACAGGAAGGTTATAACGATATCGTTAGTGGATGGAAGGCGAAGCTGAACCGAAGTTTATCCGGTGAGCAGAGATGGGGTCTATTCTTTGCCAAGAAAATAAATTGAATTCTGATTGCTGGTATATAATTTCCTCCTTCTACCGAATTGATACATACTCGTTTTGTTGAGCTCAAAGGTTTAAATAATCATATCCTCAGTTGTGCCATATAATTTCATAGTGTAGATATATTAGACGAAAATTATAATATATAGGTTTGAATATTATTTTAGTCAAGGTATTTTTGGCTTTGGTTCATTTTAATTCATTTTTCTTTCCAATAGGTTCATTTTAGTCCCTATACTCTTAACTTTGGTTCATTCTGGTCACTGTACTCCCAAAATGTTCATTTATTTTCAATTTTAAGAAGACCAAAATGGTCACTTTTTTTAGGTTGAAGTATCCAAATAAACCAAGGTTGAAAGTATAAGAACTAAATTGAACCTTTTGAAAGCCTAAATACAAAAATGAACAAAATCTAAAAGTGTAGGGGCCAAAGTAGTATGTAAACCAAAAATATATTTAGAACGTATAAGGGAGTGTAAGAATTCTAATCTAAATGTATAATTATTAAACAAAAGTTTATATTTAAAATGTGTACGATATGGTATACTATAATATCCTTATAATATACTCAAAATGGAGGTAAATTAAAGAACACTAATGAAATAATTTAAGTCACTATTTAAGAGTTGATTTTCAGAATAGAATTCTTTCAACGTCAAATCCTGACCTCATCTTTTTCATCTTCTTCTCTTCTTCACCATTGAAAACCTTCTTCCCTATCTCTCTGTCACCCTTTACATCTCTCTCTCCAATATTCCATTCATTCTTCACCATTTCATGTCCTACCAAAACACTGAAAAATATCCATTTATATCTATAAAATTTAGAGTGGTAAACATCAATCACTTTTGGTCCTTAAACTTTTTGGTAGTAACAATTTGGTAGTGAAAATGTTCAAAGGACAACAAGTAGTTTCTAATCGACTTATAATTTTATCAATTTAATTACATTTTAAACTTTTAGCTATTTTTACTAATATCATTTAATATCAGCCCTATATCACTTAAAAAGTTTATCCTTCCCTTGAAATAATCTCATAAATTTAATTAAAAAGTGTTTAATACTAATTAAACCCTAAACCATACATGTTAAGACTTAGGATTTAAGTAGTATTATACACTCGTTGAAATTCAAATACTTACTATTAGACATAATATACTCCATTCTCAATATCTGTCATCCTTTCAAAAAAAAAAAAAAAAACAAAGTTAACATCAACATTTTATCTCGTTTCTACATTTCCATAACCGAATCGAAACTTAAAACATTTCGCGAAAAACATACAAATTAGGAACACCCTCTGATCTCTTTCATTCCTATATGGTAACAAAAATTAGTCTTTAACATTAACATAACATGGTGAAAATTGAAATTAGTTTTTGAGTGGAAGAAACTCAAAGAACTGGAAACTACAATTTGGAGACAAGGAGGAGCTTTTGATCATGTCTGAATCCGACGTGATCTCTGGTTGGTCATCTCGTCGTCCCTCTCTCTTGCTGTCGTATTTGTAAAACTTTGTGCTACGGAGTGGAAACAACTGAAGTGTCATCGTTTTAGATTCCTCGTCGTCATTGTTGTTGTCAACAACATTGTGTCGTCGGTCTCCGTTGTGGGATTCGATGACACTGTATAGATGTTGGGTCTTCCTTGTAGGGTTTATGAGTTGACAATTCAATATATTATTGTAATTCCATGTCTCTTTTCTTTCCACTGACTCTCTTCTTGTTTCTTCTTCTTCTTCTTCCAATTCAACTACTTTTGTTTTTCTCTGTGTTTGTGCCCATTCCTGCATGCGACAAGATTCTGCTTTCATTTGTCTATCAATCAGTTAATATATAAATGTTTTGATATCATTCTTTAATATGATGTGTCATTCCTTGTTATATTTTATTAAATTAAAATACTTTATATGGTTTTCAAACTAGTTTTCAAGACATTTCAAAAACTATAATCCCTTAACTTAAAAATAAAAAATAAAAAATAAAACTCAAGCTAATGTGTTATATAGTAAATTTAAGAATTGTTTTTAAATATAAGAAAATGAGCCAAAGTATTTGCAAATATAATAAAATGTTATGAGTGTCTATAAGTGAAAACCTACATTAATTGAAAAAGAAATAAGTTAATTAATAATCAACTCAAAAGTTTAAGTGGATAGATTATGCCCCCATCTAAAGAGGAAAAAACTTGCCTAAACTTTTGTTAGCCAGTAGAATATTCACGTGACTTTCTAAATGGTGCATATCAGTGAAATCCACTTATCTATTAAACGAATAGAAGTATAGCAAAGAAAAATACACCACATGAGAAAGTTAGATATCCTACTAACCGACGTGCAAGGAAAACACATATCCTAAAAACATTCATTTGAAATTTAAAACATGTAATTACTCGACAAAATGGAAATTGATTATAACAATTTTAAAATCACTTCTAAACAACAAAATCGAAACATGAAAATAAAAAGGAGAGGATTGGAGATGTGAATGTCAGAAAAGTTTGTAAAACTTTATTTATTTATTTGTATGGAACATAAAAAATGAGAAGGATGTATTGTCATTTGTGAGTAAAATAGGGGTAAGTGTAAGACAGCACAAACCCCAAACATTTCTCATCCCTTACACTGAGGCAAGAAATGCACCAGCTTTTGGGACCTCCTTTTTCATTTCCCAACAAATCCATTTTCCATTCTCCCACACACCAAAATTAAACCAACTTTTTGTTTTCTAATTTGTTTTTTTCTCTTATTAATACCTATGACTAATTATCTTCACCAACTTACGCTCACATCAACTAATCTCGTAAGATAACTCGTCTAACCATACAATATTCGAGCGTCAAAGAAACTCATGGGATATTAACTCCTAGGTAGGTGGTCACCATAGTTTCATTGTTTTCTAAATTTAATAAAGGGAATTAATTTTTTGTCCATAAATTTTGAGTTTAATTTTTATTTGATGCTTAGATTTTAAAATATTATCGTTTTAGTCTTTAAGTTTTGAGTTTAGTTTCATTTTAGTATCTCGATGTCAAAATGTTACAATTTTATTCTTAAAATTTGAGTCTTGTATCAATTTGGTCCTTATATTTCAATATTGTCAACTTTTAACTTCGAAATTGTTCTAAATACTCATTTTCTATTTTTAGTGTTAAAGTCCATTAAAATAATTATAATTAATTAAGTTTCACTCATTATTAAAATTAATTTTAAATTTTTATTTCAAAATTATTTTAAATTAATTAATAGATATTAATATTAAAGACTATAAGTGAGTCATACTAACTATGATCGTATACAAAAATTTTCCTTCAAATTATGTCGTTAATGATGAGAACAATATCTTTTAATCATGAAAATAAATAGTAACTAGGATCTTAATTCAGTCTTTCTTTTCTTTCTGTTTCAAAATGTAAGAATTAAAATGAACTTTTGTTAGAGAGTTTAGAAATAGGATTTAGGGCTCTTTTTAAATATAGTAAAGGAACGAAAATATTTACAAATATAACAAAATTTTATCCCGATAGACTATTATCCGTGTCACGATAGACACAAATAATAGTCTATCGCAGATAGACGGTGTATTTCCCTATTACTTGTAAATATTTTCAACAGTTTTACCATTTAAGATAATTTCACTAAAATTTAACTTTTTTTTTTTTTTTTTTTTCTTAAAATTAAAAATTTTTTTTGGGGTTTTTAAAAAAAAAAAAGGGGTATATTTTTTTTTTTTTTGTTTTTCTTTTAAAATAATTTTAAAAAAATTTAAAAAATTAAAATTAGAAAAATTAAAATTAAAAAAATTTAAAAAAATAAAAATAAAAATATATTTTTTAAGTTTTTTTTTTTTAAAATATTTTGTTTTTTTTTTTTTTTGCCTAAAAGTTAGAAATTTTGATGTGGGTTTTAAAAAATAGAAAATGGGTTAATTTGATTTTGATTTGAAAATGGGTGCTTTGAATGTAAAATAGAAGAGAGAGAGAGAGACCTTTGAAAGTAGAGTAGAGGAGATTATAGAGGGTGGAGGTGTTGCCCTTCCCCACCTACACTTCGTCTTTGTCTCTTCAATTTCGTACCCTTTTTCTGCCTCTGCGTTCATGTAATCCAAGACAAAAAGAATTCAACTCTTTTTTCTTTTTTTTTCCAAACGACAATTAGAATAAGAAGAAAAATAAAACAAAGAGACCAAATAATTTTAAAAAAAAAAACCTTAAAAATATCATTTTGATTCTTATATTTTAAAATTTGTTCAATTTTAGTGTTCGTAATTTCAATTGTCTAACTTTTGTTTCGGTATGGTCTATAAATCTTAATTTTAATTTCTCAAAGCTAATTTTTTAATCAAAATTTGTTAAATATAATAAAAAAAAATTATAGTAAAAATGAAAAAAATAAAAATAAAAATAACACACACTTTAAATCACTTAAATTTAATTTAGTTTTTAATTTTATACTTTTAAATCCAATTTTTATAACATCAAAATTATTCTGAACGATTCAGTTTAAAAATTGACTAAAGTGATTTTGATAAAATATAGAAACGAAAAGGGTAAGAATTTTTATTTATTATTTATGTTTTTGGGCGGCGTTAAATTTGTTTACCAGAATATTTGGTTTGTTCAGCGGCCGTTTGACGGCGTCGTTTTTGGCGCTCTCTAGCCTTGTGATTTTGAAACCAATAGAAAACGTTCTTGCCTTCTATTTTGCCGTAGCGGCGGAGCTGGGCGGTGATGTGTTGAATTTGGTCGGCGGACGGCGTTCGTGTCCCTCGCCGATAGAGCTCCTCCAGAATTCTCAACTGCTCCGCCGTTGGATTCCATCTTGATGAGCTCACTACTACTGGTGTTGGACCCGACCAACTCTTTCCATTATTCAAGAACCCTCTCTTGTTATCCTCATTCAAATGATTACCTACAATAACTCAATAAAATAATAATAATTAATTAAATTAAAATTACCACCAACCTCAATAGCTTAAATTCCAATGACCCTTCAAACCCTACTAATATTTGGTCACAATCTATCTACACTAATAATCATTCATATCTTTTCTTTTTACTAATGATTGCAAGATTAAACCTATCTATTCTAATGATTGCCCCAATACTATTATATAAATTCTTTCTCCACTTAGGATGTTTTAGACTTTACTGACTTAAATAAAAAAATTATAAATATATTCGAATATCAGCCCACGAGCATAGTTTAATTAACGTAGACTAAGATATTATAGATTAAAAGAGAATGATGCATACCAAGATGGTAATATTGAGAAGAGAAGTTAGCGCCATTGGCATGAAGGGAAGGCAAAGGGCGAGGGACGAGAGGTCGAAGCTTGCGACCGCCATTAAAGGCCTCAGAGAAGCAAAATTCTCCGCCATTGTCATCGTAACCCAACGTCCACATTTTCAAGAACAAGATACTCAAAGAGGAAGAAAGTTAGAAACTTTTAAGCTTTAGTTCAATTTTTTATTCTTTTTTTTTAAAGAAAAAAGAAACAATATTTATTAGAAGAAATGAAATGGATAGGAAAGGAATGGAATGGTTTTGGGAATTGAAACACAGCTGAGAGGGAAAGTAGAATGAAATGGGAAGGGAACAAAAAGGAAAGAGAAAGAAAAGGTTTTTTTAGGGTTAAAAAGTTGGGTTTGTATAATAATAAAGCAAAAAATAATGGGGCATAGGAAAAGTATTTCAAGTGTGTGTTTGAAGTTGCAAACATTAAGAGATAGTGATTGATCAATATAACAATCACAGAGGAGAGAGAGTGAAATATTGATTTCTTTGTCATTGGTAAAATTTTAAGTTTTGTTTGTCAATCCAAACATAGCTCAGTAGATAAAAGTATCAATGACCATTTCAAAAGCCGATAATTTCTACTCCTGTTACCATATAATTAACATTGACAAGAATGAGTGAATCAATATCAAAACATTAACAAAATATAACTAAACAAACACAATTTAGCCATCTTGAGTTAATCTAGGGGCCAACAAGAGTTATTAGCACAATAAAAAAAAAAAAAAAAAAAACACAATTTACCCATCTTGAGTTAATCTAGGGGCCTACAAGAGTTATTAGCACAATAAAAAAAAAAAAAAAAAAACTTAGAGAGAATGAATTCTCAATTCATGGAATTTAATATCTTACACATTGTTGGGTCAAATAAGTTCTCTCGTGATATAAGTTGAGGTACTTACGAGTTGTCCAAACACTCATACATATTAAGAAAACAAATATCAACAAAATGTTTTGTAATTTAGTCAAAATATATTAATAATAAGAAATTAAAATTTATTTAGAATGGTAAAATGTTTACCCATTAACTTAAACATTAGTTTTTCAATATATTTTTTATGAATAATTATTTTAAATGTGTCAATCTAGTTGGTATAGGCTAATACACTTAGACCGACAATAAGTATTTTTATTTACAGGAGAAAAAAGTAATATTTTTGTTATATTTATAAATATTTTAACTTATTTTTCAATATTTGAAAATAATTTTTTTTAAAAAAAAAAATATCTATTAGCATTTTAGAGAGACAATAATATTTTTATCGATATCGACGTTTAAAAGTTTAGGTATGAAAGTTTAATAGAGGGGAGGTTGACTAGGTAGACTAGAGAGAGAAAGAGGTGAAAAAAGAAAAAGAATTTAAAGAGAGGAGAAAAGAAAAGGGAAGCGTGGAATTCTGGAAGAAGGGGTTTTTTTGGGGATAAGAGAATGGAAAATGACATGACGAGATGATGAGCATTATCATAAGCTTCATCATTTTTTTTTTTAATTTTTTTTTTTTTTTTTTTTTTACCTTTTTTACTTTCTCTATCTTCCAAAAAAAAAATTCCCATAAATTGTTCGTGGGCCCCAAAATAATGTGGTGGTCAATTCTATGCCATTGATTGTATGAGAGAATTTAAATTTTGTATTTTAAATTGTAACGAATCGTGATCAGAATTAGGAGTGTACACTGATTGACCGAAAGTAGAGGTTTAAACTCAAGAGCGTTTGTTCTAAGATCATGTTAAATTTATTGATGGACTTAAAAATTTAAGTTAATGAATAATAAAAATTTAATATTATATCAATATCCTAATAGTCAAATTTATACGAAGGAGTAATTCTATGTTGAATATTTTTCATTGAATTACACATTTTATCATTGAAATACTTTCTAGAATGCTATCGGAACACAAAGATTAAGGAACACAAAAATTTACGTAGAAAACTCCAAATCCAGAGAAAAACTATGACCTACAAAAGAAAAAAATCACTATGTGAAAAATTGTTACCGTCACACATAATATTTCTCTCTCTAATCTCAATTACAAGAGCATTCTCTTAAAGTTTTTGTACCACTCACAACCTTTTTCAGCTCTCAAACTAATAAGAGAGAAAATTTTAAGTACGGCAGGCACACACAGACAATTGTCCAATAAAATATTGTCATTTGATTTTTTTTTTTTTTTTTTTTTTTTCGCATGTAAATGAAAGAGAAGCATAGGATTATATGCAACCTCATTTTAATATAACTAGAGTTTAGCACACTCAGACTTAAAAGTATTTATGACTATGATAACTTGAAACCAAAGTTCATAAGTTCATTTTTATAGGAGAATTCAAATTTGTGAAGTTTGACCTAACTCACAAGAATTTATTTATTTCAAAGATGGAATCATTAATCTTTTTAAATACTAATTGGTTTCTTATCTGCTGAACTAACATTAACATTAGATTGAAAATCATTACGTGTGTGTGTGTGTATATATATTCTGTGTGTAATAAAAACTTCATCCTTTGTCCAGTGGCTTTCACACTTAATTCTCCATTCCAACTGTCTCTATGAGCTTTCCCTGTCTACCTGTTCTTTGTTTTGTCTTTCTTTCACTCTTGTGTGTAAAGGAGGTTGCTTCATATGATATCTCACATACCATTCTCTACCAATTTTAATTTCTAGTGAACCTCTTTCCAACATTATTCTGCAAAACAGTCCTTCCCCACACATTTTATATATTTATAAATGAACCCCCCCCCCCCCCCCCCCCCTCCCTTTCAAATATCCCCTCCTAATATCATCGACTAATCTTCTCTTAATCACACCCTTTTTCTAACACACACAACTATTTGTTTCCATTCCCCATTACTAATTATATAATTATTATTATAAGAACTAAATGTGAATTATTGTTGTACCATAGAAGATCTACTACCTTAAAAGTAAAATTTGGCGCGACTATTATGCTAACTCGCTATTGTCAGTTGCTCGTCAAGGTTCAATCGCAGGTGTGCACTCATTGGAGAAAGAAATGAGATTGTCTAAAATATGCTCAGACTAGTATAGAAGAAGACAGTGAAGAAAATCAAAAGCAACAGAAGAAAAAACGGATCTGCATTTTTTCTTAAAAAGACTAACATATATCAAGAAGATGAAGAGCAGCTAGGGCAACAGGAAGACTCATAGTGGATGAAAATGGGTAAAAAAAAGGGCAAATATTTAATTACATTCGATAATTGTGGATTTGAATTTAATAGAGACGTTTTAATAACAAAGGTAAAATTTAAATGGGAGAGTAGTATTAAAAGGTTACATCCTTTTTCACGTGAGAACAATTACCCAAACCCACTCGACCGAACAAGTGACAACATTGCACACATGTGGGAAAAGATACTACTTCCACCACAACCACAATTTGGAAACCCTTCTTGCATGCCTTGAAATTTATACCCTCTTGGCAATGCTTAATTTTCTAAAGTGGGACAAAATTCCCTCCTTTTTCACTTGACTTTTGCTATGGATCTTGGCGCAAAACCATTCCTAACAATTATTGGGTTAAGAATTACTTTTTGATCTATGTTGGGTTTGGTTCATTTTAGTCTATGTATTTTCAATAAATCTAACTTTAGTTTATGCATGCACTTCTGTTAAATCTTAAAATTAAGTTTGTGCAGTTAGATTTGTTTTTAATTTATTACATAAAAAATATTTAATCTTTGTTGGCATTCTCTTTATAAGTTGTGAAAAATATATTCACGTACGTGTTACTTTCATGCATGAAATTTATTATTATTATCTAACAATTTTCTATTAAATTAATTTTGATTAACTCTTTAAGTTTTTTTTTTTTTTAAATACTAGGACTAAAATTAGAAAACTGAGAGTATATGAATTAAAATATAATGAAACTCAACGTATAGGACCAAAATGTTATTTTAACTTTATAATTTACCCCTTTAATATATTAGGACAACGGCCAAAATGAATATATAATTCATATGGTATGAAGAATGTACTATCAATATCAAAATTAGAAGTTTGATAATGATACCCGATATTATCAAATTTAAAATGTATTAAGACGATGAATCTCATTGCTCTATATGTATCTTTGATACCTTCTTTTCTTACTCTACGATGTCATGTTAACTCACTTCTAAGCACTATATATATATATATATATATATATATACAAAAGTACAATAGAGGTAGGAAGTTAAAGCTACGAACATCTTGGTCATTGTTACATCCGTATTTTTTTAAAATTTCTTAAAATATATATAATAAAAAATTTATGCATATATTACTTATATAACTTAGGTAGATCCTTTTCTAAAGTCAAATTCCCATTTTCCGGCACTCTTTAGAGAAGGAAAAGCATACATTATCATCTTGATATCTTTATACAATACATGATTCTCACTTTAAAAGAAAAAGTAAAAGGCCAAATGAGCATATCATCTAAAAATCTTATATAATTTTCTGTTATTCTACTAACTGTTACTAACTAACTGTCATTTTGGTCTCGTTTGGTAACCATTTCATTTTTAAAAAAATAATAATTAAGCATATTTTCTCTATTTTTTTTACCACAAGTTGCATCATTCTTAAATACAAAGTTGAATTTTTAGTCAAATCCAAAAAAAAAAAAAAAAAAGTTTTCAAAAATTATTTTTTTTAGATTTCAAAATTTGACTTACTTTTAAAAAAAACGTTAATAAAAATAGAAAATAAAACAAGAAATTTAAAGGTAGAATAAATATTTATAGACTTAATTACTGCCATTTGAAATTCTAAATATTAAATAAACACATAACTCAAACTTTTTAGATAAAAAAAAAAAGTATATTTTAAATTAAAAGAATCATGTAAGAAACAATATTAGGAGTGAGAAATCATTAAAAAAAGACAAAAACATATATGAACTGGATATGTCGTTTCAAAATCTTTGTTGTGTTGATGTGTATGACCTTGGAGTTATTGGCCTTATGGCCAAATACCATATAATATAATATAATATACAAAGAATTCAAATTTAGTATGACTCAGTTTTCGAGTCACTGAGTCGTCTTTCAACTCAAACTCTGACTCGTCCTTTTTGTTATCTTTGATTTTTGGTTAGAGAGCCCAATGTGCCTAATCCCCTACCCTTTCAATCCTCTCTAACCCTATTTTCTGCCTTTCATTTTTTCTTTTTTCTTTTAACTCATTGGTTTCTACAAGCATTATCTACTTTTTAACAATTCATCCCTTGACTATGATTTGCTACGTCAATTTTTTTTTGTTAAATCTATGATATTTGTTATATATATATATATATATTTTGTTTAACACTCTCGACATTTTTCCTTAGGCAGTTTTGTGGTTGTCTCAGAGTATATTTCAAAGGAATCTTGTCTTAGAGATTGTTACTTAAGTTGCTGATTTTGCAGAATATTTCATTTGTTATTTAACGTATGATTTCTTGTTAAGTGGGTGGCGTGTACTTCACATAGTTCTTACAACAAACGTTTCAATATTATTGAGTTTGTACAGTTTTAGGAGAAGCCTAAAACAAAATTGATCGAGAAGGATTTGTCAAAACTTAAGGGGAGGCTAAGTTCTCATGTGAAAGGAATTCATTAAAAGGAGGAAAAATGACTTCAGGTGAGAGAGATGGAGACATTTTTTCTTTAGTTTAAAGTTTAACAATAATAATAATAATAATAATAATAATGAAAGTTTAACATAGGGATGAAGAAATTTGAAATTTTAATACTTGAGAAGTTAAAATGGTGTCATAACTAATTAAGCTAGGTTCATATCAATATTTTATATATATATATATATATATATATATATATATATATATATATATATATATATATATATATATATATATATATATATATATATATAT